>JAQMCX010000002.1:14077862-14172452 GCA_029814765.1 Acanthurus leucopareius | reverse complement strand
AGCAGACCACGTAGACACGTGAGGCCGTGTCTCAGCTCATACACAACGCATGACTAGAAGTGTAAGAGAAAGAGAGAAAGAAAGAGAGAGTGGCGGGGAGGGGAGGGGGGGCGTGAAGGGTGCGAGGGAAGCGAAACTTCTGAAACAACCACAGCTGACCGGCAAAAATCATTCCACATATTTGCACGATGCCAAATAAATACTGCATTAACATGACGCAGAAATTATTTACAAAAAGTAGCGCCTCGTTGGTTCTTCCTGAAGAAGCCTGCCTTCCTGATTCGTTGCTGTGCTACCAGCGGTATTTTTAGCGGGCGTTTTATCCGCCTGAGCGCACTATTACGCACATTACACTCAGGATGAAGCAACGACGCTGCTGATTCTCAGTGCTACACTCTGCTGCCCAGAGGTTGTGCAACATTACATCACGTCATATTGAAAGTAGTAGAGCAGCAGGACGTTTTCAAAGAAAATAAAGATGACCAGCTTAAAGTTGGAACGTTCATAGCTCATTTAGTTTGGCCCACAATTCTCAGAAGATTAAACTCATGGCGTTCTGAAAAAAAAATAATTCCACTTCTTATGAATTCTGAATGACTGTATGCTGAGTGTATAGACCTTAATCACAAGACCCCAAACTCTTAGCTCAAAGGTCTCATGTCTGTTGTCTGCAGGAGGTGGAGTTATCCTGTATGCAGGCTCCTCGGGCAGTTCCAGCCCCAGCCCTGGCAGCCCCTCCAGTGGGTACCAGACACAGTCACCCTCTTCACACTCCCAGCCCTCATCTCCAGAGGAGGTTACTTTTACCGAAATTGGGGCACTGAAACAGCGGGCAAGTGGGTGCACCACCACCACCTCCTCCTCCAAACTGGTGTTCCAGTTCCCAGAGGTCTACAGTGCCCCCTCTGCAACAGTCACTCCACAGCATACCTATGCACACCCCATTGCAGGAAAGAGGCCATGTGGGTTCCCGGGAACTTTCACAAGTTAGTGTTCTCTTATTGTTGATGTGCATGGAGATTCATACCTTGATCCAAGTTTCTGCATCTTATCTAACTGTCTGTTTATCCTGCAGAGACAGGAGGAATGGTTCTGCTGTGCAAAGTCTGTGGGGACATTGCATCTGGTTTCCACTATGGAGTGCATGCATGCGAGGGTTGTAAGGTAAGCCTCTGGTTAGAAAATTAGGTCAACAGTCATAAATGTGGCACGATTAAACAATGTGTTACTTTTGGTGCACCAGTTTCGTGCATTTTTTTTAAAAAATGTGTTTATTTTTTTGTGTGTGTTTTAGGGTTTTTTCCGCCGCAGCATCCAGCAGAACATCAACTACAAAATGTGTGTGAAGAATGAGAACTGCCTGATTATGCGCATGAACCGCAACCGGTGCCAGCACTGCCGCTTCAAGAAATGCCTCTCTGTTGGCATGTCAAGAGATGGTGAGACATCCTGACACATTTTTATCGAGACCCTCGCGCGGTTCTGCCAGAATGCCACAGTGCTCCGATTAGCCAAAGCAGCAGGGAAATGGGCAGCCCGAAGGAGGCACAGCACTGATATGTAGGTCTGTGTGAAAAATGTAATGCGGAAAGTCTTTTGAGGTCATCGTGCCAGTAGCTCAGTCACTCACTTTATCAGCAGACCTGCACCTGCCTTGCCCTTCCACGGTGTCACTGCTATGCTAAATATTACCATCTGGCCTCGAATCACGCTCTTAAGTTTCTGAAGCGTCTTTCTCCTGTCCTTTACAGCATCCTCCCACAACACTCTTACCTCTATGCTCTGGTTCAGTACAGCCCCTCCCCTCCATGTACCCACCATGTTCCCTCAGCTCTCTTACATCTCCCCCTCAGACAATGATTTATGAGAAGAGGAGCCTTGAAGTCCCCGAAGCTATCTATCATCTAGAAAACTGCAGCAAACACAAGAATTATTTTAGGAAATTGGAACAGGGTCAACTTGATTACCTTGTGTACACTCATAGAACATCACATCTTACTGCAATTAATGAAGGATAGGGCAACAATTAAGCAGGGGATGCAGAAAACAGCCAGTCATTGTGACAGAATTTATCAAGCATGACACTCAAATCACCTAGTTTTAGCTTAATGGATGGAAGTTGATTGATCACCTATCAGCACAGATTAAGAAAACAGCTGGGCTGACCTAGAAAAACAATGCAGAATTTTGCCCATAGTATACTCATAAATCATGACCTACTTGGTGTAGTTCGCCTGTCTTCTTCCTCTTAGTATGGTTTCTGCTTATCTCCACCCTCCAGTACCCCACATCGTCTAATCTAGTAAAGAGGTTAGTGTTATTTCTGCATGTGCTTAGCTTCTGGTGCAAAGAGAAAAAGGTGGCAGAATACAACTCAATAAAAGAACAAAGAGTCAAGTTGACCCTTTTAGAGGAGATTTTTGAAAGTGTTGAAGACCACAACCTAGAAACCCCCTTTTTTGCTCTCTTTCAAACATTACGAAAACAGGAAAACCGCATGCAACTGCCTGCAGCCCACAATAAATAGTACACCCTGATTTCACACCAGGCAGCTGTGTGACTTAAGCTCTGCAGTGTAGGCAAATATTTAAGTTCGTTGGCATGATGGCACACTTTTCCTCCTCTAACCAGAGCATCATTTTTAGAGCAACGGCTCACTAGTCCACATTTGCTTCTTTTTTAGCCATGATGAAAGGGATTAATCTCATGCCACATTATTGGCCCATCCTCATCAAAAGATACCGCAGGCAATGAACAGATTACTGTATATTTGGTAAACAGCAATATCTACTGTGCATATTAATGGGCAAAATAAATCACCTTATTTGCCTTAACAGAGTGTTACTATTTTTTATGTGAATTGCTTATGTTTAACTTCTGGGGATGACAGTGCAATGCCATAAAAATATCACTGTTACTAAACTGATTCTCTTCTGCACTTACAAAAAAATATTCAGGAATCCTTTTCTTGCAAAAGACTTTGAAGCTGTAACAGTTCAACTTTCTCTGTCTTATCTAACTCCACTTTGCACAAGCACACGCACAGGCAGGCACACACACACACAGACACACACACACACACACACTCTCACTCTCACTTTCCATGTATGGCAGTCTCCCACGTCAGTCCTTTTCATGTTCTCACTACTGTCTTCTTAACTCGCTTCTCTGCTTCAAGCACACCTCTCTCATCCTTCTCCCTCTCACAAGCTCAGTGCCAGTGACATCACGCTCACGTTGCCCCACTGCCCTACTTACAAGTGGAGGAAGGGAGCGGGAGAGAAAGGAGACAGGGGTGGATAGAGGAGAGGATGAGGCAGATGGTAGCAGGGGGTCTATAAATAGCCTCTCCAGCTGATGGTTACTGTGGGAAGGGGGATGGGGATACTGATGAGGAGACGGAAGTTTTCAGTTCACAACTTACATGATTTCTCCTTGAAATCACTCAGTGCTTTGGGGGGGTTGTGCTTTTGATGCATGTGGTAGGTAGCTGGTTTACCATGCTTAGCTTTACTGTATATCTCTTGTGCATTTAGTTAATATTTCAGCCCTGTGTTTCCTGTATAGCATCACTGTATGTGTCTCGGTTGTCATTGGAGTGCCTTTACAATTTCAGAGAGCATGCAGTTCGATAAAAAAAACAAAACAGAAGCAAAGTAGAGTACAAAACTTGTCCAGTGTACATGTCTATGTTGTCACAATGACTGGAAACTGATTCGTCCCCACTGCTTGTGTCTCCCCTAGCTGTGCGTTTTGGCCGCATCCCCAAAAGAGAGAAGCAGCGTCTTCTGGATGAGATGCAGAGCTACATGAACAGCCTAAATGAGTCGGCTGCCTTGGAAATGGACCCCTCCTCAGTGAGGGAAGCTGCCTCCAGCCCTGAGGATGGTAACTCAAAAGAGGCCATTGGGGCGATCTCCAGAGCCTATCGTGACATCTTCACCACTGGCAGCCAGGAGGGAGCAGCCAAGAGGGCTAACATCACCACCACTACCAACAACAACACATCTCCCTTCTCTCAGGAAGCCAATTTTCCACAAACCTCCACTCACACCACCTCCACCCAGAGTTACCAGTCTTGCCCTGTCGCACCTGCTGGTCTATGCCCAGTTGCCCCTAATGACAACCAACATACATTCCACAATGTGGACAACAACCGCTACACCTACCTGCTGTCAGCTAATCAGAATCATGATCAGTCCAACAGTGCAACGCGTCAAAGGGGCAGCTCTGCCAATAATAACAGTTTTCACAATGCAAGAAGTGCCCCGAGTCAGCCCTCCTGCCCATGGAAATTAGCTTCAGGAGCTAAAGTGCTGGTAAGCACAGAAGGCATACAAAATTATATCAACACCCCAATTGTATATCTTGTTCAACAAACAATTTATGTTTATTTCTGTGTCTTTTGTCTTTCTCTAAGGCCTGTCCTCTTAATGCGTGGCCTGTATCAGGAGCAGAGCGCACAAGTCAGGAGATATGGGAATCCTTTTCCCAGTGTTTCACTCCTGCTGTCAAAGAGGTGGTAGAGTTTGCCAAGGGCATTCCAGGCTTTCAAGAGCTTAGCCAACAAGACCAGGTCATGCTGCTCAAGTCAGGCACCTTCCAGGTAATGACACACATTTTAAAGATTCAAATTGCGCATCATAAATATAAAATATGTGACACTTTCTTCATCCCTCCAACTGTATTGTTGGTTTAAACTTTTCTCTCAATGTTATTTTTGTGTTTCTCTGTTTCCTGTATGATTAGGTTCTGATGGTGAGGTTCTGCACTCTGTTCAATGCTGAGGAGCGTACAGTGACCTTCCTTAATGGCCAAACTTACCCCCTGTCCACCCTGCGAGCCTTGGGCATGGGCTCTTTGCTGGACGCCATGTTTGAGTTCAGTGAGAAGTTGGGCTCCCTGGGGCTGGAGCCTGATGAAATGGCCCTCTTCATGGCTGTGGTGCTAGTCTCTGCAGGTGAGAAAGGGGCAGTATCTGGTGACCTGATCTGCAAAGCTGTGAAACCCTGTAAATAAATCATCAGTGTAGATGAATCAATAATGTAGCAACTATGTCTGTCACTAACTCACACTGTCATCTTCTGTGCTCCTCAGACCGTTCTGGCATCTCTGACATGCAGGCTGTGGAGCAGCTGCAAGAGGGTCTGATCCGTGCCCTGCGGTCACTGATCACCCGCCGTCGCCCAGATGACACCGCCCTCTTCTCCAAACTCCTCCTGCGCCTGCCGGACCTGCGCACCCTCAACAATCTGCACTCCGACAAACTGATGGCCTTCCGTATTGACCCTTGAGTGGACCGCTTGCTCACAGAGCACAGAGACACAAATTGTTTTACAAAGAAACACACAAACACACACGTTATCTTCCAAGGGCAGGACTTCCTTGAAAGTTGAGGACCAAGGAATTGTGCAATCTGAGGAGTGATTTTTAAAGGATAAATGAGGGTGGTAGCGAACAGCTTCTTGATTCGTTATTGATCTTCATGTAATGCTTTGGGACAAATAAACATACGCATACAAACTCATGTATACACATTAACCTCAGCACCTCTTTAGAGACATTGTTCCAGTACAAAATAAATTATCATGTAGAATTACTATTACCCTGTCAGACTAATCATTTGTGCATTTGCTCATTATAATCAGTAAAAGCCAGTTCACTTCTGTTTATTCCTTAACTCTTACAGTATCAACAGGCCATTACTAGGCAGCAGCTGAAGGACAGATATTGTAGCTCCAAACTGTTTTTACTTAGGGACCATAAGTTATGATTGACTATGTGTCAGTTTGTGTTTAAGAAAAAGGGAAACTGTATATAATACATAGCAAAATCTGAAATATTAAGGTAATTATGTATCACTGTTTCACAGACATACCATCTGCATTAGTACTGGAATGAGACCACGATTTTAATGTGTCAGTTGAACACAATAGGTTGGATTCTGTCTCTTACTATTTTTGAATGATCTTCCGGAAAACATTTGGCACACCTTGGATTTAAATATGCCAACTTCATAAATCAATGGCAATTTATGTTATTTCACAAAAATATTGTGTCCGCATCACTGTATTGTATCACATCTGGATTGATGGAGACGCTCCATGCATGTTGGGTTTTGTTGTTCCTCTGTTTATTTTTGTTGCTGTAAATATTATGTTACCCCTGCATCTATGTACTGATGAGTAAACTGACACAATGGATTGGACAGATGAATTTGGTGTGAAGAAGAATGTACTGACCTTCCTGTACCAGGTGGGGGTTTGGCCATGCTAAGGGGGCTTTGCATAAGAGAATATGTTGTAGGTATTCTCAGACAACTTAGACACACTTCCTGCTATCAGGTGATGTAACCAACCAGCATAATCCCTGGAATCACCAGCACTCACTCCACATGCACCCTTCCTCTGCCCCCAATGTTTGTCATACAAACACAAGAGATATTTTTGGGTGAGAGATCCTATTTGATTGGTCATCTCACTGTTTGCTTGTTTGATTATGGCTGACTGATGACATCTTGTACATTTTGTAAATCTCTATTCCTAAATAGAAATGATATAAAGTTCAAATTATGTATTACTCTGCTTGTGTGTTGTTTTTTGTGTTCATTCATTAGAGGTGCAATAAGGAAGATTTACTGAGTGAATAGGATTGTATACATCTCAGGGATAGGCAATGCAACTCGACAAAATATGCCAAAACGGTCATATCTGAAT
Organism: Acanthurus leucopareius; assembly: GCA_029814765.1. NCBI lineage: Eukaryota > Metazoa > Chordata > Actinopteri > Acanthuriformes > Acanthuridae > Acanthurus > Acanthurus leucopareius. The sequence continues at coordinate 14,165,736 of JAQMCX010000002.1, read as the reverse complement.
AAGAAAGATAGAGCCTCCATTATAAAGATCTAACAGATTCATACCCTTTGTGCTTTTAGGATGCACATGATGGACTCACAACCACAGCAAGAAATCTGGGGTGGACAGAGTGTCATCATTGTCTTTTTACCATTACAGGCCCTTATGCTGTACACACCTGTACAGTAGTGGAGTCTGGCGCATGCTTCATTAGAGGACATGTAAAAATATGAAATAGCTTTTAATTTAGCGACCTGTTCAAAAATAAATAAAATCCAACCTTAGGAAGGCCCTCTGAGAAAGTCAAAACAGTGGATGACTGTTTACAATAAGTAAATAGCGACTCCATGAGATCAAAAAGTAATGTATGGCTGCCATCTGGCGGTGAAATAATAGGTCCCGGATACAAGCCAGGATCCCGGAAGTGAATGATCTGCTGCTGTAGTGACACTTGCTTAGCATCTTAACAACATCACTTAAAAAAGAGGATCACTTATGTTTTTATTTAATCACATTTGTCCGTTGTGAAAGTAATATGGACCCGCTGTCAAACAGCAAGGTAAGATATATCACAGAGTGGAAATGCACGATCTTAATATAGTGACGGAAGTTATAACGACTTTACTTTAACGTTAGTAGCAGGTTAGCTTCTAGGCTAACGTTGGTTAAATAATAGCCTTCAGGTAACTTTACTGTTACATTTTAGCGCCATAATTACGCATATTAGTAAGAAATAAATTAATTGTCATAAGTTAAGATACCCTACAATGATGCGGGTAATGTCGCTGAGGTACCTTAATTAATTAATGTTGTTATGTTAAGAAATTCTTAAACTTAAAGGCTTATTTGCCAAGTTAACGTTAGCTACAAATTAGCATGGCGAAATAGTATTGGTGGAAATTATTCAGCGGTAAAGTCGACGCTCTTCATTTCTGTGTGTCACTTTTTCATCTTGTCTCTTCACAGGCGCTAAGAGATAGAAAAAGAAGAGTTGAAAACGCCCCAGGACCTCAGGTTTGACCTCAAGAGGGTGCAGTGTTATCACACCATGTTGGTGACAGCTTACCTTGCCATCATTTTCCTGCTTGCCCTGTGTGTTGGCCTCGAGCTCACAGCACGCCGCCTCACCCCACCTCAGTCTACTCCCTCTGCCGTAGCCAACCCAGTTTTCCGTCGTTTTCAAAGTATATTTCTCAAGGCATACCTATTGGCTTTGTGGGCAGACTGGCTCCAGGGTCCTTACCTCTACAAACTCTACCGCCACTATAGCTTCCTGGAATCCCAAATAGCCATCATATATGTGTGTGGCCTAGCCTCCTGTGTTTTGTTTGCTCCTTTTTCAGGGTGGCTTCCTCAAGCTTTGGGTCGCAGAAAGACATGTGTTCTCTTCTGCCTATCATACTCTGCTTGTTGTCTTACCAAGCTGTCCAGAGACTACTTTGTTTTGATTGTGGGCCGTATCCTCGGGGGTCTGTCGACATCCCTGCTCACCACATCATTTGAGGCCTGGTACGTTCACCGTCATGTAGATGTCCATGATTTTCCAAAGGAGTGGATCCCCAGCACTTTCACTAAAGCTGCCACCTGGAATCATGGGCTCGCTGTGGGAGCAGGGCTGGTGGCTAACTTGCTGGCTGAGTGGCTTCACCTGGGGCCGGTGGCTCCCTTTCTCCTGGCTGTCCCCTGCCTGGTGTTCTGCGGCTGGGTGGTACTAACAGACTGGGGCAAGGAAGAGGCTGAAGAAGGTCCTGAAGGGGACAAACAAACGCTGCTACTTGGCACTTCAAATGGCGGTGTGACCCGTTTGTCTGCGAGGGCCCGGTTCTCACGCAGCTGCCATGATGGGTTGCGCTGCCTGCTGTCAGACAGGAGAGTCATGCTCTTGGGCGGAGTACAGGCTCTGTTTGAAAGTGTCCTCTACATTTTTGTTTTCCTGTGGACCCCAGTACTGGACCCTCATGGGCCTCCTTTGGGAATAGTGTTCTCTTGCCTGATGGCTGCCAGCATGGCCGGCTCCTTGCTGTACCGCCTTGCCACCTCAACACGCTACCGTTTACAGCCTGGCCATGTTCTCTGCCTGGCTGTGCTGATGGCCTTCTTCTCTCTCTTCATGCTGACCTTCTCCACTGCCCCTGGCCAGCCTAGACCCCATGAATCCTTTTTGGCCTTCCTACTGCTGGAGCTGGCTTGTGGCCTCTACTTCCCTGCGGTCAGCTTTCTCCAGAGCCGGGTGATCCCAGAGGAAAAGCGGGCTGGTGTGTTGGCCTGGTTCCGGCTGCCTTTGCACCTGCTGGCCTGCCTAGGGCTGCTGGCACTCCATGGGGAGGTATCAGGAGCAGGTGGAGGGGAGGGAGGCAGCGGCACCAGACACATGTTTGGAGGCTGTGCGGTCATGATGCTGGCAGCTTTGATGGCTGTAGTCAGTCTATTCACCCTGGGCAGAAACGACACGGACCTGAGACTGGAGGGAGCCAGAGGGGAGGGGGAGATGTACTGAGAAGCTAGACTACATATCCATTCATGCTTAACTGGTTTCAAATGTATCATGCCAGTTTTTGTGTGTCTGAAAGTAGAAAACTCATTTGTTCCACTGGAGTAATCATAAGTCTACATTTTGCCAAATGTACAAGTGAACGAAAGTCAAGTCCAAAGGATGTGTTTTATTTCAAGTGAATTTCAATATTTTATATGCTTGCCTTGTTACTTTTCTGGGTGTGTTTTTTGTTTTTTTTGGTTTGTTTTTTTTGGGGGGGGGCTTTCACTAAGCCTGTCTCTGTAGGGAAACTTCAGGAACAAAGACATATCAATCTTTATTTTTACAGTAAATAGCTGATGCTTTGTCAGACATGTCTGAAATTCCTGTACCATTCCATTATCTATTCCAGATGATATATTAATGCATCATTTTGTTCACCTATATGAAGACAGGTGGATTTTTGATTCAGTTTGTCAAGATTCAATATATATCATATTTTAATATTCCCATGTAGACCAGCAATGTAGATCAATGAAACATTTATAAGCAGATATGAAAATATGTGAGTTTATGGAGAGTTCAGTGAATATCCAAATAAATAAAGTCACAACTAATATGTAGACGAGTTGTCAGTTCTTACCATACTTCTTCCACAATGTCTGATTTCTTTGTTTTCCCAACATCGTTGTGTTATTGAATAGAGCAATTAGTAGGTCAGTTTCACTTTGTTTTTTCTGAAGTTGTATAGAAGAAATTTTATGTTTTGTCTTATATCTCTCTGTTGTTAACACTTTTAAATAAAAGTGTACCTGTTGTACATGCTGAATATTGTTTTTTTCTAACAAGAATTCCTATTTTGTAAAATAATGATGTTTTAATTTTAGTATACAGTAGAATCAGTAAAAGTTTCCAAAACGGTATAATCTGTTCTACTGTAGTGATTAGGTTTAATTTTTAAAGGGAATATGTTTTTTCTTCATTGTCCAAGCACATTATAACTACTTCTCTTTGATTTAATTTGCAATATAGACTACCTCTCAGCATTAAATCATTCATTTGTAAGCACCTAATATTTTTCAAATGTGGTATCCACACACACGTGTTGTAGGTGATTGACATGCAAGAGGACTTCTTTATTCACAGAAACAATTTATCCAGCAATGATCTGAGGTGAAAATCTGGAATTTTCACAACATTTAGCCCCTTCAATTCCCCTCCCTTAGTTTTACTGCAGGCTATATTTTTCTAGATTTCTCTCAGCAGGCTTCCATCCTCCCCATTTTTCCTGGTGCTGTGGTACGGTCCTAGCTTTTCTCTATGGTGCAGCTTCACCTGGATGCTGCTAGAACATCCCTCAGTGGGTCAGGGAGGGGTATCTGCACGAGTCTTAACTGCGTTGTTTGGGGATTACATCACTATATCGTCAGAGTGCGTTTATTCTGAGCTGACAAGAAGAGCACAATCAGTCGGAGGTCGATCCCTACAGTTAAACTAGACTCTGCAAGAAGTACATCACAAAGAAAGGAGACATCAGAGCCCCATTGACTGGTCGGCATACAGAACAAGGCAACCTACTGGGACTGCAGGACGACAGACAAGCATCATGACACAGGGCAAGGTATGGGATTGTTATAAATTGCCATTTAATTAATATTTCCGTCTTTATCTATCATTACGCACGATAACTAAGAACAGTTCTGTTTTGGGGATTTCTGTCTGGGGCCTAGATTATTATGTAACAATCAGTTGCGTGCCTCTGCTACGTCCCTTCACAAATGTTTTCCAGCATCAGCATCAGTGGGCTATTCAACTGTGAAAAGAACTAGTTATAGTCATTAAAATCGATGATGGCCTAACCATACCTCAGGTAGTGGATATTTAATACCAGTGTGTCCTGCAGCGCGTCGTTTCCGCCAACGAAATCCCGCAGGACTCAGTAACTGTTGCGTAGAGTTGTTTATGAATGGCATCTTCATCCTATTGTAATTTTTGGCTCTTGTTAGTAGTCTATTTTTTTAAATTATGTTCTGTGCAAACTGTTTATCATTAGTTACCTGAGGTTTTTGCGAGTGAAATGCGTCATCGGTCGTTCAACCTTATTGCGTCACCAAGACAACCCATATCGCGCACTAGCTGAGGTAAAGAGTGTGTAACCCTGTAACGCTGCTGTAACCCACCACCAGTGTGTGCCTCTCTTATTACCTTAATCTATTTAAACGTACATGGTAAAGACAGTCTTTGAGCAGTGTTTTAAAACGACGTGGATTTTTAAACCATCGCCAGTTGAGTATCCCTAAAAGACTGAAGCTTTGTGAGGTGAGCCAATCAAATGTTAATGCTGGGAGACACAAACTGGGACCATTCATAACGTCATTGACTATCAAAGACATCTATGCCAACATAACTTTCAGCCAAGCTTAAGGATAAAAGCTGTGAACATTTCGGACGAAGTGTAAGTCCTGAAAGAAGTTTAACAGCCAGTTGGAGGCAGTCGAAATGTTAGTTGCCATGCCAACTGAAGGCAGCTGATACCTGAGAAGGTGTAGACTCAAACAATTAAACCACATCCAATTAAACCAGGACGACAGACAAGCATCATGACACAGAGCGAGGTATGGGATTGTTATAAATTGCCATTTATTTAATATTTCTGTCTTTATCTATCATTACGCACGATAATTAAGAACAGTTCTGTTTTGGGGATTTCTGCCCGGGGCCTAGATTATTATGTAACAATCAGTTGCGTGCCTCTGCTATGTCCCCTCACAAATGTTTTCCAGCATCAGCATCAGTGGGCTATTCAGCTGATTGATTAAACCACATCCAATTTCCGTTTCCAAATGTCACTACAACTAAAAATACTGTGAAAAACATAAATATGAATGATTAAAAATTATACTTGCAGCAGTAGGCCTGCTGCAAAGGTACAAATAATCTGCAAGTCCATCATGATCGTTTCTTAACATCTTTAATTCCAAAATTGAAAATTTCCCACAATATGAATCACTTTTACAAGATGCAAGATTAATTTACCATTTTAAAACACAAGCTTTTAGTTTGTAGTCTCTTTAAAATACTTCTTAACACACAAAAAATAAATAAATAAATAAATAAAAAATAAAGAATTAGTAATCAATATGTGCAAAAGATTCTACAAATTCCTCTGTATCTCCTGCCAGACAGCAGCAGGGTTAACACGATGTGGCTGCAATGATGGGTTCTGTTTGTCTGTATTTTTTAGGCCCTGCTTACACACCTTTATCACAGATGCTAGTTAGATGCATACCAGTGATGTTCTGGATAATTTCAATCACCAACTACAGAGCCCTTGTGTCCCAGGCTTTGCCGTGCCATGCCCTATGTGATGTTTCCACTTACAAGGCTTTCTATTACTGGGTCTGGGCCTTCTTGTTATTTTTACCTCTGTGTAGACGTGCGATGTCCATGTCAGGTTCTGTTAGTTGCTGATTCCCAGGAACCTAAAAACTGTTCATCTGCTCCACTTCAGCTCTACAGATGTTGACAGAAATCTTTGGTGTTACCTCTTTTTTCTGAAACCATCAATCAGCTATGAATTACACTCAGTAAAATTGTTGTCTGCAGGGTCTCTATCAATGATATGAACTCTCATTGTTGTTTAAAATCGGGCTGATGGAGGGGGGGTCTTCGGCAAAATCCAAAATTGAGTTCCCTCCATGTTGGAGTTACATTCATGGTTGTACAGTGTGAACAGCAGGGGGCTGAGCACACAGCTATGAGGCGCTCCTGTACTGAGCACTAGAGTGAAGACGATGTGACCACCAATCCAAACTAATTGGTGTCTGTTTGTGAGGAATTCCAATATCAATCACAAGATATGAAATAATTAAAAGATAATTTACACTCATCCTGCATATGAGTATAAATGACAATTTTTGATTCTTGTGGCATATAGTCTTAAAACTGTATCTTTTCAGAAAAAGATGTGAACCCTGGGTAAACAATTGCTTGTCTGACAGACTGTGGAACCTTGGTGTGAAACAGATCAGTGTGTCCCAGACCAATATTTTTCAAATATTGATTTACTCATAGGTGAGCAATGATTTCATCTAAAAGATAACAACTTGTTCATCTTTTGGCCCGTCAGCTGTCACTTGCAAACAAAACCAATGGCTCCTCCAGCGGACAAGCCTTAGTGCCACCGTCTCCCCCCAGCTATGAGGAAGCCACTGCGGGTATGACAACACCTCATCCTTTGATATTAAATCCTAAAGTTATTGTGTAATTATCTTTAACAAAAACATTAGACTATCTTGAACATGTTTTGGGGTTGCATGTTAGTCATTAGATAACCTAAGTACACTCAGGCTGAAGACTACATTGTAGGTCTGAACAACCATAAAGTCTTTAACATATGTTCTCCAGGCACCAGTGCTCCATGCTACAATGATGTTGAGATGCTCACAGAGTTCACCTGGGATGATCGCAACATCAGGAGGGTCTTCATTCGTAAGGTACCAAAAGCTTATCAACACATTGATTGTAGTATTAGAAATATTATTTAAAGCCTAATCAGCTCATACAAGTATTTGTACAAGTGTGCAATCTTTTTTATGTAACTCGTTTTCTTTCAGGTGTATGCCATCTTGATGATCCAGCTTTTGGTCACTCTTGCTATTGTGGCTCTTTTCACATTCTGGTGAGTGTCAGTCCGATATTTTCAAATTTCTCTTATGTTTAACAATACTGAACAATAAATTCTTACAGAATTCACTAGGGTGTGTACTTACTTAAAACTGTATTACTTCTAGTGACCCTGTGAAGGACTACATCCAGAGCAACCCTGGATGGTACTGGGCCTCTTAGTAAGTAACAACTTCAGTCAGTTATACACAGTTTCTCTGTACAATTTTAGTTCATGTCCTTTCTACCTCACAAAAATTCTAACAATAATTATTTTGTTTAACAGTGCTGTGTTCTTTGTCACATATCTGACCCTGTCTTGCTGCTCTGCACCAAGGTAAACTAAAACTTATCAGTATAACATCAAATAAACCAAATGCAAAAATACAAACATAAATCGCTTACAGTAGTGAAACTTCAGTGTTTTACTCACTCCTACAGGAGACAATTTCCATGGAATCTGATTCTTCTTGCCATCTTTGTAAGTAGAAGGCAAATATTAGTTATGTTTTTCATAAATATTTTTATATATAGACATAACTTTGTGTTCTTTATTAGATGAGCATTTTTTTCAAATCAAACAGTACATTGCAAAAAGTATATTTATAGATTAACTCTATTTGTTAATGTGCTACTATCAAACCACAAATGATTATGAATTAATTTACATTTAAAATGATCGATATCAATTGTGTAAATACATATTTTATAAAAGTTAATGCTCTTCAGTCATGGCTGCATCTTCATGTGACTCTCAAATCTCTCTTATATATTTAATATCTCATTACAGACACTGTCACTCTCCTACATGACAGGAATGTTGTCCAGGTACACTTTTAAGTTTGCTTATGTGACTGTTTTGTGCAACTTAACATTGTGTCTTGCTGCTTTAGTAGCATGATGGCATGTTTCTTGTTTTAATAGCTTCTATAACACCAAGTCAGTAGTGATGTGTCTGGGCATCACAGCCGCAGTCTGTCTCCTGGTCACCCTCTTCAGCTTCCAAACTAAGGTGAGAAACATGACAGTCTTTCTTCTCCGTCCTTTGAATAATATCTGATATGCTATATGATTAACAGTGAAGATCGTTCATGTGTATCAGCTTCTCAAGCTGACACATGAACAAATGAGTGGAATTACCAGGTGAATCAGCAAATTTAGGTTTAATTTCATGTGCTTTTTTATTCCAGTTTGATGTGACATCATACCAAGGCGTGCTCTTTGTCTTCTGCATGGTCATGTTCATCTCTGGACTGGTGTTGGCAATTGTCCTTCCCTTTCAATATGTAAGTATAAATATTCAAATAAAGATATTACAACAGTCGTGTGTCATGTCAGGTTGGAATTAGGAGGCTTTTCAGTCAGCAAGGACATAGTTGCATCAAATAAGAAAAAAAAACTTTCTGTATGACAAATATTTTAACACAATTAAACTTAAATTTATATTGTATTTAGTATTTGTAAAATCATGTGCAGTCAGATGTTCAAAGTTGGTCTTTGATATGGTGACCTGAAACTGGAATCATATCTAGTAAAGACGTTTTTGTGATTTAGGTACCCTGGTTGGATGGCATTTATGCTGCCTTGGGGGCCATACTGTTTACCATGGTAAGGGTACAGACAGTGTCAAGCTGTTATTGAAGGAAATGTTCATACATGGTAGACAAACCTGATCAGAAACAAGCAAAAAGATGTCCTACTTGCTGTTAACATGATTATTTTCTGCTGCAGTTTTTGGCATTTGACACCCAACTCCTGATGGGAAACAAGCGCTACACCATGAGTCCAGAAGAGTACGTCTTCGCCACTCTGAACATCTACCTAGACATCATCTACATCTTCTCCTTCTTCCTCCAAATCTTTGGGACAAAACGAGAGTAAACCATCACCCCACCTTTTTTACTCACAGACAAGAAATGCATAAATATAGCAAATTAGGCAGACATGGTAAGACTCTTAAAATTTTTGGTGATTGTGATGACAGTGCTTCCAGTTGTAATGGCTTTGTTTATGTTTTCGGGGGTTTTTGCCTGATACTGATAAGGTCATGAAAACTTTGTGAATATCTTGTACAGCATACCTCTACATAGATGTATGTCAGTATTCACATCCAAAATATTGATAACTTTCCCCTCCTCTCTAGCATGTTGTGGACCCACACCATGGGCTTAGCTTACTAGCTTTATCTGCCAGAAACACTTGATCTGTGATTTTCTCCATTTTACGTATGTAGAACATAGTGTGAGTGTTCATCTGAGGCTGTAGGAGTCTTTTTATTTCATGCCTGCCTAGATATCACCAATTTCCTGCAAACAATAGAAGTTAGTACTGTAGTACATTATGCATGACTCTTACAAAAGAAAAAAAACAATGCAAAGTGTAATCATACCTTCACTGGCCTTTTGCTGTGGGTGTGGATTTAGTGGCTGAAAGCACACATATTACTTTAAATTTAAAGACTTTTACTATGTTTTCATTCATATTCTATGTTGTAACATTACTCTAAGTTAAAAAAAAACTTTGAGAGTTTGTAACATGTTTTTCTGGTTTTTAAATGAGCCTGAAAATTGTCATTTATTGGATCTTTGATGTTGATACTCATCTCTGCCTTGATTTGTTACTAATATTCATTGTATACTGTATAATCGACACATGGATTCTTGCTCTGTTTAAGATGTCACTCAGTTTCTTGTCATTATTCAGATGTTTACCATAAACATGTCATTAGTCTAATGTGAGTATTTGAGCCTGATTTTTTTTTTTTTTTGAATGAAGATTGTATGGATGAAGTTTTCCATGAAAGATATTTAGTCTGAACAGACAGATTGTTGGCATTATAGTTTTCTGGTTCTCATATTATTTAAACTTAATTACTTTGAAGTGGCGAAACGTGAGAATTGACTATGAATACGAAAGTGCCATATTTGCAAGGATTTATTGTAATTTTTAATTAAAAAAAAAGGCATTTGTGGAGGCGATTAAATGCTATATTTATTGACATTTGAAGTTTATTTTTTTAAAACAGAATGATATATTTCAGAAAGTTGTGTGATATACAATGGCAAGTTTGATGCTTAAAATGAATTTATAAGTCTTCTTAAGTGTCCTTGGATTACCTTTATTTGATTATACTGTTTTCAGAGCACCCTGCATTTCACCATTGCATTGGTGTTAATGTATCAATTTATTAAATCTTAAATGTGTAGAAATGCACTAACTGGTTCTTTCTGATTTAATAAATGATAACATGCTTCAAAACCTATAAATTACTTGTGTATTTTGTCTGTTACTCATGTGAGACACGCTGTAAGAAATTTACTTAGAAAATGTGTTTATTTAGTACATATTTTTATAAGATAAATTTAATTTCAGTTTTATATTTTCAGCCTGAACATTTCAGTGTTGTGGAGATATCTTTCCCAATACTTCAATTGTCCTCCTACAATGAATGCACCTGCTAGCACACTTACATCATGAAAATTTTGTGCATTCCCTAGATTTATTATTAACCAGCAGTCTGGTCCTCAGTTAAAAGATGTTTCAGATTACTTCAGCTGCATTAAGTTTCTTGCTCCTTCATGTTTGTTTTGGTGCCTTAGTATTATTTCTGCTACATTACATTCTACCTTTTTGATTTGTGAAGACAAATCACACAAATCATTAAAACTGTCTGTTTATGTGACTTTGTTCCGTTTTCCCTCTGGCATAAAGTCAAATTAGTTGCAGTCAAGAATAATAGCAAAGTGAAAGTTGTGGTAATGCTCAAGGAGTTAATGCATTGGTTGTAGTTCTTTATTTTTCTTATTCTGATGCACAGTTTATACAGTAATTATCTATGCAGACCCAAACCAATGATCTGCCCAGGCCACTTAACTCATTAAGCTGCCTAATTATAACACCTACTATATCTAGTGGATACAATACTGTCTCATATTTTTTATCTTTCAGTGAACTTATTACAGGCTAGTAAGTAACATGCAGACATATGCAACATATATCTGTTTTTGACTGAACAGGTTTTACTTCCTATTTTAATTCTTGCTGTCACTTAACATTCTGAAGAGAAATAACCAAAATCAACAATAATTTGTTATGCCTAATTGTGAATTATGAAGTACATATTTTGTGACCATAAGCGTTTAGTATTAGAATTATTTCATTCAAATTTTTAATGGGGAGATCAGAAAAGACCAGTTCGGCCATCAGAAAACTGGCTAATACTAGCTGACCGCGTGCGCGTGTTGACTACATGTGATGGAGATAAAACTATGTTCAGAAGTCAATGCCGGCGAGTGTGACGTTATATTAAATGGTCTCCTGCAGTCTACCATCAACCAGTGAATCTCGAGTATACTGGGACTCACAGCATCCAGTCATCCAATCACAATGGTCGACGGTTGATTGTCCTGTTCAGCCATGTTGTGGTTTTGAATAAGGAAGAAGCGGGAGATAATATTCTTCAACGAGTTTATATGCAATTTAAAGTCACGTCCAGGATATATAAATGAGTTGGGGTGTGACTCAAAATGATAACCATTTTTTCGAACGAGGTGGCTGCGACTTATCGCATTTGTGTAGGAATTTAAACATACTTTCATAAATTAGCCGTGTAGCTAACAACGTTAGCTAGCAAGGTAGTTAGCATAGCGTGCTAGCTAGGCGACAAGCTAATTTTCAGCTAACTAGCTAACGGTTAGCTCGTTTCGTGGGAAAGTAAAATGATATTTATGAGGAGTGTTAGCCTTTGAAATAGCCTCAGCTAACCTGCCTCAGTCGAATGAAGCGCATTAGCTTCATTTGGTTTGACTATATTGACAGGTAGATTGTAAACAGTATAACGTTAGCGATATAGCTTTAAACAAGCGCTGTTATATCTAAAACTTTCGAGCCATGTTGAATAAAATCTACGAATGGATAGAAACGAGCTTTGCCAGTCTTCGCAATGGTGTACCAGCTGCGGAGCACTCAGATGCACACCGGGCACCGGGGGATGGTCAGATGAGAAGGAAAAGACCAATTGAATGGTAAGTGCTGTAACGGCGTTATTCCCTCGTGTAATTAGAAGTCGTGTTTAAAAAGATAGGGAATTAAATTGACCTCGAGTGACTTTGAAGTTCCTCATTGAATCGCTTTCGTTATTCTCTGTAGAACCGCCCTTCGGTTGAATATGTTATTAACAGTTTAACTTAACATCGATATGCTTTCTCCATAAGTTTGGAAGATGGACATAACGTCGACCAAGATGACTTAATGAGAAAGAAATCTCGAATGGGTAAATAATCACTCAGTATACCACATACTACGGTGCGAGTATGTACAAGGATATACTTAAATCAGCATTACGGTGCTTACCGCCATGTCTCTTGGACTGTTTCGATTTTCTCAAGGAGATCTTATTGACACAGTCAAGATTGCAGCTGAAGGGGTCAAGACTCACAGCTCCAGTGTGGCCACATGGATGAGAAACAACGTGAGCCCTACCTTGAAAAATATACTGCCTGCATCCCCAGGGCCCCCACCTGGGGAACCCCAGCCCTCTACATCAGCAGCCATCTGGGCGGGCAGACCGGTAAGGAAGTGATTGTTGGGGCCTGACTGTAGATAATGTCAGATCATGTAGTTGCATTTATGTAAACATGTATGTGTATGGCTTTTAAGATTGTCGAAAGGAACACTCTGGATGAGACTTTTGCTGCTCCCTCCTCTTCTTTGTTATGGAAAACATCCAAATCAGGTAAGATTACCACTTATAGCTTGTATTAGATTTTGCATCAAGATTAATAATATTTGTGTAGGCTATAAGGTTTTGAGAGCAATTGTTTATTATGCTGTGCTTTTCTTTCTAGAATGCTTGCGTAATGAGAAATCAATCATGGGATCAAAAGTATGTAGACGGCAAGTGTGCATGAGTCCTGTACATCGTGAAATTCCGAAAACAAATGGGCACTCAGTCAGCTTGCCATCCTCCATTACCCCTGAATTGCACACCTCTCTACGGTTAGGCAGGCCCCTAAACCTCCGATCATATGGAAAGCCAAGGTATACTTTCATTAAAAATAAATAAATAAATAAATTACAACAACAACAAAAATCCATTGTTTAATAAAAAAAGCTTTCACTCTCAAGAGATGCTGTATGTACAAACCTTTTGTCGTTATATGCTGTGAACTGTTGTCTTATGCTTGCCATGCTGTTTTGTGTTTGCAGTTTGTGTACTGGAGTAGCAAGCAGTTCCAGCACCAGCATGTATGAGAAGACCTTTCCCATCAAAGTGGTGCAGAGCCCAACACACAGCACCTCGTCTGGCCGCGTACACAGGGCCAGGCCCCGCTGCACAGCACGGGAGGTCTGACATCAACACAATAAGACACCATGCTAATCATTGTGAATAGTTGTAACTCAGTTGTTGTGTTTCTTTGTTGACTTCATGGCTCTTTTTTTTTCCAGTCTGTACGCGAGGAGGAGAAAGAGGTCTACAGGCAGCTTCTGACCATGGTCTCTGGTGGTCGGTCCTCTTTTCTTCACAACGGCAGCTCACACGCCATCGTGAGATCACACAGAGATTTGTATGTGTTCATACAAATTCAGTAGACAACCATGCCATATTGAAGCTGTTAGTGAAATATGTAGGGAGGGATAGGAGAGAACTGCCAGAATTCAGTCCCAGTCCAGTGGAGGGCTCAAGGAGCTTAGAAACATATTAGTTGCACTCTATCCAAAACTCTAGCCTCTGCTTGGCCTCGACAGATTAAATTAGTTTGTACTTGCACAACTTTACAGTTTGATTTTAAAGAGAAATTTCAAAATTAAACCATGATTGTATTCCACAACTTTAAAACAACATTTTATATCAGTATATATGCAAAGGTCCAACAAGTAATGGAGCATAATCCATTTTTTTTTACTGTCGTACTGTAGCAAAGGTAGTTGCATGTATGCTTTGTCATTGAAACTGACATACATGTAACATAACTTCCAGTTAATATTAATATTTACTGCAATCACAAACCTTTTCTACATGTATGAGGGTAGTGAAAGTAGATGATAATAATTTTGAAAGATCAATATCTATCCTTTTTTACCTTGACCATGCTCTGCTTGCTCTTCTCACTTCCTAATCAGCACCAGCTTCCTGACCACCAGCCGCAGACTGCTACAGTTCTCTTCCCCGAATGGGTCAGTAGCAGAAGGAACTTCAGATGCACCCAGCAGCCCCCCCAGCCCCAGGGGCATGTCAAGTCAGAACTCCAGCAACCTCCCTAGTCCAGCAGGGGCTTCCGTGTCTCTGGACATGGACCTTAGCTCTAGCAGAGCAGCTACTCTTGCATCGGTTCCCTCCCCATCTGCTCTGCAAGATAACTCCTCTCAGGATACACAGTCATCAGGTGAATGTCATCCAATTCTGTGCACTCTTTCAATACACATATTTATGTATTGTAATATAAGCAATGTGAACTTGAATATCAAAAGAGAATTAAATATGTGCTTGCTTCTGTTTTTTGTCTTGGTTGTGATTGCATTATCTTTTCTTGCAGCTCATGATGATGACTCTGTAATTATTGTAAATGAGCAAAAAAGTAAAAAACAAGACAGCTCAAGGTAAGTTTTTGTTTTAATTTCCTTAGACCCCAGTCAGACAGAGCAATACCTGGATGATGATTTGTATAATTTTTATTTTTGAATCACACAAGTTCATATGTTATTTTTTAAGGCTTTTCTTCTTTGAAACAAAAAGACAGTAACAGCATGACAAAAAAGTTGATATGCGAGTACAAAAAAAGACATAAGGAGAAGAAGAACTGAAAATAAAAAAATAATTGTAAAATAACTTTGTATGTAAAAAAGAAAATATAGTAAAAAAAAAATACTAGGGAAACTAGTAAACTAGGGAAGATTCTGTCTAAACCCACTGTGTAAAACTGGGTGAAAAATGAATCTTTTCATTTGGGAGGATCAGATGTTTGGGAAGAAACCTAGCAAAAGCAGCACTAGTAGGAGATGAGACACCAAAAATGGCCAGCAGGGGACATTGTTGAACTGATTTATAGAGGCAGGCCAAAATTAATGAAAAGGTTTACGACCCAAACTTGGTAATTTTGCTGCCACTGTGAAGTAATTTACACCACATAGAACAGTGTCCTTTGCAAAAAGATGTTGTGGAATCTTTTTAAAAATAAAATGCTAAAGAAAGACTGATATTTAGATCTGCTTCTGCTCAGATTTCATTAACAACATGGAAAAAACACAAATAATGTTAGGTGCTTTTCTGCTCCAAGTTTAAGTTTTCAAACTTGAGAGAGCCCCTGCAAAAAAATGAGGTGCTCCAAGAGTCTGTAATGGGATGTGCACAGGGCACATAAGCAGGATCAGACATTTCATTATGCTG
Organism: Acanthurus leucopareius; assembly: GCA_029814765.1. Classification (NCBI taxonomy): domain Eukaryota; kingdom Metazoa; phylum Chordata; class Actinopteri; order Acanthuriformes; family Acanthuridae; genus Acanthurus; species Acanthurus leucopareius. The sequence continues at coordinate 14,150,233 of JAQMCX010000002.1, read as the reverse complement.
GAGGTTTAACAAATAATTTCATTTAATTTCCATGAACCAATATGTTATCACTGTGATACTTGTGAATGTGAATAAGTGGATTAAAAAAATATATTTTGGTAAAAATAAAGTTTAGTAGAGGTTATATTTGTATACTCATTAATATTTTTCTCTGTGTTTACAGTGTGCCTTGTTTTCAAGCTGAGTTATGGATCAAGGAATTGTAAGTACATTTCCTGGTTATATAATTATGTAATTTAAGCAGTTTTGATTGCTGTGTTTAATAAAAAGAAAAAAATGCATTGTAATTTTCTTTCTTGTCACTGTAGGACTAGTATGTATGACTCTCGTGCGAGAGAAAGACGGAGACAGATAGAAGAGCAGGAGGCTCTTGCCGCCCAGCTGCTGCGACAGGTGAGTGTTTACCACCAAAGCTCTCTAAGATTCTGTTTTATCGTATCCAAAATTTCTCAGTTTTTATTAACCTGTGTCATTTCGTGACTGGTTACCAGCGCCTTTCTGAAGAGGGGCAACGCAGTCCAGATGTGGAGGTCCATGTTCGGGTTCCTTTGGAGAAGGAGGTTCCCTTGACTCTTGTAATCGAAGAACCAAAGCTTCTAGAGGAGAAACCAGAATTCCCTGAACTCACAGAGGTGTGATCATTGTATCTCAATATAAGTGCACCATTCACTATTATATGGAATTTAGTGACATGACTGTATAAAGAGATATCTAGATTTTTTTCCTCTATTTAAGTCCTATTCTTTGTTTCAGAACAATAAGGCCTGAACAAATGAAAAAATTAGGATTAAGAATAAAACAGTATGTTATCTATCTGTAGTTCTGTAGGCTGTCAGTCTGTACGGTGAATTTTTTTTTAACAAATAAATTTGAATATAATGAGTATAAAGGTTAATACTTCCTGTTTTTCTCCCATGTACAGTGCTATCTGCAAATTAATTTGTAATGAGTATAAAGGATAATACTTCCTGTGTTTTTTCACATGTACAACGATGTCTCTTTATGTTAAGGAAATGGAGGCTGGGGTGAACAGGGTGCTCAGAGGAGGTAATGCTCATGAAGTATTAAGTGAAGGTTTTGGTCTCAGCCTTACACGCAAAGACCTGCAGACCCTCAGCAACCTCAACTGGCTCAATGATGAGGTGAGTACACATGATCAGGGTCTAAGATCTGGGTGTGAATTATCAGCTGCCTTTCATTTTGCAGATGGCCACAATCTAATTTTGGTATGCATTACGTCACAACATACGTCCAATTAATGGAAATTCTTCCTCCTTAACCTCTCAGGTGATCAACTTTTACATGAACCTGCTGGTCGAGAGGAGCAAGGACCCCAGCCTGCCATCTGTCAATACATTCAACACTTTTTTCTATCCCAAGCTGCGCAGCAGCGGCTACTCTGCTGTTCGCCGCTGGACCAAAAAGATGGACATCTTCTCAAAAGACATCCTGTTGGTTCCTGTCCACTTGGGGGTGCACTGGTGCCTCTCTGTAAGTCTGAATGGCTGTATTTGTGAACCTAGAAGTCACAGTCTTGGGATTTATATTGCAGTGTTCTTTATTGTGCAACTCCTTCTCCCAGGTGGTGGATTTCCGTAAAAAGGCTATCCTTTACTTTGATTCTATGGGAGGAAACAATGATGAAGCATGCAGAATATTGTTGTAAGTTTCTGTATCAGATACATCTATATGTCTGTATTTGGAGAGCTAAATGTAATTCCTACAAATTGATTGTCATGAACCATCAAAGTACAAATAATATAACTACTTTTTTCTCTCAGTGACTACCTGCAACAGGAAAGTAAGGACAAGAAGGGCAAAGAACTGGATACCTCAGGCTGGACTCTGCACAGCAAAAAGCGCAATGTAAGTCCAACAGACGTGAGAGTGAAGAGTATGTAGTAGTTGTTCTGTTGTTACCGTGCCATGCTCCATCATCAACCTAAATGTGTTTAAGAATTTTGAATAGGTTTTAAATAGTAGCAGGAAGATTCTGAAGAAGTTCCATAGTTCCTTGAGTTAGTATTGCTCTGCGTAATGTGTGTGTAACATAACCTCCTTACTCCTTTTCTACTATTAGGAAATCCCACAGCAGATGAATGGTAGCGACTGTGGAATGTTCACATGCAAATATGCAGATTACATCACCAAAGACAAGCCAATTACATTCACACAGGTATTTACAAATCACAATAAATAAAAGAGATCCATCTTCTGATTATCATGATAGTGGCCTAAAAATGACTCATGTGATCTGTCCTCACTTCACAGACACACATGCCCTACTTCAGACGAAGGATGGTTTGGGAGATTGTCAACCACAAGCTGTTGTGATATCAGCATGTGGATTGTGAACTTGTGTAGTCAGCTCACAGAGTTTAGAATACGAAACGTAACGATGGCTGAACTATGTTCAACAGCAGGACCCGCTTACAGTAGTCCTGTTCTGGGACAGACTTGCACACCAGCTCATCTGATCAGGAATCAGCTCTGCTACTCTGCATCCTCTAAGCTCTCAGCTGATGGGTTAATGCTGGAGCACCAAGCACTGCCTCCCAGTTCTCTACTCCACTTTGTTTTTATTGGGGCGTCGATGGAGCAGCAGTATAGCAACTGAAACACTGCGTGTTTTGTGTTGCCCAGCCAGAACTGTTTTTAAAATCATGCTCGAACTGTCTTACGTACTCTGATCTGCAGTGTTCAGTTTGATGCAGACAAGGTTTACATGTTTTTGTCTTACAGGGAGATGAGCACATTATGCTGCATCATTTTTATAGCGACAGATATACTACATTTTTGTGTCACTGACAATGTTTGATACTCTTGGTATGTGCAGAGTTAAATTTACCTTACAATTAAAGTATGAATGCCAACAAATCTAAAATTTGAATGGCTTCTGATCTGAAAACCTGTCTCTTTGTATTTGGACATGAGACTTGCTCTGTTTTTTTTCCATATTTTGAACATTTCAGCTGAAACAGGATTATTTTTGTAGTTTGATTAAAATGCACAAAGGTCGTCAAATACGACTTTGCCTCAGAGTGTGATTTATAACAAAAACAGAATGTCATATACGTTGCCGCTGACTTTTAAGTGTAACAAAAAATTGTCCTGGTTGCAGCTTAAAACTGCAGGGTAAAAAGTTTCACCTGTCATTCGTACCAATTAGTCCTTATAAAAGATTGTAAATTAAGGATCAAAGTCTATTTTATATATTTCAGAGTTTCTCTTCATTTGACCACAACTTTTGGGCATATTCAGTATATTTTGAATTTTGTACATATTTAAAACATATTACAGCCTCTTAAACAGTGTAATATTCTTTATGTATTTCCTATATTTTTATCTAGATTCAAGTCTCTTTTAGAAATAGATTCTCATGTATTGTGACTGTTTTTGTGTATTACCTCAAAATCAGCTGGGTTTGATATAAAAACTGTCCCATTTGATAAACATGAGAGAACCTGGACGTGTGTTTTTTTTTTTTAACCAAGCAATACTGTGCAAATTGTCTCCTGTGTAAAAAAAAAAAAAAGCAGGCAAACCACAGTGAAAAAAATTTTTATTAAAAAATGACAAGTTCAAATTCAAACCAAGTTAAAAGTTTAATAGCTGTAAGGTTTTTTTTCTATCAAGAAGACAAAGACCTGCATCATGGCACAGACAAACATTTACTGAGGAAAAGTTGGTTGATGCACAAAACAAGATTGCACGGACGTTGTTGAACATGAGTTAACAAACTGACCCCATGTGTGACTTTGATATATTGAATGACCTTCAGCTAAAAGATTTCTAAGTATATAGCAATCCAAGATTAGCAGCAATAGTTCTTTAGACTCAGTAAGCCACCATTCAGTTTTTCTTCAATATTTTGGACAAAAAAAAAAAAAAGTAATTAAAAGTTGTAGATGTCTTTGCTTCATAGATTTCTGTTCAGAGTAGTTTGATAAAAACAAAAATCTTTTCAACATTTGCAGTGCATGGAAAAAAACCCCCAAAACAACGCAATTCCAGTCAGGTCAAGCCCACCAAATCTGAGTAGCACTTCACCATCCCTTCCTGTGAACTCTAAGGCATTTCTGTGAAGTTTATTTTCTCCTGTTAAATGAACGGGTTCATGGTTTAAAAGAAGAAAACGGCATCAGTTACTCAGCAAGAAAGCAAGTGAACAGACAGGACTAGACAGGAGACACAGAAATATAGCAAAAAAAAAAAAAAAGAAAAGAAGAAGAAGCCACTGGATGAAATGGAGAATGACATTTAACATAACCTCCATGGCATCTGTGTAAAAAAAAAGGTGGGTACAGATGAATGGGAGACCCCCCTTAATTCACACCCGCCATATTTTTTTTTTTTCTTTTTTAGAGTTCCTACATTTCCTACAGTCATATTAATAACCACATTTTGGTATGAAATAATTCCCTTTTAATGCAGCAATTTTACTAACATTTAATGAACCAAAGATGAACGTGTCAGTCAGAAAACAAACAAGTAATGAACGTATGATAAAAGAATAAAAAGCCAAGTTAGCCAGAATGTTGTGAGGTGATCCATTGTCATAATGTGAGGTGTTTCACGGATTTCTGTAGTATTGCATTTAAAAGGATAATAAATTAATTGCATAGATCGTCAGACCTTGGGCGCATTTTTTTCCGAACATTGGACGGAAGAGTTAAAGGATGTGGACACAGTACCAGCTGTGAACAGACCTACTGAAGTTGGTTATTGCCTGTGAACCTTATACACAAACTGAATCTACATTGCTCTGGCAGGATGAGGTAAGTTGAGGTTTTTTGAACATATATTTCTCTGACATTGTTCCCAACTGCTTGGGGCACAACTGTGTAACAATGCATCTGAACCTAGCATATATATAATTCATCCATGATCAGGAGTCATGGTCACAAAGTGCCAACATTTGTGACACAGACAGAACAGAAATGTCTGTAGAAAAACATTAAAGCATCTTTGACATCAACACTGAAAACCAGAACAACAGAAGTATGCAAACATACAAACAAATCACTGTTTCAAAAAAAAAAGAGAGAAGTTGAAAACATCTATTTATCACTATTTGAAGCACACAACACACTATCAAAAATAAAAATCAAAGCTTTTTTGAAAAATAGGACTGATCTTAAAAGTATTAAAACTGAATTTAAAAAAAAAACTTTAAATAATGAATGTAAAAAAAAAACAAAACATGAGGGTGAAAAACAGAAATGCAGAAATAGATGCAAACACACAGCAATGGCCATTTTTAAAGCATCTCTAAGCTGGCCACCATAATCCAACTTAATAAGAGTTTTCTAAAGATACAGAGCCACGCTTTCCCAGTTGATCTCCATATCTTTGTAACAACAGCTTCATATTCTAATGACAACATCTCATTCTCGCTTCAGAAAATATGGTTTAGTGAAGAAGAAGCAGAAAACACAAAGCAACATCACTGCTTTGCCTGGTAACAGTTTGGTTTAGTGTTGTTACTAAAATAACTGAAGCTTTACTACACTGATAAAAGGAAATCAAATGATAGCCTAAATAAATTTAATCTCTTATTTACAGGCAGCTCTGTGTGAGATGTGATCCCTGTTGAGTAACTTTGGATTTCATTTCAAGCGGAGCAGCACGAAGCGAACCAATATTCAGAACTTTCTGATCGTAATCTCTGGAATGCTTTAAATCTATTTAGCTCTTTTGAAGAAGTCTGTCATTAATGACCATCATCAGTAAATTTTCTCTTCTTTGTAGTCTTATGATTGTCTGAAGCTTTCTTGAGATTGTTGTTAATATAAATTATTGGAGAGTCAAGTGCCAAAAAGAAGCGATACCACTTCAGATGAGTTTTCATACCTGATGAACTTGCTGCTACTTCGAGAGAAGCTAATCCAAGTTAGCACCGTATCTGTCTCACATATGAGTCATTGGCTTTTTAAACGACTTAAGTTTGTATTTTTTTTAGCCTTCTGTATTCAAATAGTTGCACCAATCAAATCAAACTAGGACACACCAAGCTAGAAACACCAAAACAAAGAATTATGTACAAAAAGGCAGGTTTTAAAACCTGAAAGTATCAAACCAAAAAAAAAAAGGTGAAGTTAAATCAGCATATCTTACAAAAGGTCAAAATAAAACATGACTCAAAGTAAAAAAAATGGTGTTGAAATGTTCTTTTCCTGGTTTCATTCTAGCTCCATGGAGTAGTATTAGAAAAGAATATGAATAATGCTCAAAAAAAAAACAAAACAACAACTTTGTAACGTGTAGTGTGTGTGTCTGAGTGTGTGACTATTTTTCTTGACTGTTATGAAAATAGATGCTCCTCACTCTGTTCTTCCATTCTTCCATTCTGCCTGCCATCCTCCAGCCTTGCTTGCTTGGAGTAAAAGAGTCTGTTTTAAAATATGAGTTTGTAGAAAATAACTTTTGTGATTGTTTTTTTTTCTTCTTTTTTTTTTTGTCCTTTCTTTTTGTAACAGTCCATGTTCCTCCTAAGTGTCTGGCGCCTTTCGTGCAGAGTCACCGTGCCGAGATTCAGCACTCGGGCCCCTTGAGAGTCACTCTGGAGGAAGATCTGACACAAGGTGACAAGATGAGCCAATTAGAAACGAGAGCTACAGTACTGCTGCACCGTCTCCTTTTAAAAAAAACATGTTTTTTGTTTTTTTTTTTGGATTGCATAGTCACAAAACAACAAACACAGACGCCAGCAGTGATCAAAACCCACCTCTGCCACCTCTTCACTTGTTATGCTGGTAGGAGTAGGTTGTGTGTTCTGTGGGTGTCTCTATGGCAACGGGTTGCTGGACGGCACTTTCCTGAGAGGGAGGCGGCAAATATTAAACTCGTGAGTGACTGTTTCACTTAACGTTTCACTGTTTCACTGTTGCTCTAGAGAGAGAAAAAACTGGGGCCATTACCTCAACTGAGATGTTGGTGGCAGGCACTTGGGTGTACTGGGGGATGTAGGTCCCCTGCATAGATGTGTTTGCAGGCATGTACTGCAGGAGGGTGGAGATGAGAGGTTCGTTAGACATGACTGCTGCTCTGGTTGAAGGCTATCAGTGTTCATCTTGGGAGGATTCAAAGCAACTGACATTGCTGTCATAAAAAAAGAGAGGGCCCATCTAACATCTAGGGCCCAGTTTTTTGAAACTGTAACTCTTCTGCTTTTCAGTTCAAGTTTTTGCTATTTTTCCATGTGCTTTTTTTTCCTCCTGATATATAATGATTGTTGTATTTTCTTTGTCTTATTTGGTTTTCTTTTGTTTGTAGTCTGTTTGTTTGTATTAATTTTTGTTCTGTTTTGAATGTGTGGCATGTATCATTAAGTTTGCATGTATATATATATATTTTTAAGAGTGACAAGATAGCTTCATTGTCAATAAGTAATAAACAAAGCTGCACTCTACAACATTTATATTTGAAGTAACAGCTGTCTTTATCAGCTTATCAATCCAGTCCAAGAGAGCATCCTATCCAATTCTTATCCAGTTTGCCCAATTAAAGTGTAGTCATCTCAAACCTGAGGATTTGACTGATCCTTAAAGGTAGTAAATAAACAATTGAGTGCCACTTTCATCACTTTGATATATTCATGCAGAATAAATCCTTGGACTGCTCAGTTTGGTATACATTAGTGAGTTTTGTTAAGTTTACTGAAATCACCTCACATGACTGATTTCTGTATAAATGTAAGTGTTTCCAGCACCATGCGGAGCCACCAATGTGTCAACTTGCCAACAAAGCTTTAACTGTTAAATATCAATGAAAGCTGAATGCTTAGCACTCACTGTGCCACTGCTGCCCATGGAGAGGTGGCTGAGCTGTTGTGTCAGTGGTCCCATCATCGAGGTCGGCTGGATGGACATGGTATGGTCCATGCCTGGCGTCAGGACTGCTCCCTGTAAGAAACACATACAGCAGTGTAAGCGCTTGCCATTAAAACAAAGAGGCAATCAAACAGAATGTGAAAACAGCAGAATATTGAGAGGAAAGAGGGCCAAAAGCTTTAAAAATGAAGATACTCACTGTGGGCGGCATGATATATGACTGATGATGTAACCAGGATGGGTTGTGTACCTAAAGAACCAAGAAAGACACAAGTGTATCAGGATTAGATTACATTATTTTAAAAAGTTTGATTGAATTAGAGGACAAGTAAATCCTCAAAAATGTAACTTTGTTCTTAATTTTCAAAAACTAATATTTCACAAGCCTGGGCCTGGTTAATCACCAGCCTGTCTCAGCTAATATCTCAGACTTCAGTTTGAGGGTCAGAATCTACCTGGTAGGTGGACACAGGTGAATGCATGTACGGGGAGAGGGAGGTCGGCCCGATCATCCGGTTAGGGGCGATGCTGTAGGGAGAGGAGTAAAACCTACAGAGAGACACAAAGTTATTAGTCACCATAACATGATTACACCCCCTCTGGGTGTATAAGGGATATGTCAGACTAGTACTGACCCGTTCTGTAAGGCTGTGGTGGGGTCATAGGTAAGGGTCATTCCTCCCTGGAGAAAAAACAAAATGGAGTGTCATTATGAGGCTGATTGAAGAACTGTGTCACAAGCAGCGTTGTGGAAAATGCAAAGTAAAGTATTTTTTCACAGAAAAAAATCCCACGGACATGAAGTAAAATCATACACTCACAGTCTCCCCATCTCTTGTCCAGGGTCGGCCATTCTGCAGATATTTTCCTTGGCTCTGACGCTTCTTCTGGCCTCCATCAGCAAACTTACACAACAAGGGCTCCGACGGCACTGCACAAGTCAGAAAATATTGTGTCATGTGAGATCTTTGAAGATTCAAACAAGATGTCATTTGATAATCATGCTGTGAAAGAAATTGAAAGTTACCTGGAACTCCAGGTGGAGTCTTGATATATTTTCCATTGAAGTGTTGGATAATGGCTTCACATTTCTCTGTTGACTCCATCCTATAGGAAGAATTAAGTGTTTATAAAAAGCAATGATTGCTTGGAGATTTTCTACCAGAACTGGCCACCAGAGGGCTCACTCACCATAATTAATACTGAAAAAATAAAGTTGATCTGTAACTTAAAACTCTGGCTTCTCAAATTTTTGAATTTTTCCTCATGGCACTGGATGTTTCCTTCAAAGCACTTGTGGCTACACCATCACTAATCGACTCCCACAGGCTGCCCTAATCCATGTGACTGGATAACCAAAGCGTGTACCTGGCAAAGCCCACTCCGCGGCTGGTCCCGTTGGCATCACGGAGGATGCGGGTGGAAATGGCCTGGCTGAAGGGCTTCAGCATGTTCTCCAGCTCCTGCTCGTCCATGGACAGAGGCAGGTTGGAGATGTATAAGTTGGTGGGGTCCTGCTCCTGTTGCTGCACGGAGAGAAGCCAAGAAAGGATTAAGGAATGAGGATGTGGAGCAGACAGAGCTCTTTGTTTTCTCATGGCAGAATCACAACCGTTTCATGATGTCAGGAACCCTCTGAATATCAAGAGCCATGCAAAAGCTGCCCACAGTAGTGAGAGGGAGTTTATATAACCTTATAACAGGAAGTGTGAGAGATGTCTGATATTCGGATGGGTGGCAGGTGCAGGACATTAGACAGTTAAGAAAAACAGTCTGAGAGAAAGAGTAGAGGGCTGAATTTGAGAGCGGATTTCATTCTGGCCTTGCATGAGAAAGTGAGCTGCGTGGATGAAGAGAAAACTGATATTCAGAGATGGTGAAGATAGAGTTCTGGCTGGACTTTAGCTGAACTTCTCTCTCATTTTGCTCCTCTTTGTTTCTATCTCTTCTACTTTCATTCATCTATCCCCTTTCTTTTTGTCTTCACACTCCTCTGTCATATGTTATTACCACAAGGGTAGAAGACAGAGCCATTGTTAGAGACTGGCCTCTTAAGAGGATGAAAGGATCCAGGTAATGTGATATCAAAGCTTAATTACATTTTAAATGGCTTTCCATCCATGGATGATCTCAAATGATTACGTGCTTTCACCCAGTGGAGAATCACAGCAGAGACGCTTTGGACGGAGACCTTTGCAAATGACCTGAAGAACATCTGAAGCATTGTGCTATCATCTCCCCACAAGGCAAACATTATCCGCCCGTTTCCTGGGCCCTGGTAATAATATGTATTCCATGTATTGCATTCAAGCAGCTATATTCATGTGGTAATCCTGACCTTGAATGCAGGCACAGAGGCCGGCTCTGTTGGCTTGCATAAATCAGACAAATTATGCAGCTTTTTTTCCAAATCTGAATTTGAAATTATTAGAAAACAACCTGAAAGAAACTCTTAAAGTGCCACAGTTTCATTTTATGCTTTCGGAGTATTTTGTAGGCCTTTTTTTCTTTTTTCTTGCTTCTTACTCAAGACAAATTCAAATTGACCAACAGTATCTTGTAAGATAACCAATCTGTATCACCCTCTAACCATTATGCATATTCATTATCTCAGAGTGCAGATGTGATTAAAAACCTGTAAATGCGATGCAATTCCTCCCTATGAATAATGCATGTGTAATCGCTGCGACCTGTGCTGAAGGTGATTCTCCTTCTCCTCCCTCCTCCTCTTCCCCCTTCACGGCAGTGCAAACTAGAAATGGAGCTTGAACCAGTAAGAGTAAGCAGAGGAGACTTGCTGTGGGTTTCAACCGCGAATGACTCAGACTGAGTCACAGAGAAATCTGACGCAAACATAAGTCCTGTTGTAAGCCTGGAGTGAAGGGGTGAGTGGAATCAAGTTATTCTGTGAGCAAGGAGCCGTATGAATGTCAGTGATCCAGCTTAGCAAGAGATCAGCTTTCCCAGGGTGTTGGTGGCGTGCGTGTGCGCGTGCGTGCTGGTGAGTGTGTCATAATCCGGTTGAGGCAAGGCTGGCGAAGTGCATGTGTGATTGTCAAGGGTTGTGTGTGTGTGCATATGTGTGTGTGCGCGTGTGTGTGTTGACAGGGCGGGTGGCTGGGCAGAGGGCCCAGCTGACTGGGGAGCTGCTCAGACACTGAGTCAGATGCCACCAGGGAGAACAGACAGGTTCTTTGTACAGAGAGCTCAGAGAGCTGGCCCTGGGACACACTCCCTCAACACCATCACCACTGTGGAGCACAACACACACATATCATGCACAGGCACATACACACATGTACCTGTGTGCATCCGTGCTCTCCTGTTTGTGCACACACACACACAGTCTGTGGTGCATTAATACCCATAAATACACTGATTTAAGCCCACTCCCACATGTGCATGCAGTGCACCGCCCAGCAAACACACAGGCATGCACGCACACACACATGAACTGAGGCTTAATTGGCTTATAGTCCTGAATGATGGCACTAATAACAACAACAAAAAAAAAAGACTTGGAGAAGGAGGGAAAAAAACATGAGACAGCCTGAAGAAGAAACAACCTTTCTGCTGTGAGGTTAATAATTCACCTTTTAATTTAAAATGAATAATTCATTATTTTAACTTTCTGCTGAATCACTGTGAAAATGTATGGAATTTTTTTGTTTGTTTTCATGCACTAAGGATTTGACTCTGATCAACACTATGTAAGAAATAAACCCTCCAAATACTGACACGTCATGTGGGGATCTTACCTTGGCCATCTGAGCCTGCACTCCTCCCGCCTTCAGCGCCGTCACTGCCTTCTGCGCTGAGGCTGGACTGTCAAAGTCAACAAAGCCATAGCCTGCAGGGACCAGCAAGACATACAAGTTATGAAAATGAGATATGCATACCGTGGGACTCAATGGACACTGGCGTGAAATCTGAACTCATGAAGCATGTAAAGTAGTTGTGTTTGACTCTGATGAGACAGACAGTTATGTCTGGGCTCTGCTTTTACATGGAGGACAAGATGTGAAGATATACAACACTACTCATGTAATGACACACAGCACACATCTATCAGATTGATATAGTGTGAAGCTTAAAAGACAGCAAACAGCCACATAGAGAAGAACATTCACAGATAATTCACTGTAACCTTATGACTGCAAAGAAGACAAGACAGAACTTAGTAGTTAATGGAGTGCATCTCTGTGGAAAATCAATGGTTTTGTTTGTTTACTTTCTGCCTGTCATGTGGTTAGAATAAATTCACAGTAATGTAAAAATATTATTGATTTCATATTTTTAGTTTCAGATTGACGTTAACTTACTTAAAACTATGGCTTAAAGGTATACTAAAAAAAGGATTACAAAGGGTGTTGCAATGATTAGTCAATTAATCCATTTGTCAGTTGACTGACAGTTAAGTTTAGAAATTCTTGATTATGAATAATTCCTTGAGATGTACCATCAAGCTTTTCAGATCGTCCTCAATGATTAGAACACAAATATTATTACCAGAAAATATTATTAGAGAAAACTTTTTTAACAACAACAAAAAAAAGTAATTTATTGATTAAAAATGTGATGAGAAAAATCATAGTAAGATGTGCAAAATCAGGAGATCGTTTTTTCAAGCAAAGAATGAAAGGGATCATAAATCACAGGTTAGTATTAATGTTAGTCATAACATTAAGTTATTAAGTTATGAAACATAATTATAGGGTTTTAATGGACATGTAAAAACTGATCCTATGATGTGAAGACAGAGCAGTTTTAAACAGGGAGAAAGATGAAATGAACCAATATTTACAGACAAGTTTTTTTTTACAATGAGAGGCAAAATTTGAGGCAAAGCTTTTGCAGCTATTGATTGAGAAACTGAAGGACATGTAACAAAAAGAGCTTGTAGCATGTCTCAATCATAACCTGTTTAAAAATTAAACTGCAGCCAAAGGCGCTGGCTTCTTCTGATGGGAGAGGGCAAATTTAAAAGTTGCATACATTGTGCAATGGTGACTTATGAAAGCAGAGCCAAGAATAAATCTGCATAGTCTATTATAAACTTTATTAAGAGGAAGCAGATTAGTTTTGCCTGATATACAACATCAGCATAATCCAATCTTAGTAAGATGGGATGTAACACAAGCTTTATTCTGACGGTAAATGAATGCAGTGCTGGAATGGTAAGGAACACCAATATAAGGGTTCATTTTTCTTCACAGTATAATTAATATGGAATTTAAATGAGGGATCTCAGTCAAGCCATAGGCCAGCAATCTTGGTGTGTTCAACTGTTTGCAGTAGCATAACGCCAAGACAGAGGGAATGAGTTTTGAGTGAGTTTTTTTTTAAACGCTGTAGTACCAAAATTGCACTGTAAGATTTATTTTTATTTAGTTGTAATTTATTAGCTAGAAGCCAGAGTTTTATGGCTTTTTCTTACGTCAGTCTAATAATAATAATAGAACAATGGGAGCTGACTGAAATGAAGTAAAACATAAATTACATAACAAATGTGACATATTCTTGAGGAAAGCACCTGATTGACAATTTCCTTTTGGCTTGTGTAACTGCCGTAGCAAAATTATTTTTTAACACGGATGAACAATTGAAACAGTGCTTTCCTATCACTTATTTTGATAAAATTCTTACATTAATACTGAGTGTGTTAGTTGTGTCCCAGACACCTGTCACTGCAGAGACTACAGACCCTCCAATTTCTGTTAAAGCCTTTGTAACCTCTAGTGTTGCTGTAAATTTGACCAACTCTGTATTACAAACAGCTTGTTTGAAATTTGCTTTCATACAATAGGAACTTCTGTTATATAAGCATTTGTTAGGATTCACACTGACACACTACTGAGCTCGTCTATAAGCTCTGTATGAACTGACCTTTCAACCTCTGCTACACAGATACATTCGACCAGCTGATGTCTGAACATCTCACCTTTGCACTTGTTGGTGGTCTTGTCCAGGATGGCCTTGGTTGAGACGATTTTCCCATACCTGAAAAAAACAGTAAGGTTCACGATCAAGGATCATCCTTCCACTGCACACTGACAGTAATGACTTGTTTACATTCAATATACGCTCTGCAACATTGCTGAGACAATGAGGTTTCTCTCTGACTTTAACACCCACACCCATGGAGGTCAAGCTCCATGATGGCTGAATTATAATTCACCTGACAGATTCAGTGTAATGACTCTGCATACAATTACCCCTATCTGATAATGAATGATGTGCATAGGAGAAATCTTTAGAGAGGGGGTGGGACATTATTAAATGAAATAAGAGTAATATCCCTTGGGTTTCTGCATGCTAGAATGAACTATAGATTTCCCATATCTTAATCATTCCAACTCACACGCAGATGTCAATAGGGATCATAACTCAAGGGGGATCCAACATGACATGACAAATGCTTTAAAAATAAATGTCTCTGCTGCATTTTCAGATTGCAATGTACTATCAGTATAGAAATCCTGTATTATCTATCCATCTGGCCAGCTATAGATACTGCAGATGTAAAGATAGTGGTGGGCTCGGGCAAAGGCTTCTTTGCAGCAGAGTGTCTATCGGTTCCCATCTCTCCAGGCATGTGCATGCAGTGTAATCTGATATGCCTCTCCTTGGCTGTCCTGTCCAACGCTGGCTCCCAGCCATACTCCCATTCTACTAACCAGCCTCTCTCTAGGCGGCGACCCTCTGGCTCGGCCCTCTGCTGGGTCTTAGTGCCCCTCATGATGCAATCTTTCATTCAGTGACTCTGCACCACTGCCACATTTCATCTGAGCTAAAAGAGTCACTTTCAATATATACGCTGTTCATAAGGATTAAGCAGTGACCTGCTAAATTTGTAATCTGACAGTTAATCTGTTGGATTACTCCAAATTGGAAATGAATTTCTTCTTTTTAGGTTAAATTAGGATTATTTCCCCTTCACAAAAAAAAGAAAGAAAACCTGTAAATATTTATTCTTTTACCAAGGTGACTTAAGGTCACCCATGAACATGTTTAGGCTTTTAAGGGAATATCCAGCTATTCTAAATTATTGATTAGGATGCCACAGCAGTACATTACATTACATTACATTACTACATGTTGGGAATACAAATACGAAGTATTGAATGCATCGTATGTTCGGATTTAATTTGAAATATGATGGTGGCCTCTCAATATGGAGCAGTGCAGGAGGACCAACACATCACTGAACGGTTCTTAAAGTGCTATTTTTTAAAATAAACCTAAGGGTGATCAATGTAACATTATAGCACCATTACAATACAAATCCTCCCCTTACTCTCATTACTTTGTTTGAGTGAGGTTAAAAAAGTAATTTACTCCATCTTAACTGATGGATCACAACATAAAGTGCAGTGTTTTTGATGCACAAGTCCCATATGGTCTAGTTTTGATTCCTGGTTTCCACTCTGGCAGCCGGTGCTAAACTCTCAGTGTGGGAGCAGCTTCTTGTCTTTCAGTCAGCATTCATTATACTGTCATAAATTCTTAAGCTTCCATTGCAGGTTTAAATGAGAGATCAACCCTGAATCTACAGCACACAGTTATAATTTGACCTCTATATAGGAATTGTACTGTAATTGGCGCTGAAATGTAACATATAGGACCTTTAGGTTCACTTTCATGTTTCCTCTTTCAATTTCATTATGACAGTTTAATGAGTAACTTAAGAAAAAACTGAAACATGTACTGATGTTAGATTTTAAAGGTGTCTAATTCTCTGTCATCTGCAGTCTGAGGTTTCATTTATCAGAACTTCATTTTTTTTACCTGTAATTTAAGGTTTCACAGAGAGACTTTGTATGTCTGGAAATTGTATCCATCCAGTTTTGCTTAAGTAAAGGTTTGTTGTATTCTGCATTTGACTTTTGATATAACATTACAATTTCATGGTGCATTTCTGATTTCTGAGCCCTAGGACACCACCAAATGACTGGATACATATGCCAACATTGTCTTCCTATGTTTTTAAATGCATTGTTACTCTGTGTACACAGCAACCCTTTTACAACATGACCAACATTTAAGCTGAGAGCTGTGCTTGCTTACACAGTTGAGATACCCGTTCACTTAATTGCGCTCAGGAACTCAGACTACATGATTCAGAGCAAAACGAGGGGCTTGAGACTCAGCCATGTGTGAGAGAGCACAGCGTAGTCTGGCCCAATGTCCATCCATGGTCAACCACCAGGGTCGGACCGAGGCGAGAACCATAGCAGCAGCGAGGCACCCAGAGAGACAACTCCAGGGGCCGGAGATGCAGAACCAACCCCCATCCCCTCTTCTCATCCCTCACTCCCAACACACTATATCTCAGAGCGTGTATACAACAACTCTCAGTGTGGGGGAGGGTAGCTTTGGAAGTGTTGTTTCCTGATATGGGGCACACATTTACTGTTCAAACTTGAGTTAAACAAGTCAAGTTCTCTCCACGACTTGTCCTTCCTACTGTTTTACACCCTCATCTACAAGCATTTCCCCTTTTAACTATTAATGGACACACTATCCCCTCTCACTCGGTTTAAATGAGAATTACATGGGACTTAATGTGCTCTGCTAAAAGGCAAATTTCATGCAATGATTTTATCTGCTCTGTAAAAGCAGAAATATGAAACCTACCCCCACAGAACACCACCTGACGCACAAACCCTGAACTCCATTCACTCCTCCCCCTCTGATTCTCTCCATCCAACCCCTTCATCCACCCCCCTCCCATGCCATTGCCCTTGTTTGTCTTTCCCTTTCCCCTGGGCTCGCCGTTTCCTGTAGGGTTGGGCAGCCTCATGTGAGCCATATCTTCCAGACAGCTGTAAAATAGCAGGCCTCTCCCTCCCTCTCTCCCTTATTTAATCTCTCAAGTCCCTTTTCCCTCCCTTTCTCTCACTCCTCTCCTCTGCTCTTCTGGTCCTCATCACCAGGCTCCAGAATTCAATTAAGTGAACCCAGATCATTCATCTCTGCCCTACTTGTTTTGATGTCTTCCACTGAAGGCCTAACAAACATATCAGATGAATTGAATGATGCTGTTGTTTGATGTCTAACTACACGCTGCCCACAACAGAGTTTTCAAAGACTCACACTCACACTGATGAGCAACACAGAGTGGTATTTATAGTGCAGAGTATGACTTTGAATTAGGGTAGGGGAGTCTCACTGTCATCAAACTCCATGACGATAATCTACGAGACTAAAGCACAGATGAGCAATGAGCTCATATAGGCCAGAAGTTGGGGAAGGAGCAGGAGGAGACATGCAAAAAGAATTAGTGTGAGAGCGGGAGACTAAACATTCTGTACCTAGTTGTTGGAAAGTCTGTGCTTAGCTGTGCCAAACTGAAAAGGTCTTAGTTTGCTGCCCAAATGATTGTTGGTTTTTCCACAAGGTCACTAAATGATGGGCCTTGAAAGTGTCTGGAAGAAAACGTGGCCCTCTTCTACGATCTAGAAATACCTGCCAAGGTGTGCTTTAGCTTTGTGCTTGTGAATCTAATGTGTAGGGAGATAGTGCAAGTATGCAGACGTGCACCTTGCTGCATTCAGTTAGCCAGTTGTTGCCTATCTATCTATAAATCCATCATTCTGCTCAGTCTTAATCTACTCTGCAAACTGCAATCTGTTTCATGTGCACAGTGGGTGGCAAGAGAGCGATTTACTGGGTGTAAATGTAAGGGAGAGAGCAACTGTTTTATGAGTGACTTACGGCTGACAGAGTTTGACCAGATCCTGGTCTGTGGTGCCTGGGTGGAGGCCACGGATGTACAGGTTGGTTTTGCTCAGCTGCTCTCCTCCACTACTGCTGCTGCTGCCATTGCTGATGGAGGTGGTGGTGGAGTTGCTGTTGTTGTTGTTGTTAGGGCTTGGAGGAGCCATCTGATGGATGGAGGGGGACACATACGTCTGCTGCGGAACAAATAGAGAGCACAGTCAGATATCGGATTGTGTTGTTTTACACAAGGTAGAAACTTCTTTAGGTGCATGAAATTAAGTGCGTATGCTGATTTAGTAGCTACTGGGATAAGAATGATATCAAAGACAGCTGCTTAATGGTCTAATAAGTGTCCGGTTCAAAGTATAGGCTTATGAGGAGCAAGTCACTTTAAAGATACAAGCCAAAAAGGGCAACAGTGGCTGTTTTACATAATGAAATGGTGTCATAAATACCCATATGGCATCACAGAGTCAAGGCAAGGATATCAATAGCAATTTAGCTGCTACATCTAATTTGACAGGCCAGTCAAGATGAGATTGATAATGTAAGAGATGAACATAAAGACCCTTTAATTTCTTTCTAAGTTCCAATGTACCAACATGCTTTAATGTGCATTCATTCAAATAAATGATATAACACTAATATTTTAGTTACCCATTTTATATATCCAAAGAGGGACATGAGGATGAAAATTATGAGAAGATGCAACATCAGAATCTGCATTATAATATTAAAAGGTCATACATGTAGAGAGTATCTTTGCATGTTGTGTGTAGACAATTCACTACAGGCTCTAAATGTGCCCTGGTTTAGAAGGAACAAGAAAAAAACACAAACTACAAAGCAATACAGATATTGCAAACATTTACTGCTGAAATTAATCAAACTTCTCTATAAGCAGCCAGCAGCAATTCAGTACACCCTGCTTAGGCAGGAGATAAATGAATAGTGGCTCTACAAGTCAATATTTACCATCAGTCAAAAAAAAATGGAGGAAAGCTGATAAATTTTGTAATATTAATAATGAACTAGTCTCTAATGTCTTTAGATTGAATATCTTGGTAGACTAGCTGTTATTCACTCATTAAGACGGTAATACACTCTTTTTTAATGTAATCAAGGACCTCACTGCAGATATTTCAGACAGTGTTTCTTTGTTTGCAAGAAAATGAAATGTTGTGCAGAGATGCTGACCTTTCTCTATCTTGAAAAATGTTGTTGCCTGTCAAAATACTTTATATGTATTAGTTAAGGCTGGAAAACCGAATCATTTCTTGACCGTTGTGTCTGTATATCTGACGCACATGGTTAACTACATCATTTACAGACTGTCTGTGAAACACAGTGTTGGTTTGACTGTAAATGTTGAGATAATTTCTACCCTACCTGACCTACTTTTCAATATTAGAGAACTACTTTTGGCTGAGATGAACACTGTAAAAATTTATAGCATGCACGGTAACCCATGCGAGCCCATTTATAAATGTAAAAACAAAGCATATAATATTAAATTTGGCTGGAATTAAAGTGGCTGAGCTCCACACTGCTGCAAGGGAAGCTTTTATGTTGTGGGTTGAAGCTGGAAATGTGTTTTTGAATAGTTTTCATAGGGAGTATTTGAAATAGTTCCAAACAAAACTGTTCACAGGGAGATCTGTGGATTAACCACAATAACCAGTACATTGTTTCTGGAGAGAAATTTTTATATTGGCTTTTTCAATTTGGATTTTTCAGTGCTTTGAGAAACAAAAAACAAATTCACTCACCACTATTCTCTTAGGATGACTGCAGAAATTTCAAAACCTAAACTATCTGAATGGCTACATGCCAGTAATTTTTTTTTTTTAGGGTAAACACCCATTAAATTACACTTTACTTAAACTAAGATTTTAGGTCACATATCTGTACCATAATCAAAGGATCAGTATGCAAAGACTTTGCTTACTTGGACACATGCATGCAATGAGCATGTTATTGGTTCAGCCACAATATGTTCACCAGCATTAATGTGCTCATATATAAGGCAGTGATAAGGAATGGATGTGCAGATGTGTGCATACTTTTGTGTGATGACTCTTTCAGTTTTCTCACTTTGAAAAGAATCTTTTAAAACTATGGGCCATGGTCCAGAATAAACTAAATCAAATTGGCATAGAAGTGAAATGTCAGCTGGAGCTGCCTTCCTCTCTGAGCTGGTGGAGGAGGAACTGTTTGATTAGTTAGGGTCAGCAGGCCTGGCCCCAGGGAACAATGGGATGGCTTGTTGGACACCACAAGGTCAGCTCTGGAGCACCAGCTTATTAACAGAGAGGGAGTTGTCAAAAGACTTCAGGAATAAAGCTAATTGTGACTTCTCTATGTCTTAGTGCTGTGGTTCTGTTTTAACCAACTGTGGACCAAGATATATACAGATTCCAGAGACAGAACTTCCATTTCACAAAAAACAAAACAAAACAAAAGATTTGACGATTTGAGAGCCAGTTTTTAAATTTAAACTGATGAAATGTGAAAAAGAGGACTTCAATGTTCAACACCAAAGTATAAATATTTTTCTCATACTCACAGTGCCTGCAGTCTATTGTTTGCAATGGCACAAAACCAAATTCTAGGAAATAGAATTGGTTTGGGTGGCATAACATGTGAAAGACATCAAAATTTCGGAGAATAAAAGCTTATAACACGCAGGCTCAAATGCCTGAGAGGAAAGAAGAAATCATCCAATCATGAGTACTCTCACAAACCTCCACCAATCAACCAATAGAGCTCTTGCTTATCGTTTATTGGTCAAACGTCACATCAGTCAATTCGGTAGACCAACATCAACGCCCACAATCGGTAACGGAGCAGAGAAACGGGGCTAGAGAAGATGTAACGTAACTGTAATTGTTAGTCTAGTTTTGGTTTATAGTAATACAAGCTTAAAACATGGTGTTCCCGAGCATTTCTCAAGTTGAAGCTAACATTTAGCTAGCTACCTGGATATCCTGCAATTAAAGGTAGCTGTTGTTTTTTTTTAACATTGTAGGGCTACATTAGATGCCCGAATTCAACATTTTTTTCCGGTCGCACGTTAGTTTACGGTGTAGTTTACGGACACTTGTAAAACTAAAAGTTACTAACTATACTCGGGTAAAGCAGTAAGTTACATAAACTTTTTAAAAACCTACTGTGACGTTATTTTTGATATTGCAATTCGTTTAATTAACATCAAGGTGTGTAGTCAACCAATGAAGCCTATAACAAGCTAAATGTCTACTAGCAGGAAGACTCAGAACACTATAGTAAGAGTCGTGCCAGGCATGTATGGGGATGTATGTGTGAAATGTGGATGTGAAATTTCCCAAAACAAAACAATGTTAACCTGACAGCTATACTCTGAATACAGGAAAAATGTATTCTCTGATATCTATAGGGTCTATATAGGTGTAATATAGCAACATCCTTTCAGACACTAGCCTACAGACATTATCATTTGTAGCTGCACTAATGATACTTCATCAGACTTCACAGGATCTATGCCACACAGCTGCCTTATGTTTTCCAAAATGTTTCCAAAGGAATCAGCCTTCAGACTCTGTCATTTTCCTCAAGCTGGGAAAATCACAGTGACTCACAGAGCCCATTCATCTTGGCCCTCTTCTCTAATCTCCCTCTCTTCTTTAGCATCAATAGTACATTGTTTGTTTTTCCACAATCACAGCCTCTTCCTGTGCTTTCACTTGCATTCACTGAAGGCAGCCCGTACGGACTATCAGGAGGGATGCACCTGCAGAGGCCTGGGGAGATAGGATCTGACGAGAGACCGAGTCCGGGCCTGAGTCTAGCAAGTGAGGCCTGTCTAATTGGGATCTGAGCTTGTTAGCGGAAAGTGCTAATCCCTCTCATGTGCTCTCAAGTCAGAAGGTAGTGTCTCATTAAGACCGCTCTGCTGGGCTTCTTCTGAGAAAAGGATGGCAGTGAATCAGATCCATAAATACTCCCCATCTGCCCCAGCACCTAGCATCAGCTCCAGGTGTTTTGCCGCAGATGTAAAGTAATGCCTAATGTGCTGGCGCAAACACAGGCAAATGTGCATGAAGGGAAGAGCACAAATGCAGTTAAAAAAGGGAAGGTCAGGAAGTATGACAAGACTCTAAAGTTTGCAAGACTGGGAATTGCAGTTCCCATTTTTTCTGCTTGTGAGGTTGCATATCCTCTTAGTTAGTCTCTGCCCAAAGCCTGACCTCCTGGCATGTTACTGGTTTCCTTCCTACGTGTTACTCTATCGTCCACAGCCGCCCACATATTTTTAAACTGCTCCTTACATGTATCACAGTGTCATCTCCTGAGCATTCTTTACATTCCTCTGCAATACACACGATGTTTCTCTCCTTGAAGGAGTTGCGGAGCACATGTTTTAGCTTTAAGTTCAAGCTGTCTTTGTTAAATTAAACCGCATTCTTAGAGACATCACAGTTCTTGGTGAACCAGCCTTCTTTCTAAGACCAGATCAACATTCAAGCATTTAAAATTGACACGCAAAAAATGGACATAAAACAAGGCATTTCTTTTTGCAGTATAGAGTAACAACTGCATCCAATCCTATCCATAAACAACTGAAGCTCAGTTTCCTCCAACCACTCTTGTACCACTCCTACTCTCTGTGCACAGGAACTGGATGTATAGTCCTCATATACCCATTACTATCAGAGTATGCAGTTATAGTTGCAGCAAGATAAATCAGCTACCTGTCTTATTATTATTATATATAATATAACTACAGTAAGTGGCCTACAGCATGGTGCAGAGGAAAGGAGTGTGCTCCAGGCAGCAGCTGAAGACTGATGAGGTGATTACAGTTGGAGGGAACAGAGGTGATTCCTACAGGGAATGCAGGTGATTCAAGGACTTTTTCATCCACAAGAAACCAGTGAGTGCCAGTGAGGCGGGATTTATCCCTTAAATTGCAATAACAGCAATAATATGAGTCTGATTGTATGATGCTTGAGTGGCACATTTTTCTGGAAACAAGAAAATCTTTTTTGCAACTGATACTGAGGAGGTTGGTACTAAATCCTCTCAAAGACAACCCATCTAATTATTTCCTGTGATTATTGTTCTTCCAAAATAAGTATTTATTTGCCTGAAATGTCCAGAGAAAAATATATGTTTGTATTTGAATTACCCTTAAAATTAAATGACTTTTGCACATCATGTCGGACATAATGGTACTTTCTACTACTATACAGAGCATTTCAATAATTCACAAGTCAAAATCTGTATTGCTGTTACATTATATAGGCTTATCAACGAGTATTTGTTTTAAAATACATAAAAAATCCATCTTCAATGAGAGAAAAATCTGAAAGTGGAATCCTACCTGTTTTGCTAAAGAAACTTAAAAAGGCACTGTGGAAAAGATCATTGTGCAACAGTCACAATGTCTTTTTGTTATAATTCTGCAGGCAAAAAGTTGCAAAAAACTGGCAAAATGGGAAGAACCGAATTAGAGAAGTGACGAAAATCCTTGGTGTCCTGTGGCTAACAGGTGAGACTTCTTGCTTTCCTTTTCCCGACTCAGTCCAGTTTTATTTAAAAAAATCAACGAGAAAAATATTAATACACAATTTTAAAAAAAGTTTTTTTCACCAGGTATCAAGCACCCCAAAGAGAGAAGAAAGTAAATTCTTAGGTCAGTGCATTCATTAGTTAGGAGGAAGGCGCTCTTCTCCATGTACACTGAACCACTGACAGACTAAAAATCAAGGTATGTGAAACACACAGGGGAGCAAGAAAAAAAGGGGGAGTTAATCGAAAGCAGAGGAAAGGGGGGGAAATCTCTTAATCCTTACTTCTCTCCACCCTTTTTCCCAAAGTAAAAGACACAAACCAGGGTTTACCACTTGACGCTGGATTTAAAGTCTTCCCTCTTTGTGTGACTTTGGCGCTCTAACAATGTGGAGTGTGCAGAGAAAAAGTGTGTGCATGGCTTCTCTCAAGGAAAACGTTTGAATTTGCAGAGCCCCTCTTGAAATGAGCACATTGTCTCAATCCAGGATTCCAGGAATTCCAGGTCATTAATCTGAGCAATCTGAATTCCTGCCAGCCGCGAGGCAGGGAAGGGAATAACACAGGGAAGGAGGGAGGTATTTGATTTCAGCTTTGTTCAAATGTTATTCAAGAAATGCTGAGAGTCACGCATCAACATACTTCATGTCCCATGCAGTCACACTTCAGCTGCAACCTTTTTGACTCTTTTAGCATGAAATATCAAGAGCTTTACAATTTCTTCAAAAACACTAAAAATACTACAAATCCAGATAATTCCTCTACGTCCTCAAACTGAAAACACAAAAAATCCATATAGTCTATACAGACAAAGTGGCTGAAAATAGAGAACAATGTCATCCCATGAATTATTCATATGAGAAGCCAAACTAATCAATATTGGACCTTATATATTGTTCTAGCCCTGCTGTCAGTAATCTATAGCTGCTCTGCAAATAAGGACACATATATTATACCCATACATTAGACTTATTACATGGGATCCGTAACTTTCCTCTTTTTCACAGTGCAATGCAAACCTTCCTCGTAGGACTGAAGGGGTGGGGCATATCGTTACGCGTAAAAGAGGAAAAAAAAAACTTTACTAACTTGTTCAATGAAAACATTACCTAAGCAAAGACGCAGTTAATTCAACCCCCACGAATTCACATAAAAGTCGAATACAATGAGCCCGTTTTAGCTGTTCGGAGCCTTTCGAGCATCTATAGCACATTTGTAAGCTATAGTCTGCGTGCAGGATGGGTATAGGAAGAGAACAGCGACCGTATCGGAAAAAACGAAAGCAAACTGTAGCAGCAATCTACAGGCAACAATGCTACGGGCCCCGTGCTACTTTGTAACAGTGTAACAACAACACGAAAAAGCCGACAGAAAATGTTGCAACAGCGAGCAAGAGAGTTTAAACGTCGCCTGTGATCCACTTTTCAAGGACACTGCAGCTTAAACAGCCGAGCAGCTTTTTAACTGAAGAGGCAAAGCTCGAACAAACACCGCATCGAGAAATCAGTCAGTGGGCTCAGAAAGAGAGGGCAGAAGTAGGCCGTGGTGTTGTTACTTACCCTCTTGCTGTTTTTGCCCGTGTAGCCGTTGTATGGGTTGATTCCTGTCCTTGGCGGCACAGAGAGCAGCATTTTTACACGGCGCTGTGTCCGGAGGAGCGGAGAGAGCGGAGAGCCGAGGCAGTCAGCTGACGTCAGCCAGGGAAATTCAGCCAGGAACAGCGGTAGTGATTGGAGTCGCTCTTCCCAGCACTCTGATGTGCTCCACACTCTACAGGGGCTGTATGCTCGTGTGCTATATCTGACTTTTTCTCATGGGTTTCATCTCCCACAAGCCTCTTCTTCTGCCCGTAAATGATCGCTTTTACTTTGGAGAAACATAAAATATTTTTCACTAGACATGTAAATTCCACTGTGCCAAGTCATCACGGCAACACCATGAGGTTTTGATTTGGTGATTAAATGCAGAAAAACAATATGTTTCCCAATATCATGCGTGGAAATTGTGTTTCTGAAACCTGCTGCAAAAACAAGCATGTTTACCCTTGGATCCTTCTCTTTATTCTTTATAGCCTTTCAATCTTTTTAGCAGCTGGTTCTACTGTCAGTCCAAATAACAGTCAGGGCAAAATGCAATAATGCACCAGGAGTAAAAATTAATAGTTGATTACCTCTATTTCCTGAGTAGAAAGTAGACGTGACTCACTGTGACCTGGAACAACTTTTTATTTTACAAACATAGCTTTAAAAAACGTATTACCTTTTTACCCTGACATGACATTTTAATTTATTTGTATATATATTGGTGGAATAGAAACTTTTCATGTAGACTGTAGTCGCAGGCAAGTCAGTGGAGTTAGTAGAGGCAGTACAATCAGTAGTAGACAACTAAAATATCTGTAAAAATAGTGAATTTAATAGAAATAGCCTTTAAGTTTGCATAGTGTTAATTTCTTCAGTGAAAATAATGGAACATTGTAATTAAGTGTAAATATACCATTTTTTATATTTCATGAATTTTCATCAACTCTGCCATTAAAGATCATTCAGAGTAATGAAGCCAGTTCCTTATTTTCTTAGATTTTGCCCTAGTACCAATTAAAAGTTTCAGCGCTCATTTGAGTGTGATCCTTCTCTAGTTCCAAGTCCTTATGGGAAAAAGCCCTTCCATGCACACAATAGTTCAACTCCAAAAAGTGATGAAAAACCCATCCAGTCTGAGCTGATGCCATCTGGGTTACACTTTCAATTAGTTGAGTCCCAGCAGCTATGGTTCAGAAAGTCGTGCCCACTCATCAGTTGGTTGGTGGTTCGATCTCTTGCTCCTTCAGTCTACATGCTGAAGTGTCCTTGTACAAGACGCTGTACCCTAAATTGCTCCTTATGGCTGTGTAATGGATGTGTGTGTGTGTGTGTGTGTGTGTGTGAATGGTTTTCGCTTGTATTGAGCATGTGCCACCTCTCAAAAAAATCTCTGCCTCCAGTGTATTACTTTTAGATGTGAAAGGATAAATGCTGGCGTGTGTTGTAAAGCACTTTGAGTGGTCAATAAGACTACAAAAGCGTCATTTAAGTGCAGTGCATGCGGTCCATTAGGTCAAGGTCTGGAGGAAGGCAGCCAAAGAAAATCCGTGGTCCCAAAAAGTCTGGGTAATGGACAGGAAGAAAAGTCAAATCATGCAGAATTGTTATTTCACAAACACTCACATCATAGCCTTTTTATTTTATGTGTACTTTTTTGTTAATTCATATGGCATTTTAACAGTACAATAAAGCAAAAAATAATGTCACAATTGAAATAACTGGTTGCAGCATAAACTGGCATCCTCTTCCTTTTTCCTTTTTTTCCTTTACTAGGCAGACTGTGACCTCAGTATATAGGAACAGAGTTGTAATTTGAATATATTTTCTTAAAAAAGAAGTGAAATGAAATATCTGAAGTTTGTTACATTTTGCTACTTTTGGAGTAAACTAGTCATTTACAATGACTGAAGTGACGTTAGTTATATGATAAGAGTGTGTTGTCAGTGAACTCCTGGGAGTAAAGCTTTCCTGAAAAAAACACCTTTTATTTGTTATGGAATTTTATTGACTGTGATACTGGAGCTTAAAGTAAACTCACCTCTCAACCGACTTCTTCCTCACTTCCTTTTTTCTTGCCAGTGTTATCACTGGAAGGTATGACAGCGCGTCTTGTAATCTTCATGTTTTTATCGGTCTGGATCTGACTCAAATTTACAATTAACTCTTGGTAAATAAACTGTCTACTAAATCAAAACTTATCTTGCGCCCCTCTGCCTCTGCGTCAATTGTCATGCTTTGAGACAGCTCTCATCATATGAATACAAAAAAAAGTGTTTGTATCAACATAAGTTGCTTGGCAACTAAATCCCCTAACCCTTTTGCCTTATCTTGCGTACCCTGACTGATTAGCCCTCAAGTGTGTAGATAAGATATTCAATTGTTCACTCAGCCATACAGTGTGTTTTTTTTATAGCTATGGCATTTGCATAATACAAATACAGCTGCAACAATCTGCAGCACAGAAACATGGAGGATAGGCCTATATACTTATGTTGATTTAGATGCACAAGGGATTTCATCCTGATTTCATCATGACAGTCTAGTCAGACAGACGGGAGAGGCTCAGTTGAATTCATAATCTCTATCTCTCTTTCTCCCACACAAGCGCATACACATACTGCCCAAACTTGATGCATTGGTCTCATTTGCATAAAAATAACATTATTCCATGTTTCCTTCATTCTCCCTTGCCAGATATTGACGCTTTTTCGACTGGACTGTTTTTAGGCCGCAATTAGGTCACCCAGAGTTGTTCACTCCCACTGTTTCAATCAATGCAGTGTTTTGATATGTGTGCAAGTGTTCAGCCAGATGGGCTGTGAGTTCCACAGAGCTCAAGGACAGTTTGGGGAGTGACTCAGTGAGCAGAGCGCCCGAGCTCGCAAGCACACACTGTGAATTCACCAGTAACGGGAATAGTAGAGCCTTTTGGGAGTTGTGGGTTTTGGATAGGATTTCCTCCACCAACAGATAGAAAAAAAAAATCAGATTTGATTGTGACTCTAGATTGCATTACTACAGATTATTTTCTTTTGATTGAGCAGTTGAATCTAGAATTTGCTTGAGTTAAAGTATGTTTCCTGGTAGATCAACAAAAATGTTATATAAAATAACACCTGCTTTATCTGCAAATCTAAGGCTCATGTGAAAATGTCATGCTGAACTTTGCGTTGGACAGAAGATCTCGCTAGTGGGCTGTACGGGGGGAGGGTTGCAGATGGGGGAGAAGTGAATTGGGGTGAGTGATGGGGGGTGGGGGTGGAGGTTGGGGGTAGAGGAACACAGGCTGCTGGTGCATGCTCCACATTCCTCAGGTGTTGTCAGCATAGCTTGCTCAGTAATTACCTCTCTGTGAAAACATGCACAAAGCCACACTTTACTAGCAAACTGAAATGCAGCAGCTAAGAGAAGCTGTTAGGGGAGATGTCAGAGACAGATGGAAGTACATTTATACCTACATTTAGGCATAATATGAGCTGGGATGATTATATTTTTAAAAGAATGAGTGCATAAAATTTGTTGAAGAATAACAGACATGGTGTACCTTTTGCACACAGTGTGGGTACAGATGTAGATCGTGGCTGTGTGTGAGTCAGGAGCTTGATTTACACAGAAATCCATCCTCTGTAAAGGATAAAGGCAGGTTTGATAGTGACTGCAGCAAAGCAGACCTCGGCATGTGAATCTAGTGGTGTGATACAGATGTACAGTTGCAAAGATGAGGTTTAACTTTCACACACAATATTTTTATTAACTTTGCATACAGGGAGTAGATTCTTGCAATCCTCCCTATGCATGCTGCTTTTCATTGTTTCTTTCAGATGTCATCGCTTTAATCATTGACACCACCGTCACAGAAGAAGCAGGTTCTCTCAGTCTGGGAACTCTTGGCCCCCCCCTTCTCTTCTCCCTCTTTTGCCCCGCTCTGTCTCCTTTGCTGGCTTGCTAAAAGCTGAGGGATTGTGTGCAGATGTGCCTGGAGAGAGGCCAGCCCCTCTGCCCTGGGAGAACATGTGGTCTGGGAGTGTTTACGCTGGCACTCTTTCAAGCTGTCTCCCACACAGCATGCTGGCGTCTATCTCTCCTGGATGACAATGCTCTACCCTCCTCCCACAAACGGGGCATTCTCAGGTTGAGGTGAGACCAGCGATCATGTTGATTTACCATGCTGACAAACAGAAGCGACAGCTATGTAAATACAAAGCAAACAGATTTGCAAATGTCAATATGTGTAGTTTTCCAGGAAACTTGATTAAGTAGCTCTAATGAAGTACATGAAATGATAGTTTTGGTGCAAAAAAAGAAAAAGCTTTTAAAACAACATTATACTATTTTCTCCATAACTTTCTATGTGTTTATATGGAGCTTTGATATTCTGAGCATGCATTTGCTTGGATTCAACAGATATCCAGACACTTGAGGCATGTTTTGCACAGATTCTCGGAATACCTCACATTCTCCTGTGTGATTCAGGCTCTAGGTAAACACCTGTAAGCTGAAAAGTACTGAACGGCACGCCTGATCTCAACAAAAGTGGCAGCAAGGTTACTGTCTGTTTGCGTTGTGTGTGAAATTCATACTGGTTGTTCTTTAGTGCCCATGATTAAATGCAAGTGGGAAGGGGAGACAGGCACTGCAGAGAGAGTGATTAATGTTCAGTTGCTAAACCACTGTGGTAGAGGCCATTCCTCTCGTATTCTCATTTTAACCAAGTGACTTGTTGATGAAAACTGCCCCAGAGACTGTGCCATGTTGAAGTTACTGATTACCAAATTAAATTATTGCATTCCTTTTTGTAAGTGAAATGAGAGACCATCTGCATTTTTCTCTCTGTAATGTAGGTATTCAGTGCCCCCTGCAGGTGACACTGTCCAATCATACATAAATATCTATGAAGTATAATTTCACAAAGACTGTTTAACAGTTACCTCAATAGGTTTGGGCTTTCCATGTTGAAGATATTTTACTAAGACCATTGAGGACATATCTGTGATTTTCTTTTAAGATGCGCAAATCTGTAAAATTTTAGAGGCCACCTTTATTTTCTTGTAAGGGCCAATTTACCTTGTTAAAATTTTGTGGTTTTGCATTGTTATACTTTTGTTGCCATACACTTAAGTCTTTTCTGGGTAGGTTTGGTATATTATCTATTTTTTTCTTCAGTGATTGTCTGTGGGGCTAAAATTTCCATGCAGATGATTACCAGAGGCTCCCATTTGCCTTTTTTAATTCCATTATACAATTTTTTTCTTGCAGATTTATATTATCATACATCTAATTCAATTTCACGCCCCAAATAGTAGATATGGATAAAGTGAGCCCCATTATCTTAAAAATCTCTAAAGATTATTGGAAACAAATTTTGCCTCTTTGCTGGCTGAAATTATTATGTTTCATAAAATAATTTAGATAAGGCGTTAGTTCGAATTTTTGATGAAGTTTGGTCTTTTTTGTCTTAAGATCAGGTGACAAAGCAATTACAAGAGACATAAAACCAATACATATTAACTTTATAAATAATTATCCTTATTTGAACATGGGAAGGCTATGCACTGTCTTTGGAGTGGTATCCAAAAAACGTGTAGCCAACAATCATACCCGTTCCTCATTTTTTCTCCACCACTAGGGGGCATAATTTAGTGAGGAATGCAGAGGTTGAAGGTCCTCCACGCATACACCGCTTATTTAACTCCCTATATTCGTGCCTTTCTTTCTTGAGTCACTAACCAGATGAGATTCTTTAAGTATTAGCCTGTGAAAAGATGAACCAGTTATATTACAGTTACATAACATTATTGTTTTAAGGCAAATCTTTATTTGAGCCCATAGTCACCTATTACATACATAGGATCCTACCTTGATATCAAAACTTTGAAGTGATTTTTCAGATTCATGACCAAATGAATGATATCAAAACCCAAAAGATGTTTCGACCACTGAAATCTGAAAAGAAATGTTGATGGTAGGAAAAGCACTTAAAAGCAGACATTATGTCCAACAGTTCCAAAGCAGAATGTTGGTGTTTTACAAGGGATTAATTCGCAGTTTGTAAAATTAAAATTACTCATCAGGCAGTGATTTTTAAACGAGAAAAATGAAACAAAAGTCGTGATTTCGTAAAAATATTGAGCCAACATGGCTGATCCACGGGCGCCAGTTGCGGGCCGCGCCGCCTCTCTCTCCCACCTCCACGGTTGATGAAAAAGCGCATGAAATAGGAGAAAAGGAGGTGTGTTAGTGCATGCGCAGACCGTGCTCGCCGCTTAGTTATCCCATTTCTTTTTGAGAGTCGAGCTTACGTCACAGACTCGTCCACAGTGCTGGAGCTTGAGATCCACCATCCACTCATGCAAGCACAAGCACAGGGAGGCATTGGCGCTGCGAGGGACAAAAACGCTTTTACTTTTTAATTTTTCTTTTTAGTTTGGCATGGAATGAGCTGAACGGAACCGGCGGCTGTAGTGATTGTGGACCTGTGGACGACTGTTGTGGCATGGTGTGGTGAAAAGAGAAACCCCAGCCAGCAGCGAGAGACAGAGGTTACACTGTGCATCATGTTTGAATGCCGATAATCAATTAGAAATATACATGACTGAGCTGCTGCACTGCCTATAGCCTCGCCGGGCTGTAGCAAGTCTCCTTTTGTTGCAGAAGCCCATCTGAAGCGGCCACGGTGCGGGGCTGAGGGTGCAACTGAACGGACAATTGCACCCGGACCATTGAAGGGGTTCGGATGAGGTGCTTGATCGGGCTGTTAGGTTTCAGAAATCCAGCCAACTTTTCCTCCATTCCTTTCTAACAGCAGTGCCATCGAGCATTGCTCAGGAGATGGCGATGAGGTTGCTCTATTTGGGATTTATACTCTGCTTGGAGATCTCATCTCCTAACGGTGCAACCGTAGGTAAGTAGCCTGTTGTGTTATCTTGCATTGTGATACTCGAGAAAGCATGACCACTTTTTCTCCTGCAAAGCATCTGTGCACAGGCCTGTGTTCACCAGAGTTGGAGCCAACACCGCAAATAGGTTGTCTTCATAATAACACAGTGTTCCTCAGCAGGGTTCTCAGAGAAAGGGAATCGATCATGAGGAAAGCCTTCAATCAGAGAAAGTACCGCACAAATAAGCAGCGCGCTGGTTATTTTGGCGTAATTTCTGTCTGCGTTCTTAGCACTGCTCCTGTCTGAGCAGACAGAACGGGCCTGGCTGCCTGCAAGGATGGCAGACAGTGAGGTTATTCACTGTTGGAATATTCAGCAGGTAGACGGCAACACTTGCATGAGCGACCCATTTCAACAAAACAACATCATGCCTGGCTGACTACGAAAAAACATATCATCTCCTTTCTTTAAGACAAATACAAACCCTGATGTAATCTGTATGGCTACAGCTTATAGCTACCATTCAAACCCGTCAGAGGAAAACGTAGCAGCACGCTTGACTTTTCGTATCAAACCTGTGGGAGTCATCGGTCATATCAGTTTTCACGTTTGTTTTCAGTTACTTGGCGCATATAAAAACAACAGTTGTGTCTTATCGTGAAGGTATAATCTTAATGGCGCGGCTTGTTCCGACGTGCAGCGTCAGTGGCTGCTTGGAGATCACAGTTTATTAGTGACAGCTAGGTAGACTACTGTCTGATTTTGAAATGAATAGCAGTGCAGTTACCCTCTAATGTCCCGGGAGCTCCTCAATGCACATAAATCCCTGATAATGTTAATTATAATGATAATAAATATAATAATGAGATATTGAATGCACCGTCGCTCTTGTGACAGTGCGACACAGACCTGTTGAGCTAACAGCTTGCAGCTTCTTTCTTGAGCACTTAAGAGGAAGAATGAAGGTACAGAATAGAACATGCATTTGTAATTTATCTACAAATATTTCTTTTCATAGTCAGTATTTGACTTTGCTGTGACATTAATGCTATAGAGACTTGTGTTTGACTAATCATCCAAAATACTTTTGAATGTTAAACTGTAAAAAAGTCATATTTTAGTTATGATGTTTGATCTAGCTCAGTCCTGACAGCCTTGTTTTTGGATAATTTTGTACAATTTCAATGTGACCATTCATTTATGCTTTTAATCTATGTTTAGTTGAATGGCTTAAAGAAAAAGTTAACACATCAAACCCCTATTAACCACTGAGGCTATTTTCTCCATTGCAAAAAAAAAGGATTCCTTTACCTTTCTTCATTTGGAGATCTTATATAAGTTTCATTAGATTTTGATGGAGGCCTTTCAGAGTAAAATCCATAGCTGAGGTTACAGGAATGAGCAAGCTCCTCCTACCTCCTCCATCACTATGTAACATCTGGACACAGGGAGACCATTAATCCCACTTAGATGTGACTGCAAGAGAGGGGAGGGGGGTCAGCTGAAGAGCTGAGGGTGAGGGCGGGTGAAGTGAAATAAACTTCAAGACTCACTTTAGTGCTCTTTGAAGCTACATGTTGTTACGTAACAGGCAGTCTGGGATGGAAATGATATATTTTGTTATGTCATTAGTAACAGTTGGTTTATCAGCCTCCCGTTTGAGCAGAGTTGGTCCAAAAGGTTAGAAATGGTCAAGTGAGTGGATACATGGATATAAACCCTAAGGCCAGCCACTTGGACTGGATTTGTCTGGATCACCACTGGGCCACAGCATGAATTTACAAATGCGAAAGGATTAGCAAGAGCAAGGTCAGAAGGCCGTTGTTAACAGTCAAACATTGGACGGACCCATTTGTTTGTTGTTGAACTTTTGTGGTGATTAGAGTTTATTAGTGTGTCTTTTCGGGGTTTCATCCTTTTACATGGACAAAATCCAGTCCAGTCTAGTGCTGCTCAATGCTTAGAGCCTGGTCATTCTAATAGATTCATAAAAATAAGAGGGTCTTATGAAATAACATGAACAAAAGTATTGGTGCTTGCACCTAATGTGTGATCTGGACCTTTGGAATGTACCTAAGAATTAATTTTATCGTCCATTAACCTGCAAATTCTTTGAGCAGTAAACTTAACTCCAGAGCTCCATCTTTATTTTAGCTGTGCCTTTTTAATGCTTTTCTTTGTCGTTTTTGATATTTGTAGTAGTAAACTAAATATCATTTGGTTTTGGAATCTCGGTTGGACCAAACAAGTAATGTGAAGACTTTGGAATTGGAGGAAGTAGTATGAAACACATTTTTCACCACATTTTTTTTTTTTTTGTCTGACATTTTATAGTTCAGACGAATAAGTGAGGAAATATCTGACAGCTAATTGGTAATGAAAATGACCTATAAAGGCACCCGTAATTAGAGATTCTTAAAATATATATTGTGGCCTGATAATAGGAATTTTTTTTTATTGGCTGTCATATAATTATTTTGAATATAATGAAATTATGGCCATGAACTGCATGTGATAATACAAAGCTTAATTGCTTTAATAGATGTAACAAGCACAGCATCAACGCACTTGGATAGGTCAAGGTGTGATATGAAACCTTTTAAAGCATATAAACAGGAAGGAGAAGATGAAGACAAGGCATGACGTGCTTTGTATGTGCCCGTGACATCAGATTGCAACACCTGAGTAAAGCCACATCCTGTAGATTGGTGAGCCAGTTATGGTAATGTATGTTTCAGAGGAAGACAACATGATTGCAATTTGCAAAAAAAAGTTTTGGAAAAATTCAGAGAGAAGAGAAAAAGTGTACAAGCTTAAACACACCAAATCTTATTTAAGTTTTGCAAAATATTATATCACCTTTTTTTAATCCCTAAATCTTGCCTTTCTTGCCATCTGGTATGCATAGACTACAGGTTTGAACTCCTTTCCAGATAAAAAATCTTAAATTATCTGCTGTCTTATTGGTATCATCCATGAAGAGCAGGTTATTATTGTCTGTCAGAAAAAAAATCATATTGTACATCTCAACCATTAGTTGATCATTAGAATAGTTGGTGATAATTTTTTGATCATTGACTAAACAGTTAATCTCCTCATTTTAAGGACTTACTGAAAACTATTTCATCAGTAGTTTTGAATAACATTCTGGAGGCCATGTTGTAAAATAGTACTGTGTTAAAGTGAATTCTTCATATTTACTCACTGTTGGAACTTATATCACCAAGAAATCCATGTTGGATAACAATATGACCACTGAGCTTCCATGTAGGATCTTAACAACTTTTAGGGGCAGGGGACTCCTGTTGGTGAAAAGTGTAAATGTGGGTCAGAGGCTAAAGAGGTTGAATTCCTGAGGAGCCTACACTCTGTTTGCGTGACCTTTTTAATGGGACCCGGCTTACCTTTTCTTCAGAACTGTCACTGGAAACATCTGCTGGAAAAATTCAGCATCCCTCATACAAATTCAACAGGTAATAGAACTTGGATTGCTCTCCTCAGCTCATCTAAGTGGAGGTCACAGGGGAGCAGTTATTGTAACTCTGTACACCTGAGGGTGCTTGTTGATGCAGTCTTATCAGGTAACACAGACTATCCCCAAACAATTTTCTGCCAGTTTTCACACAGGAAAACTTTGGATTTAAAAAACATGAAATATTTGGAGTGAAATTCAGCTAAAGCATGCAGTCTTTATGCATTCTTTGGCTTCTGAATGAGTATTCATGTAAAGCTTGTGTGCAGGTGTTTTGCATTTTGGTCTTGACCTTGTGAAAATATTTGTGAAATGATAATAGCAGACGATGGGATTCATGACCGTATCTGCAGAAAAGATCCTCTTTTCATCCCTGTACTTCCTGCACTGCATTGCAATCAACTGTGACTAGAGGGTAAAACCAGATTAACATAAATGTCTTCAGTGTTGTTCCCCACATATTGAAGGCGTGAGACCACAGATGAAAGAGCATTTGTTGATTGTGAATAGCAGGGGTGGACTGTAATTGGTGTTTTCTGCTAGCTACATCACTGTTTACCCTGTTTAGCGCCTAAGACCTAAAAAAGGAACGGATCGGCTTCTTTAACAAAATAGGGAGTGTGGGTGTATGTTAATGCAGCACAGTGAGATTCACTGGGTTTTGAAGAGGCTTGCTCTCTGCATTACTGCTTTCCTTTCCTGTCATCAATATGATTATGTTTCTAAGAAAATTGTGTCTATGAACATGCCACACATAACACATCTTGGGGGTGTGGGGTTATAAATCTAATTATCCTCACACTTCATAAAGACAGTACACAAAGTGGTTGAAATGTTGCAAAAGGTTGTAACATTGGCCCATCACCTGGCACAGCTGTGAGTGTAGTGACTTTTTGACTCCTGTTTAACTTCAGCATCATTAATGGTCTCCAGATACCTCAAGCTGACCACACAGATCTTTGTCTTTTTGAAGAATTTCAGCTGCTGCTCTTTGTGTGTTTGGCCCTGTTGGCTTTTTGCCAACAGGGCCAAACACACTCCTGTACACCTGTAGTCTGTGTAGCCGGCTTTGCGCTTGACTGGAGAATCGATTTGATCAGTGGGACCTTTGGTTGCTCTCATACTTGGTCAGAGAAGAAGATCTGATACACGGAGATAGGATTCCAATTTCATGGACTGCTGCCAAGCGTCCAAGTTGTTAACTTTCAGCAAAGTCACAGTCATAGCTCTTAGTCATTGGTTTGTGGTTGTAAATAACATGGCTTTCAAAGTCAGGGCTCTGGCACACTTGGGGAGTGTCAAGGGGTACCAATGGAGGCTCAGCAAATTAGAATTCAAATCAGAGAATGTTCTTAAAAAAAAATTTCAATTGTGTATTATTATAAAATATATTGTAAAATAATAACAAATGGAAATCTTACTTGCCATCCCATCTTTCTGATTGTCTATCAATTAAAACATCATTCATCACGACATAA
This sequence comes from Acanthurus leucopareius, assembly GCA_029814765.1. Classification (NCBI taxonomy): domain Eukaryota; kingdom Metazoa; phylum Chordata; class Actinopteri; order Acanthuriformes; family Acanthuridae; genus Acanthurus; species Acanthurus leucopareius. The sequence goes on along the minus strand of JAQMCX010000002.1, from coordinate 14,113,717 downwards.
GTCATTGGTTTTGACTGGGTAGAATTTGTGCTTTCCATGAAGTTGCTCTGCTTCTAAAAAATTTGCTAGCTTGCTAACATCTAGCTAGTGCCAACTCACAAAAATGACAACTTTTTGAAAGGACACAATTTGACAAGCAGACCAACTGCCCTGCTTTCAAAAAACACAGCTGCAAAAAAACCAACAAAAACAAAAAAAACTCCTGGCTGTGTAAAACTCACATGTATGAGGCAGCATCATGTATAACCTATGGATATTTACTGCTATACTGTTCTATTTTTAACATTAGCCCTAGTTTTGTCAATTGGTTGTTGAAGGCATCTTGCAAAATTAGCTATAAGCCTAGTCTATCAGATTACTTAAGCACAGCATTAAACCAACACTGAGTAAATGCCTCTTAAATAACCAGCAAATATAACTAACATCTGCCTGTGAGATATAGGAAACGTAGCATGTTCCTAAGCAAAGTGTCCACAGAATGTTGCCAGGTTACAACATGTACTATAAATACAACATTATGACCTAAACACAGTGCATCCCATAAAAGCTTAATGGAACACAACTACTTATAACCAAATGGTACTACTTATAAATAGGCATTCATTTCATGCAGTCAAAATAATATAAATATAAGCTTCTTTTCTCGCGTCAAAAAACATATTTTCAATATATTTGTCACAAGTTCTGATTTTCCAACATTTGGTGGTTTCCCTGAAACCATGGGCTTATACTTGAGCACAAAAATTACATTCACTGCCATTTTGAAAAGTATTAATAGCTGTTTGTAACTGTTTGAGTTAGTATTTCCTTGTGTGTTATCACCTTAAAACTCCCTGTGACTGGGAATTAGTTGGATTTACTCTGTGGTTCTCAACAATATTATCAAGATTAAAGGGTGTGTGTAGTCTTTGACTTAAACTGTGCTTGCCAAGGTCCACAGCTTTTAAGTAAATTCAGCCAATGAAGGTTTCCAGTCTATTAAGATATGCTGGTATTTTTAGGACAATCATATTTTGGGTTAAATCACTCATGGTTAAGTCAGTCATGGTGGAATTATAGCAATAGCTGCACATTGAGTTCACTGTTTAGACAGTTTATGTATCACACAGTCAGGTTTTAGGTTCTCACCGCTGACAAATAGATCATCTGTTTGGATGTGAAGTGGATGACAACTCATTTGTGCTTTGTTTATGAGTCATTCCTGGCAATTATTGAACCAAGAACATTCCTCTCTCCTGCCTCTGTTAGTATGAATCATTCATCATTCATAGAGATCAACTTGTGTTAAAATATAGGAACATTTCATCAACCAAAGTATATCCTCTTGTTTAGCAACACGCTATATCCATACCTTAATCTTATATGCTTGGATGTTTATTTCTTGTACCCCCAGAAAACAGAGGTCATGCAGGATTTACAGTTATCTTAGTTGCAGTGAATGCCTCAATTTATGTGGTTCAGCCTACATTTTGTGGCTCACATATGCTGTTTTCATAACAGCTAAGTCTGGTTTGACTTTTCCTCTATGGGTACACAGAGCTATGCTATGTCGAGACTACATGGTGGGTGTAGGAGAATTCTGTGGAAGGCACCATGAGCTTATTTAGATTTATCTTTATGTCTATCAATCACACTCAGGCTTTGTGTATCTTTTACTGCATTGCCTTTTACTGCTCTGGCCTGTGACGTCCTGCAGAGCCTCATCAGGTTACCTCTGAGGTCAGAGCTGCACTCTTTTGTTGTGCGATGACACATAAACAAGGCTTTGAAGCACTAGAGTGGGTACTAACTCAAACTCGCTCTTCTGCTGTTTGTGCATATTCAACCTCTTTGAAAATGGTTAGCGTGGATTAGAACTTAAATAGCCTGTGGACATTGTACGTGCACTGCGAGCTGGTTTAAGTGCTCCAGTGCTTGGCTGTGGCTAAGCTTGACACAAAGCTAAGCGGTTATTTCCACTGGATGGGCACTGCACTTCTGCACTGTGTGGCCATCGAGGAAGCTGATTTAGTGGCTACAGCAGTGGCCATGAGACATTATTTAAAACACTCAGTTTGCACTTTCTACCATCACATAGCATAATATTAAATATTTACTGTAGCAAATGACATAAAATGTCATGTAGACATGAAAAAATTGACTATATTCCATCTAAAAAATTAATGCATGACAAAATCCAGAAATAACAATTTCCCCCTGCCCTCATTCCCTTCCCTGTGATCCCCATTGGTTTTAATTGTTACTCCTAATGCACAGATTCTTGCTTTGATATAATGTTAAACCATGCACAGAGAAATCACATCAAACTTGACCGTAGGGGTCTTATTACATACTGTACTTGTTTTCTTTTTTCAATCCCTGAAACACCCCGAAAGACATGAGTTTCTCAATGGAGGACCACTAAGGGGAGAAGTGATGGCTGATGAGAAACAGCCCTGGCTGTGTTTCCACTTTCTTCAGGCATTGCCATTGTACCTAGCAAGACCATCTTGAACCAGAGTTCCATTTATTTATTCATTCATTCATTCAGGCCATTCCACATTCCTGTTCGTACTGTTATCTTTGAATGGCATTTAATAGAATCCATGCTCTATTGCTCAGCCTAAAAATTACCCACTAGGAGACTTGCTTGAATCGAGGATGTGCTCAGTGTTAGAGGTTTGCTTGTGAATCAAAAGCAAATTTCATATATCATTTTGATTGGTGAACATTTCAGCTAACCCTGTGTTCAGTATGCATTTGGATTACAGTCATTGTCACTGTGGTATTTTTTTAACTAAAGTGAAAAAAAAAAGTCACTCCTCTCTTACATGTGGTATAAGCACTTTGAGCCAGTCTTGTAGCAAAGAAAACAGACAACATGCAATTTTACCTTAAATTCACAAGCAAAGTTTTTTTGTTCCCGTGAATCGAGCTGCCTGTGTGTAACAGATTGTCCTTTTGAGGCACAGGGATACACATGAAATCAATTAGAAGTTGCTGGAATGTGCTGCATGGATCTGGAGTTGATTTGTCGAGCAGGGATGGCCATATTGAGAGAGACAGATCAGGGGAAGGGGGAAGTGGGTCAGTGCTGTGTCCCAGCTGGTGATGGTGTCTGGAGGCCTTCATCACTTAGGGGCTGAATTGGTGCCACAACACCATTAACCCACCATCCCTTCCTGTTCCATCCTGCAGACTTCCGCCTGAGTTAAGATTGTTTTTTCAAGTTTTTGGATAACATTAAAACAGAAAAACACCCCTAATTTCCCCTCGCAAAAGTGTGGCGTTGAAAGTACTGTATTTTTTTTCTTAGGCACTCAAAAGGGACGTTTCTATGAGAGTCTGGCTCTGTGTACGTTTATTCATTTGCACATTTAGTCGTGTTCAATGCTTTTTTGCCATGGGCAGTGCTCAGGGGCAGTTCAGTGTGCACTGTTTAGACAGTGCAGAGCTACAGTGGGCCTTCATAAGGAAATGCAGTGTGCACCATAAACAGCTGGCAGTATGCTCAAAACCAAACCAAGTCAGCCCACTGGAGCCTGTGCATCCACATATAGGAAGTTATGTCAACTAAGGATTCAGACATTTATTCAGAATCTTTAGGGAGGAGTTTCTGAGTCAGTTTAGCTTCTTTTTTTTTTTTTTTACACATACATGCTTAGCCCTCTTTTCTATAAAGTTAAAATGTGTAAAAAAAAAAACAGCAACAGCAAATCTTTGTATTATTTCTCTGTAAGTTTCTTTATGCAGATCAAGGTTTCAGTTTGCTTTCGGTTCGCTTAAAAACCAGAGGAACCGTACCGGTATTGTTTTTTTCTTTTGGTTAAAAAAACACCAATGACTTCACAAGGATTTGCTCATTTGACAAGATTATGTGGAATGAAAGTAGATAGTCAGTGATTTCTAATTTTAACACAAACATCTCTGCATAACTTCCTTGAATGTCTCCTTTCACAAGTAAGACCTTGAAATAAAAAAAAAAAACTCAACCTGAAATAAGATGTTTAGTTGGATAAAAACATGAATTATATGTTCATTGGACAAATACTAGAGACATTTGTTACAGAGCACAGGCCTTCAGGCATTCCTGGGCCTACAGCCACCCTGAGGACTTTTTATCATATAGGACTTTTTTCATATTTAATGCCTTTGCCATATTGCTGTCCCATAAGGACATTTTAAATGAATGAGTACACTGTTAGTGCAACATATTGTAAGAACATTAGAATGACAAAAACCGGCATTTTGGTTTTTGTGGAAGACAGCTGTTTTTAAGTCACGCTGTGTTTTATTTTTTTTAAACAAGCCAAATAAAGATATTCATATATGGTGTAATTTCTCCTCCAAAATAGAAACTCCGTTTCCTGTAGAGCTTCCAAAGTTGCCCTGGCTGAGTAATGGTGTGAAATTCAAAACTCTTGAGGGTTTAAACCAAGACTGTGAAAGTTACTTTTCTCATTTTCTTGTCTAATTAGATGTATTTTCGCTCTAATAGATCCCAAGAGATTAGTTGTTTTTCTCAGGTTATGTTAATATGGAGGCAGCAGTGTATACCATAATAATCTTACTTTTAAAGTTGTTTATAAGCAAAAAGGGGTTTAGAAGAAAAATATTGTCTTTTTTTAAGTGATAATCTGCTTGTTTTGTGTAGAAGAGTTAAATGTGGTGGGATTAGCTATCATTTAGTCACAGCAGCATGATCGAGTTACCTTTCAGCTATGTGACAGGAAATGCTTTAGTTGGAAAGGCTTTATCAGGAGAGGACTCTGTTGGAGGTGAAAACACTGGGCTTATAGGAGTTCCTGTAAGTGGAGTATGTACCTTGAGTCAATGGGATTGGTGTTTGCTGTTTGGCCAATCCCAGGAGACCAAATAAAGGCCTTCTTCATTGCCTTTTGTAGGTAAAGTGGACTCAAATGGTTCAACAACCCAGCCTCATTTGGACCCTCCAAAAATTGTCAGCATTTTGGCAGCAATGTTGGGAAAAAGGCGACTTTGCAGGCTGAATTAACAATTCACATCTCTGTTCGAGATATTTCAGTGGGCTTTGAAAGAGGACTGCTCAGGGGGATGGCTGCCAGTCTTTCCCCCAGTCTCTAACCCCTCCTCTGCCACAACCTCCAATTAGGCTCTGAGGTTCTCCCCTCTGCGGTCATTTCGTGCTGGTGTGTAAAGCGATGATAAAATTAGAACCCACAATGTTTTATTTCCAGTTTTATGCCTACTCAGAGGGAACAACTGGCTCAGCCCAGCTGCTTCACACAGGGACCAGTGAGATCCAGAGAGATACCTTCACATAGCAGCCTGTCGGATGTTTCAAAGATTTCACCGGACACAGATCAGGGCTCAGTCAGCGCGGCTGCTTGTTTGGTGGTTGGTTCTTAAGGCAGATTAAATGGCAACATATAAGCACAGGCAAATCCAGTGTATTTACCACCATACAAAATGTACCAGGACATTGGTAAGCTGAAAAGAAGCCAAACTAACAAGCTGGCCTCAGGCCACAGCTAGCCTCTCTCTCATTCCTGCACTGAGGGCTTGGGTGTGTGCATGCCGTCTAAATGGATTCTGTCGCTGGTCTCAATCCTTTCTTTTACTGCTCTCATTTAGAACTTTACATACTGTCACATTCTTTTGACATTTAATATGGTCTCTGTGTTATGGCATCTCACAGCTGAGTTGAAATCTTATGTTCTTGCATCACTTGAATGCTGTTTTGGAAGCCTTGCCCCTGCCATTGTGTGAAGGGAAGAGTGGAGCGAACACGCTGCATTTTAAAATCCAACACTCTCTCTTTCTCTTAATCTCCTCAAATATCAAGGTGCTGTTCATTCAAGGAAAAGCTGCGATCTGATCCCTGCAACCCTTTAGCTTCTAATTGTATTTACAAAAACATGACACTCAGAAGTATTAGTGTTTGACATAACACCTCACTGTCACATGAAAACAGACCAGGGTCTAAACCCCTTTATTCTGACAGTCAAAAGGAACGTGATTGTAATGATACACTAGCTTCCTGCTCTCTTGTGATTTCAGTCACATCCCAGCCCTTCTTGCGGTTCACCCACCACCTCCACCGCCCACCCCAAACACCTCTCTGCCTGCCAAGTACGTAGGGAGGCAAGTCATCCAGGGCGAGAGAGGGCTCAGTCCCTGCAGAGAATCACAATGAGACCTTCCGTGCTGTCCTTCCCAGAGCGTTGCCGCACAACAGTACAGTTACAACAACCCCCTGCCTAAAAAAAGGCATTTTTGGTCTCTTTTTTATTGTGTGTAACATTTTTTACAACTAGCATATAAGGATGGATTTCACTAGTGTCATTTTTATCAACCCATTTTCATTCCTCCCTACACTGAGAGGAAATGTTGCTAAAGAATTTTTTCATTTGAATTTCTATTTAGGTTGTATCTTAGGTTCACTGTTTTAGTGAGTGATTGTGTCATTTACAAGCTTGAAGAGGTACTTCTGCTGTACTTCTTCAGTATAGTATTTTAACAGCATGGTTTCATTTAAAGGGTCAATTCACCTCAATTACACCCAGTGATGTGAAACCATACAGATACTTTTGTAATAGTGTATCCAGTTTTTGAGCTGTCTACCCCATAGCCAATAGGCGAATAGCATTCAGTATATTGCTAGAGGCCTTTAAACCTTAATTTCCAAAATATTTAAGAATATTTCTTTCCAGGAACAAGGTTCCAAACACACAGGAAAACCCAAAGACCTTATCGTGAGAAGTTTTGTTAAAAACTGGAGAAAGGATCCTATAAAAACTGAGTGGGGATGAATGGATTATATAGAGTGTAAAAAGATAAAGGCTATTGAAAAGACAATATATGAAATATATGTACATTCATGTCCTTTTCGAGAGCTGCTTAATAGAAATTCTATTCACTATAAATGCAGAAACCTAAGAGACAAAACTGTCTAACACTGGACAAATAAAACCAAAACTATCTCCATGTACTTTTTTGTGTTTGTGTCTATAATTTGGGTGAACCAACCCTTAAAGATTCATTTTTGAATAATTGACAAATCTGGTGTTGACAGACTGATGCAACACCATGGAGGTAAAGCTCCATTTAAGCAGAGTTTTTCAAAGTGTGGCTGATTTAAAGCATGTCAGCAGTGTCAAACGGCTGATGGGTCATGAGCGTTGCTGTGGTGCTGCTAGCCTGTGGTACACCTCAACAATCTGTGCTGACTTACTGCCCAGAACTACCGCGCTCTGCAGTTTCCCATGGCTCAGACGGTGATTGAATGGCCAGTTATGTCTGTGCTGTGACACATGAAAGAGCCTCTGTGGTAAACGTTGAAAAACACCTTGAGAGTAATAGAAAAAAGCGGAAAGAAATGAGATGTCCGTAAGAAGAGAGGAAACAACAAACAAACCGTAGCTAAAAGGCACCACTGTTGCTTGTAAACTTATAGAGAAGTTTTTTTTTCTGAAAAGAGTGTGCCTTTGGGTCTTTTTGCTACAAAAACATCATTATAAACTTGGGCTGACCCTTGCATGTTGCTTTGCCCTGCTGAGTGAAGATCTGTGCTCCTTTAAGCTGGAAATTTCCTTTTGGACAGGAGAGAAAAGTTAGAAAAGTGCTTAAAAAAGAGTCTTATCACAACACTTTGAAACAATCATTTTCATGCGTGTGTTTTTCTAGATTAGGAGCTTGAGAGTTGCATTTTCCCTAAATGTAATTGTGATTGAAAAGCATTTCCAGCTACAACTACTTTGGATGATGATACAAGATGATACATTAATTTTTACCCTTTCTTTTTCAGCTCCCAAAGCTGATGAAACCCCCAAGACCTGCAGCTCTAAGCAGTTTGTTTGTAAGGACCAGGTGACCTGTATCTCCAAAGGCTGGCGCTGCGATGGGGAGAAGGACTGTCCAGATGGCTCTGATGAATCGCCAGAAATCTGTAAGCATGACTATGTGAACGCAGGCACTAAAACTGTCTCTCAGCAGTTTTGTGTCCTTAGCTCTAAAACTGTTCTGTTCTCTTCAAACTGTTGGTCTGAGGCAATAATCATTATTACGGCTTTTACTCTTAGTTTTCTTGAGAGTGCTATTTTGCAAATCGACTTTTTTTTCTTTTTAAAGATTTCATCACAGTGTTGTTGATCCACGTGATGGTTATAAGGCATCAAATCCACCACCTCTAAATGGCTTTGAAGAGACAACAGCACAACGTTCAGACAGTTTAATTTGGGGCTGAATGAGAGGGTAGGGTATGCCTCCTCTATGAAGGACACAGGCTGGCAGTATGTGCTCTTGCTGCTCTGCTGAATTATAGCTCTAATTATGTGGCCGTGTTTAGTCTGAATGTTCAGAGATGTGTCTGCTCTTGTCAGGCCTCTTGCGAGATCTGCACAGTCCCTAAGAGTCTTGTCCTAGCCACTCACATCTGTCAGCCTCTCCATCCTGCTGTTCCATCTATAAACGCTCTCTGGTATTAAAAAAAAAAAAAAAGAAAGCCTTCCTCTGTTTATAGTTTATATGCGGGCACTGATGGTGATCTTACCGTCTGCATGTGCCACACCTTACATCTGTCATGCAACAAGCATTCTCACAATAGTCTGACAGGCAGAGACAAGCAGCTGACACCCAGCATTAAGGGACTTGTTATTGTGGGCGAAAACACAATTAAGTATTTACACACAGGATTAGAGATTGAGAATGTGTGAAACGGCTGAGGGTGAAGAGATATTTCGCTATGCTGTGGTCATAGGCACAAACAACGTCAACCGTAGGTGTTAAAATGGAGAGAGTTAAAATTAGTCGTATTTCCCTCCCACAGACAGGTCAGGTAATCTCCTCCGTGCACAGAGTTTTGCTAGGTATCCGTTTTTTCAAATGATTTGGTCCACAGATGGGCTGCCAGACATTTTCTGTTTCAGAGCAAAAAGGTAAAGCTCGACAATAAAGTTCTCTCGTCTATTTCCTTGGTTAGTCTCCTAGATTTATTGATCCACAGAGTTTCTGCAGGGAGGATTTATTGCAAACAGCTTAACTTTTTGTTTATTAATTGTAGAGAAATTTTGGCTAAAATTAATTTTCTAAGGATTAAGGAAGAAAAATTATTAGCTTTAATTTTGTAAATAACAGCAATCACAGAACATGAACAGTTTTTATGTAAGTGTGACCCACATAAATCACTCAAGAAAGCTGCAGCCATTCATTTTCTGCCCTTTTTACAATTGAACAAGCAAGCAATTGAACTGAGTGAATTTTCCATAGCACTTATGTAATTTGGTGACACAGACAATGGTGTGATTCATCTTCTGCATTGAGAGATGGAGAGTGGTGTTTCACCAGAACATCAAGATATGTTCTGCTCAATTACCCGCTTCCCATGGGCCCTAATCTGCCTGTCACTTTACCTTTAGTTAAGGCGTTTCTCTATTCATATGATTGTCTGAGGCAGTCATAATAAATATCTGTTACTGCAATTAATGCACTTTCTCTCTGTACAGCACTATGTGTTTGCAGTCTAACGAGCACAGTCAAAGGCGAGACGCCTTTAAAGTATCACAATGAAAGGCAGCCAGACTGTGATTTTATCCACAGTCATTTATTTGATCCATCCATTAAATGTGAGTAGTGTTTGGAATGGAGGGCTGCAGATAAAGCTACGGAGTGAATGGGCCTGAGCCAGAATAGATGGAGACAGGGGAGTTTGGAGAAGTACGACTCTGAAAGTTATTTAAAATCCTTCTCGATCTCAGAGGAATGTAAGAGTCTTTCTCTTTTTATCCTGGCTCTCCCATTCAGAGGGTGAAACAGTTTTGCAGGTCAGCAGCGTGTTTTCTCCCCAAAAGAAAGGGGCAGTCTGACCGGCGTGCTGTAAACATGGCTGCTCTTAACTGAGTTCTTGTGGAAGAAGTAGATACAAAAGCAGGCCAAGCATTGATCCATCTTAAAGGGGGACTAAAATCTGGATTAACTGGGAAACTTTTGTGTTGATGTAGTTCTATATTTTGAAAGCTCGAGGTGTCATCTCTTCATCCGCTGCTCTCTTTCATCAACCACAAAGTTTACAAAAGTCTAACTGACTCTTTCAAACTAAGTTTATGAAAGTCAGAGAATTTTAAACAAAAATTCATTGCTCTCTGCACTTTTGTTCCAACATGCTTCCTGACCACAGCCTGGTTTTGTGCGTTAATGTTGATAGGAATTAGAGTGGTGCATGCTGCTATAATTACGACATTACCTCCAGTTCTAGTTAATTACTAACTACAGTCTTGGTTTACAAAGAGTACTCATAGAGATTTTATAGAGCAAAAAAATGTTTTTCTCTTATGTTCCTCCTTTTTCTTCCTTACTTTTCTTCCTCTTTCCCTCCTGTGGCTGCTTGTTCTTACTATCTTGGTACGGGACAGTCTGTCCATCTCTATATACAGACTGTGACATTGCAGGCTGTGCATGCAGCCAACACAAAGCTTTATTTCCTAGTTAGATTTGGAAATCACTTTTAAAGGGCACTTGTGAAAGAAGAAGATAAGAATCTGCCTGTGTTATTCATCCATCCTCAAGCTCAGATGTTAAGATTTAAACCACATGATTGCTGTAGCTGACATAATTTGGCTGAAGAACCAGTTTTGTTTCTGTTAAATGCCACCTGTTTTGTTTACAATGCTCACAAATTAACTGGCTGTCAGAGTGGTGGGTGTTGTAAACGTGTGCTTTTGTCTGGTTCGGATCTTTGATCTACACCTCTCGTGCCCAAGCTGGAAGAAAGTGTACTCCTCAGTATCACACTGTCTGGAGCTCTAATTGCCTGTCGTTTTCAAACGATTCATCCGGGCTGTAATTATGTTGAGGAGCTAAAGACAGACTTCTGCCAAAGTAGTTAGGTTGTTACGTAGCATCACTTGAGATGTTTACACGCTGTGATTGAGGTGGCAGTTGATGCCAAGGGTCAATGTTGCGTGTAAGCATCCTCAGCTTGTGAGCTTGTTTACTTGTTGGGCACTGAAGCAGAGTGACAGGGAGGCACATGTATGGAAGCTTGTTTTTGGACACCGATCTGCATGTGTTGTCATTGTAAATGGATAAGTGGGGGTCTGGGCAAGCTGCCAACTGTATGGTTGTCATAGACCTCAGACCCCCAGCATATACCTTCCTCTTATAGCCCCTAGTATACATCAGATAGCCATCAGCAGGCTGCCTGTACAGGCCCCTGTCTGCAGGTGTGACCCTGTCTTCCTCTCTTGGTTAGCACTGGCTTCCCCTCACTGCATGGCTCCAACTGATTTCAGACAAGTCATTTCGCCTCAATTACATACAGGCTTGGGGCACAGGAAGTGGTTGACACACATCCTCAGGGCAGGAGTTTATGTCTATCACTGATGGTGCTCCATGCTGCTTTTTAATGTTCCTATTAGTTGTGGTATGTTGTTAAATTGCTTTCTATCTTGCAGAGATGAAGTGATGAAGGAGAGAGTTTTTAGATTGTTTATGATGTCAAGATAGCTTTTCCTTGCATAAACTGTGTAGACGAGGAATAGTCGAGGGCCAAAGAGATGTGGGTTCAGGGATTTTGGTAAGGTTTTTTTTTGTGTGTGTGTGCTGTATTTATTAACCACCCTATTGGGTTTGTGTGCATTTTTCTTTATGTAACTTATTTTTGTTGGAATAACATGTTAGTATCAAAATTTAAAAGTAAATCTATCGGGACATATTGCACAGTAAGGTTCTCCTCAGCACTATTTCTGCTGTTTTGCATCAATGTCACATCAGCAAATTGCATTTTTTGTATTTTTATTTCTTTTCAACTCCGTCTTTTTATGCTTGGTTATAGAGACTGTGGCACTGTGATCTGGGCTTATGCAGCATCTATTTTTTCATACCTTCATAGCTTCTGACATTTTACTTTGGTATACAGTATGTGATTGTATGAATGTTTGTCATTGTATAAGTCATCGTAGCATGTGTATGACATTGGTGGGTCTGCAGTGCTGTATCTCTAACATGCAATTAGCCTACTTAGACAAATTTCTCTGGGTGTAAACACTCAAAGGCCATAGAATAATTAATAGATAGGAAATAAGTGCCCTTCTTCCACTTATTCTTGCTGGAGGACCCAATAATGCTTGTTATGGTGGAAATTTGACTTGTTACTTTCTGTGGCCACAACTCTCTTGACGTGAATAGACCTCACAGCTTCATCAGTATTGGCTGACTCATCTTAATCATTGGGACCAAACTCAAAATACTTCAAAAAAGGGGCAGAGCTGTTTTCTTTTTTACTGGTCCAGTAATCTAACCCCTGGCACACTCCTTCAGCACATTTGCCTTATACTTTTACAGCTAAGCTGTGTGTTTCATGAGTAGAATAACTGCTGATGGTGCATACTGTGAAATACAATACATCACCTCAATACAGCATCTCTGCATCAGTTTAATGGAAGGATGAGTGTCTGTGGTTTTGAAGGTATTGGAAATCATTCCTTTGGGATTTTTAAATAACCCTGGTCTACTTTGGGACTACCATGATTCCACTCAAACTTACTGTGTCAAGATATTTTATAACAACAAACTAGTTAAAAGTTTTGATGTTTTTGACTGTAGTTCCCCCAAAACATCAAAATTAAAGCGATCCAACATGTAATAATTGATCACTCAGGCAAACATAACTTTAACTTTCAGCCATTTTGACTACAGTTTTTTCATGATGTTGTTAAAATTAAAAGTGCTGTGTCACAACCTAAATTTCACATAACAGCTCTTTTGGAACAGTTACTGTCAGAAACACTGACCTCCGAGTCTGTATGCAATTAAGATACTTGCGTGAACCACATTCAGTGTGTTTGAGCCAACAAATGGGAACAGATGTCTGAGAACGCTGTAGCATGTAAGTACTTTCTCTATCATGGGAAGTGCTTGCCATGAAGGAATCTCTTTCATCATCTAAAAAACCTTATGCAACTTTGTCTGCCCCTAATTCTCTGTTTGACTTTTTACCCCTCCTTTAACATGAAAGTGTCTGCAGGAGGACTTCCAAGCGGGGGGCCGAATGCATTTCAATCATGCAAATCCACTGCCTTTCTTTCTTTCACACAGCGCTAACTGCTTTCAGTCAGGGGAGAAAATGAGCTGATAACTCAAAGTAGTTAACACTTGCAAATGACAAACCACTCCCTATTGTACTGTCAAGCTGTTATTAAAGTTGTCTCCAAAGGCTAGCAGAAGTGTTGCACTTATGTAGGTACACACAAGTTTTCCTTGTTGATGCTGGAAAGTAATTTTGAGGAGATATACCTTGGAATGCAGTTTCATAATGAAACTGAGGGACCCTTGGCTAAAGAGGCTAAAAGTATTCAGTGTAACAATAGCCAAATGTGAGCTCTGGAATACAGACTCCTTTCATTAAACTTTCATGTTAAGCTTCCAGTAAACATATGATTTCATTTAAGTCATTTGCTTTCAATGGCACAGTTTGCACTCACACAATGCAAACTCCTTTTTAGAGTTGGTCTGATGTAACTGTGATGACACCCCCTCCAATACACAATCATAACATGTCCCTTGGCCCACACACACACACAGACACACAGACTCTGGCTTATGTCAGTGGATGCTGTGGCCTGGGGCCGAGCTGGAAGGGAGGTCAGACGGGAAGATTGAGTTATCATCTCTGTGCAGCTGCCCACTGCGGCCGTGGGCCACACAACAAGGTTATCTGTCCATCTCTTGCCCTTGAGCCCCCTCTGGACGCTCGCCAGCCTCGTCCTTTGTCTGGCACGTCTGACTGTCATGCCTCAGCAGCCTCTCCAAGACGACCAGGAAGAGCCGAATGCTGAGGAGGTGGGACGGGATGGGTGCATGGAGCGATGGGGAATAGGGATGATCCTACAGAAAAAGCTCTTTGTATAGGAGAAAATAGGCAGATTAGTATTTTGGCTGAGGAGGAAAATGGAAATGGCTTTGTAAACCTCTGATCTGTTTTCTATAGAAACAGCTTTTACAGTAAAGTTGGGAGGGGGGGGTGTCCTTTCATAGCCTATAATCGGTCATGTAGCCGTATTCGCAGGGGGGCACCAGGCTGGGGGCAGGAGGGTCTATAGTGGCAGGGGTAGACACGCTGCTTCCACAGAGGAAGGAGCAAAGCCCTGTAAATCCCTCTGGTCTGTGGGCCTGAGCCCTCCTCAGCTCCACTCTCCTATCAACAGGCAGAGAACACAGGGCTTTCTCACGCCACACAGGCACCACTTCGCTTTCTCTGCTGTCTCCTCCACACCCTGTCTCCTTCGCTCCCTCCTGTGTCCCACTGTCTTCCTCTGTCTATCAAAGCAGGCAGAGAAGCTTGACTCTTGTCATCTCTGTTCCTCATATCTCATCTCCAGTCTTTCCTCTGGTCTAATTGCCTCACCATTTTTCCCCCCGTTTGCAGATGGTGACTCGGTTTGTTTTTGCTTGCTGCCCCTTTTTATCTTTGTTACTTTGGGAAAATGTTCTGCAGTGCTTTTTGTACATTGATGCATTGATTGTGTTGGATGGTAGAAATCATAGTGTATTTCTATGTGGCAACAAATTACACGAACTTGAATGTTTGAACAAGCAGGTACACAGATTTAATGGAATTGTACTGCTGTACTCCACCCAGGCTCTATCTTCTTTACACTCAAAGTCCGTACTCAGACCAAATCAGGTTTGTGTGGTAGGATGTGAGTCGGCCCGTTTATAAATGCAAATTAGCCTTCTGCTACTTTCTTATGACAGTGTTGTTTGGCTGATTGGCCATCAAAGTGGTTTTGTTTGTTTGTTTGTTTTTTTTAAGTTTTCGCCACTGCTTTTCTTCGGCATCCCCTGCAGTCTAAACAGACTTGTCACATCAAATGCACAGAAGAACTGGTGTTTTTACCTCAATGCCTGATGCAGTCCGAATATGGCAAAACACTCTTGTGGGCTTGAAATTTGGCTGTGTTTTTGCAGGTTGCTCTAAACTGTTGATCTGACTAAATCAAACTGAAGAAACATTCATTTAGACAGCTTTAATGAGACTAAAAAACTATTTCTATGAAGTTTCAAGAAAATGTTGATAGAAATGAGTCCGAACTACAATAATTGACTTCTCTCTGTCAATACATATGCTCTCAAATTTAAGTTTAAGTGGCAGAAGTATATTTTATTTCTATTATGGCTGAGTGATAACTCTCAAGAATACAGTGATGGTGTGCAAGAGTAGCAGATATAAAAGTAAGGCTGCAAAGGTTAAACTTTTTGCAGCCTTACTTTTTAAGTCTACAGGGGTGTGTTTAATACCCAAAAGATAGATTTCGGGTGGAGTATCTCTGTGACATCATCCCTGTGAAGCTTTTTGTGCGCTCATTTCAACAGTTGAGAATTTAAATGCAGTAAAGCACATAATGTAATAATGCAGAACGAATCCCCTTTTACTTATTATGTTATACTGTGTTTGTATTAAGGTTGTTTTTCATATACTAATACTTAAAGATTATGGTAAGTGTGTTAAAAGAAAAATGAACAAAACAGGTCCTCTTCTACTGAGAGCACTATATGCTATGCTGTAAGTCCTGTGTGTCATGGCAGCCTCAGTTGGGTTTGGCACAGCCACGTGCTTGTTGTGCATGCTGCTGTAGAGTGTGATTCCAGAGTGGGGGGACTCAGTTAGTGGGCAGGCCTGCCTGTCACCCTTCACAACATATTTATTCGAGCTGACAGCAGACTTTATGGGAGTCAGTCAGAGGCTGCCATGGAACCCAAAGAGCAGGAAGAAAAGCAGGCTTTTATACTCAGGACAAAAGATCGACAGGGGATCCAAATTTAAGGTCATTGCATAACTACAGAAACTGGAGGATGGGGGATGGTGGGGTCCAGAGGTTGAGGTGTTGGAGGGAAGCACACATTAAGACTTTCACATAATAATTCATATGCGAAGTTCTGGTTTGACCAGCTTGTGGAACCCAGAGTCCCATGCAAAGAGAGACTGCGCTCTGTAATTTGGGACTCATTTGAAGGTGACACAGGCAGTGATCCGTTACTTAAAGCCCATGCAGTACTCAGGGGAAATGTGTAAAATTGTCTTTGCACAGAGGCATATTTACTACAAAGACCGCATGCTGCAAAAAAGAGCTTCAATAAAACTGAACATAAGTTCTGTATTATGACTCATAGTTGTTTAAAATGTGATGAATTCCAGCACCAATATTTTTTTTCAGTATGTGATTTATTCAAGAGATTAAGAAAGAAAGATAACTCCATAGATTGGAGAAAGAATATATATCTATAAAGATTCCAGAAGATGTGCTTATATCACTGTTAGCTGATCTGCAAGTTATTGCAGTAATGCACTTATCCCCACTCTATCCTCTAAAAGGTTACAGGGTTGTAATTTTCCCTCCTTTTCTTTTTCTTCCACACTGCCAAGGTTCTTACATTGTTCTTGCTCGTAAGGCTGCCAAATTCACTGAAGAATGTGTGCTATCCCAGTGAAGTGACAAGTTAAATTATTAAGTTTTGCTCTGTGATAATTATGTCCCCTCACTCCTAACACAAATTCAATAGTGCCTGCTAATGATACTTACTTAGCTGAAGAAGAATCCCATCAAATCTAAATAAAGCCTATTTTAATGGACTGGGCATTCCAGATTACTATATGGTATCTCCAGAAAAACAAAATATTTTTTTGACATGTAATCGCTTCTCTCTGTGGTTCCTTGTTTATGAGGATTTGGTTTATGCACTGAACTGAGAAAGGAAATTGTTTCAGGAGAGTCCATACAAATAAATCCATAGAAGTGGTTTCATATTTCTGTTTTTGGCCCCTTACAGATGGAGATGATTATCATTTTGTAATCTTATCTACAGTATATTTTATAGAACTTTTAAACAGAGTTATAAAACAGTTCTACAGAATGAAGAAATAACTACTACAGTAACACGACTGTGAAAATGTAAGCCAGAGGGTAATAGATCTTATCTGTTGGTCTCTTACAAATCCTGGCAGTTGCATTTTTTATAGATTGAGAGTAAAGAGACACTTTTTGACTCAAGACAAAGCAGAAGCAAAGGAATTTGCTGTTTTAAGTGTGATAACACAAGTAGGATGACTTTTCCAGATCACTTAATTAGAAGACTTATGACATTTTTCAAATGATCTGTAAAGTAAGATAGATGATCAAAATCAGTACAGTTTAAAAAAACGCTGGGACTTTACTAACAGCCTTTGCAATAAAGAGCTGCTGGAAATTTTTGTTACAGAAAGTTTGAGAAGTTCTGCAACAGTGACCCTTTCTTACTCTCAGAGCAGGTCCAAATTTAAGTGTTATTATTAATCAACAATTTGAGTGTTCTATAATTTCTTTGCGAAAAGCAGAATTTAGAAAGTGGCTCTATTAATTCTATCTTAGATATGGATTAGTTGCTTCCCTGCACATTGAAGAAGAAAGTTATCTCAAAAATTTTATAGATTGCTGGAAACAAGGAAATAAAAATAGACAGAGCAGCAGGGAAAAAAAGAATTTTGAACATCCTCTTGTTAATGACTGCTGTTGTAATGACAATGTATTATCTCTGTTTGCCCTAAACTTGATTACATGCAGTCTAAGTGTGGTTTAAACTAGAAGTTCCTCTAACCCCCTATAATCAATTCCACTATGATCCCTCTTTCTGAGCTTAGCATGTAGAGATGAGAAGAGAGAAAGAACAAGTTTGTTTCAAGAGTTGTATCTTTCCACAGAGCAACCGTGTTTGAGAACTAAAAATATGCAGTTCGTATTCCCAAAACATGAATAGAAACCTAGTTATTTCAATGCTTATACTCTGCAGCATCTGGAGCAGAGAGAGTTTATATCAGAATATGACGTTTATACAGTCTGTACAACCAGTTGCTTGTGAGAAGTTTCCATATTCGTGGAAGTATAACTTTTAGATAGCTTTTTTTGCAGCATCAGGGTTCTTGATGTCAATGATTTTTTCAGTTTCCAAAGGACTACAAGCCTGATGAATTACCTTTCTGTCAGTGACACCACATAAATCTGAAGACTGACAATAGAATGTGCCAAATGCCAGATGCCAAAAACCTAAACATGATCAGCACATGGAGAGAAGGAGTGTAGGCTGCCTCATTTGTGGCAGAAATTGAATTCTGGGTTCCAACAGTAAAATAGTCTCCTCTGTATCAGTGCTTATCTGGTGTACAAACAAGTCCCTCTTCGTGGGAATAGTCTAAATAAGAATATGCTAAATCTTTGACTGTTTTAAGCCATGTGAAAGAGAGAACTCTCTTTTTGGGCTGGTTTGAAAAGACCACTTTTGTCTGTCTAGGGAAACCAGACTAAAAAACAAAACATAGAATTGGTCACTAAAACACAACAGTTTGCGTCATAGGGTGTATTTGTTGCTGTGAAGAACTCAAAAGCGAAATAAAATTTTTCAGAGTCTCCTATTGGCTCAAAACAAACATTGTGTTGTGGCATCTCACAGCACCTCAGAGAGGAGCCTGTAGTTTTAAATGTCTGACTGATCAATGCAAGATTTTTTGAGAAGAACCACTGCAAAGCAATTACAAGGAACATGCAGAAGTTTTGGTCCCAAACATCACCTTATCCCTTCCCAAAGAAACGAAGAATGGACCACATTATATAGGTAAAAAACCCATGTGACAACTATAACACCTACAGAAACAAAATGGAAAAAAAGTTGCCTTCGTGTACACCAGCAGCTTGGGAAAAGTGATAATATATTTTCTAGACTTGGAAGTGTATAGCATGTGTGTATATGCAGATATGAAAAAAGACGGTCTTCCTTCCCTTCAGATTTGCGCAGTAATGCTCTGCTTCCACTGACAGATGATGCAGGAAATGGCTACTGCCAGTATGAGTGAAGCTTATTGTAATACAGTGCCAACAACTTCCCAAACTGGAGCAGAGAGGACAGGGTTCATCTCCATTGTCCCTCCTGCAAAGTTATTTAATCCTCCATATTGTCCTTTCTATCTAGTTTTTTGCTGCCAGTTCCTATTCAGCTCCTGCCAAGATATTACTGTGTTGTGGAACTCATACAATTATCTCTGATTGTTGCGCATTACTGGCAGTTGTTAGTGTGTTTCAAAAAGCCTAATCTGTTACTGACAGGAAAGCGTAAAGGTGGGAGTGAAGGAGAGAGGTTATTTTGTATGTGTGATGGACAGCAGAGTATTTTAGTTTTTGTCTCTTCAGTATTTCCCGGTTTCTGAGAGAGAATCACAGACACTATGTCAGAGAATTAGTTTGTCAGTCTGCTCGATCTTCAACACATATCTTTTTGTCAAATATGCTTACATGTGTGCACAGTTGCAAAAACACAATTTTTTGCTGTGGATATCATTTAGATGACTTTTGCTATGACTTGTCTTTTTCACTGAGAGGAAACTGTTGACAAATGATAAATCCTTGGCAGGGGTTTCATTTCCTGTGTGCATCGCAGTTTATTCCTGGTACTGTCGTTTATGTAGAAATCCCCAGGTTGGCAGTTTATTGAATGTAAATCAGGCTGGCTTAGAGGCAGAGGCTGTGGGAGGGCTGCTAATATGCTAGCATCTCCCAAATGGGAGAACTGCTTTCCTCGTCCCTAAGCCAGATATATAGAGCTAATTCTCTGTTAGAATGTGGCACATTTTACCGCACGGCTGATGTGGTTGGATCATTATGGAAGCTCTTGTCACTTTAAGACACTTGTTTTAACTGAGTTGCATTTAATGTTCTATGTGTGGTTACTAATCTCTTGGATATTTAGAAAGAACTTCAGAGAAAATGTTTGGGTTTTACTTCAGGAACTGCTGACATGTTGGCACACATTCTCCCTTATATAAATAGTAATGCACATCCGCACTTTGATTCATTTAATTGCATGTCCTGTTAAAATATTTATACATATAATTTGTGAGCCAGTGAGAGATATATATTTTTATTTTATTCAAAGACCCAATAAGTTCACACATCTTAACTGGATGTGCATGGCACAAAAACATAACTATAATGTAAAGTCAAAGACAGCCCCTGTTTTTATCCATAATAGCATTATTTTTTCTCTGTGAGAAATAAATTCTGTACAACAAACAGTACCACCAGACAGGACCAGACCAGAAACTCCAGGAATAAATGAGGATTAATTAAACTGCATTTTGTCTTTTTATTAATCAGACATTTAACAGTTTACGTTGAAGGAGGCATCTGAAACAAGTTTGCAGCTCAGGCTGCACATATTCAAATACTTGTATCATCCTCTCAAAGCCCTCTCCCAGCACCGTACACGACTCGCAGAGCTCTACGGATCGTTTCCTGTGAGGGAGGTGAACTTTATTTTCTCTGCTTCTTGTGTTTTTCTAAAATGGGTCAGCAGATGTTAGAGAGAGAGAAAGGGAGAGAGAAGTGGTGGAGGAGGTGGAGGAGGAGGAGGAGGAAGAAGAAGAAAAACAGCCAAAGCAAACTGTTTGCTCTGCAGTGTGGGCTGATAGGAGAGACAGAGAGAAGAGAGGGAGAGAGAGACGTTGTGGTGTGACACTGGTCAAATTTTTTTTTTGCTTTTTCTGGCCCGGATGAGATCATGTTCCGTCCTTTGCCCTCCACACCCATTTAGTTCAATGTATCTGTCAGTGTTATTATGATTGTCATTGCCATTTACTTTTTTAATACTCTAATAATTTCCCCTAGATATTTGCCAAATAATCACATTTGCAGACCATATTTCATTACTTTGCCGTGGTGCACACAGTGAGGGTGTACAATTAACTGAATGTGCGCACATCTGTTACATAACACTTGGCTCTCTGTCTCTGACACAATCATGGAACATTCAGGCTCTCTTGTGCTAAGGAGTCACACTCTGTCAGAACCTTTATCTCTCAGAGGGTCACTACACACACACATTTAAGTGTAGGATGTAACCTGTTGACTGCTGTTTCACTGCAGCAAAACTACATTGATTTTTAAAAACCAAAAAAAGGAGGATGTAAAGGAAATTTTTATCTAAATGGACTTTTTAAGGTAGATTGATTATACTGGGGTTTTTTTAAAAAAGAAAAGAAAATTGAATAAAACACTTAAGCCCTACTGCACTGAGTAAAAAGATAATGCTACTTTTAGAGTAATTATGGGATTTGATTAAGATTGCCAACAAATTGACCTTGGGTCATTGTGATAGATAAATTTAACTTTGTGTTATCTATGATAATAGAATCATCCCAAACCAATTGAAACTCAAGGAGGAGAAAGTCAAATACTTTTAGTAAAAATTTTAGTGCCATACTTTCCAAGTTTGTGATGAAAATTTGTTTGAAACTACATTCTTGCTCTCCATTTTCAGTGAATGTGAACCTTGGCTGAAAGTGCTCCTAAAACCCGCTGATACCATCCGTTAGGCCACAGTGTGCTTGGATGTTGGGCAACCACACCCGTATACTCTATCTTATCAAGAAGGCCTGCCCCCCTCCAGTAAATGCCTTAGCAATGCTTTAGCATGCCAAGTTCCAGCATAAAATTAAATATTAGCTTAAAACATGCAGTGATTGTGTGGGTGGTTTACTTACCACATTTCCCCAATTAAAAGCCGTAACTCCCGTAAAGGCCAGGGCATGGGGCTGGTCCACACAAACAAATTAAGGCTTGCCCCAGATAACGGATAGGGAAAAACATGAATGGATGAACTCCTGTTGCCTGTTACATAGTGTGCATGCCAATGAGCATAGTGTGCATTTCAAACCCCTGTATTTTAATAAATGAAACAATATAAAAATGCTATTTTCTTTGTTGTTACTTTGTTCTTGTAGATTAATCTATTGTTGAAGATGTACAGTAACATATCTTCATCAAGGAAAAAAGGGAACCACAGAGAGTAAAGAGGAGGCTCAATACTAGATTATAATTCTACACTCACCAAGCAGAAGAAATTTAAAATAAAAGCCTGTCTCTTATTAAAGGCTTGCACCCTCTGCAGTTGAGGTAAATAAAGACCTCAGTCACTGTTTGAGGAAATACGTCTACTACACTTACGCTTAATTATTATATCATCATTTATAGGCCTGAGAATTACTAGAAACTCATGATACAATGTTTTCATGATATTGAAGTCACAATGTAATATAATTGGGATTTTGAACATATTGTGATTTGCTGAATTCCCTCTTTCAATTATGTTTCAGATCTCTCTAAGGGTGATTAATATCTATCGGCTAAAGGACCCATTACAGAAATTCAGCCTCACCCACAACAACAGTAATCTCCCTCTGGAGGTGTTGTTTTAAAAAGTTTTTTATAAAGTCTAATTAAATGAATATGCACACATTTTGAAATTATGTCATTTAAATATAACAATTTGTGCAATATTTTATTTGCCAAGCATACGCTAATGTTGTATTTAAGCCGGTTAATTGCACCATCGTATGAAAGATATTTGTTGCAGTTTGACTCCATCTTGATCATCCTTTGTACTGCTGTGTTTTCTGAAATGTGTTTCGCTTGTTTTTCAGGCTCACACAACAGGGTGAATCAGTGTCCTGTCAATGAACATGGGTGCCTGGATCCAGATGTGTGTATCCATATGAGCAAACTGTGTGATGGAGTCCCCGACTGCACTGATGGCTGGGATGAAGGACCTCACTGCAGAGGTAAAAAAAAAAACAAAAAAACACACACACCCACACAGAAGCATGCAAACACATCTTTAACACATCTCTAACTTCCATTTTCTGCAGAAGAGATCACATCAACATTTTCTTTATCTACTTTGTTGAGCAGAGATGAGAGTGTCAGCCTTGTTTTGGGTCAAAAATCACCAGCCAGCTTCTTGTTGCAAGCATCTGCTTGTCTTCCCATTCAAGATTTAATCTCTATCCAATAATATCTATTAGGCCCTTTAATGAGCTGGCCTGCTCTGGTATGTGCAGTTACAATGGAATTGCTCTTTCTGGGGAAAAAAAGCCATCCATTTATCAATCAGCTCAGCTGTGAGGCTGTTTCCTCAATCCCAGCGGCTTTCAGTCCGGGTGCAACTGAAGAAGAATCCCATCAAATCCTCCTCTATTAATTAGAGACGATAGAAGAATGAGAGATGGAACATATTGGGTCCATAGTGTCTGTCTTTGTTGCGACAGACAAAGAAGCAAACACTGGCTGCCTGCAGAGGATTGCCTCAGCTTTCAGCAAGGCTGATATAGCTGTTTGAAGCTCTGTCTGTTTATAGTTGCTGTTTTTCATGTTAGAATACATTAGTCCTTTTAAATTCTGCTACGAACAACAGTGTATCTATCACTGCATGTTGCCTTTTGTTGTTGTGTTGAACTGTGCTAGTCAGCATCATGTTCCCTTCCTGAAGCATGTATTTATGATTAGCACTTATGTCTCATTGGGTCAAAGTCCCAGAACAAGGGCTGGTCCTCCCAGTGCTCAAAAATCCCTGTAATCTTGGATGACCTTATTATTCTTAAGTATTAACCAAAGCTGTTATTATTCATGACTTCATCTGCAAAGGTACATTTGAGTTATTTTATATATTTTAAGTCACTTGGGTTTTTAAATTTATCACTTTTTTGTTAGTTTGAGGTCTGTTTCTCTTTATTCTTTTATCTGTGTATTAAGTGTTGCTTTATATTTTTAACACCAGTTATGTCTACCATATTTTAGTTATTTCTTGATATTTAATATTTCTATTTTTATTTTCCTTTGTCAACAGTACTCCCATGCTAGAGACATTTTTCTAATTGTACCACTCTGTAGTCAAAGACTGAGTGAATGAATGAATGTTCTGCATAGAGTTGAGTCATGAGATGAAAAAGTTGTAGTGAGTTAGTCAGAGACGAGGTTTGTCCAGAAGAGCAGAGGCACTGTTGGGCTGATGAAGGGGACAGTTGTACTGAGTGGGTGAGAGTGTCAGTTTTCCAAACGCTGGTCATCATCACTACTGGACAATTCTTTACACAACACAGAGATGATGTCATCCAATCGCAACATGCACCGCCTGTCCACGAGGACACGGGCCCAGCTGTCCTAAGTAAGGCACTGGTCAACACACACCTACACTTCTGCAGACACCTACGTGTTCATGGGCTCATAATGCAAGCATGCACTCACTTGTGCACACAAACATCGACCCACACGGTCACATTCTTGCAAATACACACCCAAACACATCCGTTACCCCACACACAAACACACCAGCAGTGTGTCCAGAACTTTTGGCTTTGCTGTTTGTGAGTTCCCCTCTTCTCAGGGAAAGGCCTGGCCGTTCACAAGCATCCTAGTGTTTGCTTGTACAAACTGCTGGGTTGTGCAAAGTATACCTGAGCGCTGATGTCTGAAAGCACACTTTGTCGGCCGGTGTTTTCAAGTAATTCTGCCAAAGTTGTTGACAAGATTGGTTAGAAAGGGCAGTGTAGCAAGCTAGATGAGGGAAAAATTTTATCTCAATGAAATAAATTTCCCCTTAGAATTTTAATGTCATGTGGGAATAGTTGATGTGGTTTGTGTAAAGAAATGATAGCAAGGGAGTAACCGTGTTACTTTGATTGATAGTGCAGTTGATACTGGCTGTGCAATGCAAGGTTCAAATACAGCCCCTATATCTGACACTTGATTTGTGTTTTCTGTTTGCAAAACCGATACCAAAGTAAAAACAAATCAGGGCTTAAGAATGTCTTTGCCTAACATTATTGCAACAGTTTCAAATTTTGTGGGGCTTTTTGCAATCTTCTGGGCCCTGATGTCACCATTATGGGTGCACAAATCTGAGTTTAACAGACAAATTGTTGACATGTCGTTATTTGAGTCACTGCTGTTAATCCATCTGTTTAAACAACACCCAGACAGTCCTGATAGAGCAGATTATCTGAGATTTTGAGGGTTAATCTCTTAACAAAAAAAAAAAAGGTATATGAATTATTCTTCCGTGAAATCACCTTTGATTATAGCTCATTTAGTCATGAATGAATTGTTATGAAAGAGATTTAACACTACATTTTCAGGTTGCTGTTGGAGGAATTCCACTCTGCCTTCACAGACAATTGGCACTTGTGTTGTTTTTTTTGTTTTATTTCTAAAAGTTAAGTCTATTCATCAAAATTTAGTCTACATTTGTCCTTTCTCTGTCATTTTGTTGATGATAAGGCCTCTCTTGGTGGGGGCAAGGACTTAGACCTGACACCCTCAGAAGTGACTGATTGATAGGAAAGAGAAAATGGGGTCACAGCAGTACTTTCAAGAGCTTCTCCCTTTTCTTCGCTGTCTCAAAGGGAACTTTGATTATTGTAGTGGCCCGATGCTATTGTTTATGCATGCAGTGGGCTTTTATCGTCCTTCATGTCCCACTGACTGTGGAATGAGAATCGGTCATTTGCTACTTGAAGCTGCTGCCTGTGGAATGACCACATTTTTATCTTTATTCATGAGTAAGTCTAGACCTAAATGAGTTTATTGGCCGCAGTCAGAGTTGTCCTGCATGACAAGACCTGTTTTATTGCCTTTCCTCATCACTGTATGTAGAGTCACTGCTGTGTTGTTTAGCTGTCATGTATTTCTTAACTCATAATAGGCTACAGATTTAAGAAAATCCAAGTATTTGTTTTCTGAGGCAAGTTGAACTGTTGTTTGTGTGTGTGTGTGTGTGTGTGTGTGTGTGTGTGTGTGTGTGTGTGTTTGGATTTTGAGCCACACTGTTTGTACTTTGTGTGTTTGAATATCTGTGTTTGAGTATTTGTGTGAGTTCAGGTGTAAAAGTCTGGGGCAGCATGCCGCCACTGTTTGGTACTTTGGTACTCCGATAGCTACTGTTTGCTCATTACTCAAGCAGCTGCCTGGCTTCTGTTTGCATATGGTTACTTTACCCCCTCTGGCAATGCCGCTTCAAAAAAGCTGCCAAAAATACACTTTTATGCTTTAAATTACTAAATCTTCTTGCCTGCCCCCTCTCTCCATGCATACTCATATACCTGGAGATATATACGTCATCATTTATTATATAAGCCTGACTTATTTTTCAACAGCGCTCACTTTTCTCTAATACAACATTAATTACCAACTATTTTCAAAGAAAGAAGTGGCTAAATTGTCTTAGATAGTCTCTGATATTGTGCTAATTGCAGCATGGTGATCTGTTAAACTTAAATGAGATTGATACTCTCAGAGTCATACGAGATTATAAACTTGTCCAAATTGTCTATACTAGAAAAAACAGTGCAAAATAAAAATTAATTATCATTGAAGGTAGGGGTAACCACATCAGATGAACGAAAATACATATGAATCGTTCAGTTCACAAAGTAGAATTCAGGTAATTTGATGTTTGTGTAAGAAAACGGAAGGCTCCTGTCTGCTGCAGGTAGAGGACAGGGGCCTGTTTAGACATGTTTCCAGACATTGACAACACAAAGGTAGGAATGTCCTGGGAATAACCTCTTTTTACAATGTCGCACACTGGAGTAACTAGTTTATACAGTGAGTGTTTTATTCTTTTTTTTTTTTTTGCTTTCAGTTATGACTATGGGTACAGAAATGGCAAAAGTCTCTTTTTTAAATTTTTATTTTCTATTTTCAGTAAGGATAGGGGTTTGTTCGCAAGCCAGTTGATGGATGACAATATCTTTTTAAAGAATAACATTTTACGAAGTCATACAATTGTAAAAGTTTATTGTGACACAGAGCTATACCCAAACTTCACCAGGTCTCATCTCAGTCAACCTGCATTGCCCTGTTGAAACCAGCCTGTGAGACCCATAATTGGATTTTGGGGGATAATGTCAACTTTGATACCTTTGGCCATCGTCTGGCTGTGGATGGAGTCCAAGATCATTTGCCCTTCTTTTTTTCTTTGTGTCTGATTCCTCTTCTACTACCTACTGCCATTCCCAGTCTTCTGATGAAATAGTCAAGTGGGTCTTAATGCAAACTGCCTTAAATGCTCACTCACTGCTTCCCTTTTAAAGAGCTATGGATGAGTGAAATTGAGGGTTGCCATCCATGCAGTAACAGGATCAATGGCTTTGGCATGCTTGTTTAGGATGGAAGGCCTCCTGTGTGTCAGGGTGGATTGTTTACTCCGTTCATTAACCCCTGGTCAAGCGTCTGACACACTGCTGTAGCTTGTTTGCTCAGAGCTGGAACTTTCTTAGCACTCCATATCCTTAAGCCCTTTATGCATTCGTTCCCACATCTGTTTGCACTGCCTCCTCTTCTCTACTCTCTCCTTTCCTTTCTACTCTTCTGTCCTCCACTTGTTCTTCATACTTCTCTTCGCATTTTCTGTCCTTACCTGTGTTCTCTCTGCTAACGTGCGATAACAAATTTTTTTTGAGGTTAGAGCGAGTAAAAGGATTAGCAGAGGCAAATTTCAGAAATACTTTTGACCCCTCACAAAGGAAAAATATCATTGTTTGCATAGTATGTATTTATGCAATTTTGGAGCTACGGGTAAAAGTATCACTTTTTTATAAATATTATTAATCTAAGCAGTTATTATCTCTCTGCATAATATTACCATGTTATTATTAAGGGTTCTCATGTCTTAGGTCATAAAATTAAATTAAATCAAAATCTGTCAGAGTTTTAGTTCTTGAATTTGACAACAGTGATTTTATTTAATCTATCAGTTATGATAAAACATACAATGGGTGGATGTGAGTTTATTCTTAGTTTACTCTAACTAAATATTTTGTTTCATCACAGTGTAGATTGGTATGCTTTAATAATTAGAGCAACATTAATATTGTCCATATCGCCCACCCATAGCTAGACACTCAGACACAAAATGGAACAAAGTGACCCTGGACAAAGGTGTGTTTGTGGGTGTTTTTTAGCACTTTAGTCGCCTGTGGTCTCTCACAGTGTGAGGCTTGGTGAATGGATTCGATATGGACCACAGTGTTTGCTGGGGGACTCTTCCTTTCAGCAGGGCCACAACAAAAGGGTCTTTGTGGTTCAGAGTGCTACAGGCTTTGTATAATAAGGGCCCTTAACTGGTCCAATCTCCGCTCTTCACAGCCATACTATCACTAGCTACTGTAAGCATAGTGTGTCCATGACCATTCACTGTTTTTTTTTTCTGTTGGACGCTGAGGTAAATTTCACTCTGCTGTTGAAAGCCTCTTTTCTCTTTTTACTTATTTACAGTTTTGTTATATCAGTGTTTACACTCTGTAAATGATTAAATGGGAATGTTTCTCAACAAGTTCACTCAAGTTTTGAGTAAAGTCTAGCTCTTTGGATCAGCATGGGATGTATTAGTGTTCGAAGGTTGTGCGAAGGCTTTGGCCTCGCTTTTGGCCTCGGCGGCACAGGCTGTTGCTGTGGCCGCTGTCATGGAGCTTTAAAGGGCAGCAATGGGCTTGTCAGGATGGAGGACAGCAGCAATGTCAGGATAGTGCTTGATGCAGAGATAAAAGCTTACAAAAGACAGAGAAGTGACGTTCCAGTAAGGGGACAAAGAAAATATTGTTGAAAAAATGAGAGATGTTCACAATCAAGATAATATCTGCCCCTTTGCCCTCCCATACTGTGATTTCTTCAGTGAGTTTATCTCCTTGATGTATTGATCTGTGGGGCGGGAGCCACCCATTGTGGGTCACAGGCCTGTAATTGGTGGATGCACAAAACATCTAAGTAATGAAATACTTTATCAGCCTGAGTTCAAGAGTGTCACAACTTTCTCAGCTGGAGGTTTAAAGTTAGAAGAGGCTGTCTGAAATGTCGTTTGTTTTGCAGTATCAGATCTGTACCACTATCTGACTCATCATCATTTCAGTCTGTGATAAAACAAACTACCCGATTTATCTCCTGGCCTATGCACACACACACACATCTGCACGCACACACATGCATCTGCACACACACAGAGACACAGACACACACACACACACACACAAACCCTATAGATAGTATGATGAGAGGATGCGTGGATCCCCCTCCTTCATTTCCTGCCAAAAGGATGTGTCCTTGAGTTCCCTCAGGGAGGCGGGAAAGAAGAGGCCCCTTAATCGAGGCCTCTGAGGAGCTGCTGATATGTATGCTGCCCCCCCCCCACACACACGCACACTCACACACAGACACACTTTCTGTGCCATGTTGCCCTCCACAGTATTTAATGTTCTCTGTGTCTCTCTGCTCTCCTCTCTGCTTCAGAACAAGCGCCAGGCTGTGCCTCCCATGGGTGCCAGTTCCACTGTGCTGTGACTCATGATGGGCCTCAGTGCTATTGTAGCAGTGGCTATGAAGTTGCTGCAGATGGAAAGACATGTAAAGGTGAGTGGGGGATTTGGCTGATTTAATTCTTGCTCGGCCAAAGTGAAATTCACTAAATCATCTGTTAACACTGACTGTCTTCTACTGACACAATATTAAAAGCAGGAAAGAGTCACTGTGGCTTCACCCAACAGTTTATGGATTACTGTTCTGAAGCTTAGAGTCTGTTATTATCAACATCTTGGTTTTTTAGAGTCTGAAGTGACCATATTTGGAGTAAATTGTGGAACAGTGGAGGACACACGTTTCTGCCAATGACTGTGTAACACCTAACAGACAGCTAAAGGCTTCTGTCACTGAGAGCAGCCATACCCTTAATGTTGCAAAACTTAAAGAGTTAATACAATCCAAATGAGGGAGTTATATACAAATTCACTCCTCGTACAGTTGTCATTGAAGAGGAAAATTAGCCAAAAAGACTAAAACTGTTTTTCAAACCAAGATGTAACAAGGTTTATTTCTGCTGTAAATTTGGGCTTTATGGGAATTGATTTATTTTAAGAGCCAGTTTCAAGTGGACATTCAAGGAACTGCAGTTTGCAATTTTGGCACTTCTGTGTTGGCCTTGTTTTTCAGCCCCAGAGGTTGCCACTTGCTTTTGGCTTGCGGAGTTAATTTATATAAGGCGGCATGTAGAGAAGAGACTTTGTTGTTTTTATTTGTAATCCAACCTCTTGCCTCAAGGTAGAAGATGAGTGCATATTTCAGAGTTTCAGGTTGTAGCATTTGCTTTTTTGTGACCTACCACTTTAAATTGTTGTATTCAAGCACACCCAATTAATAAGTTATAAATAAATAATGTATTCTCTAATTATTCTCTTGTAGATTTTAATGAGTGCAGTGTGTATGGGACGTGCAGCCAGACGTGCACAAACACTGAGGGCTCCTACACCTGCAGCTGTGTGGAGGGCTATCTGCTGCAGCCAGACAACCGCTCCTGCAAAGCCAAAAATGGTAAGAACACACACACAAGATCTGTGGCAGAAACTAATGATGCACTTGTTCTGAGCTGATTCATTTCTTCTTCGAATATGGCCTCTTGTTCTAGTTTATCTTACTGTTGTATCTCCATGGTGTGCCGTTCTTATTTGTTGACTGTAGATAGATGCACAATAAACATGTGCAATTAATGTAAGACCTTTGACTCCTCCTCTCCTTTGACTTGCCTACCCCAGAGCCGGTAGATCGTCTGCCCATGCTCTTGATTGCCAATCTCCATGACATTCGCTGCACCTCCCTGAGCGGCTCCACCTCCCGGCTGCCCTCCATTGCCACCAAGCAGACCATGGCAATGGACTTCATCTATGCTGAGGAGACTGTCTGCTGGATAGATGTGGGTGAAACCCCTGCTGCTACCCACCTGAAGTGCGCCAGCATCCCCGACCTCAAGACTGTCACCAACATCCGCACAATCAACATCTCCCTCAGCCTTCATCGTGAGTTTTATTGACAAAATTGAGAGAAATATCATCAATCAGTAACAGTTTTTGTTTCTCGTATCATCCGTCTATAGTTAATACCTACAAAAATGTTGTCAGGTAAAGTGAGGGTATGGTAATTACGTTGCTGACTGCCTGTGAAAGAGAAAAAAAAATGCCTTGCATAAGGGAACACAAACAGCACTCATGCAATCCGTTCCACTTGTCAGCTCACCCCGTGTGAAATTTTCCGCACTTTGCCTCAGGAATCAAATGGTCAACTTTGCATTTGCTAGCTCAGACATATGTAAGATGTGAAGCAATACGGCCTTATATCTGAAAGCTGCTCATGCCAGCATAAAAGTGCCAAGCAGAAATGCTGAGTCCAGCTCTATTTTTCAAACAGTCTGTCTTTGAAGAACAGAGGCACCCTGACAAACCACTAAATCATCCCAAAGAGGCAGTATGTGTGCAGCCAGCTTGCAGTGCTATGGTACATATAATGCTGCCAGCATGCATTCAGGCGTTAGTTAGCACATTTCTTGACCTACTGTGTCGGTGATTTATGCACTGACTGTGTATGGCTTTTCAGATGCATGCAAATGTTTTTGTTTTGTTTTGTTTTTTTTTAAATCCAATAATCAGTCATTTGTTTTGATGGGACAACATTTTGCACATGATTTTCCCAAAAAATACCTTGAGTTGCTGCACATCTGTAGGTTTTGTAGATAAATAGGCATGTTTGTGTGTTTTGTGTTGTGTGTGTGTGTCTGTGGTGTGTGTGTGTGGGAGGATATAGTGTCGACCACATCTGGTAAACGATGACAGGTGAGAGGTCACAGGTATCGTTTTAGTTTATGCCTTTCGCAACACTTAAACACACACACACACACTGACTAACATACACAGCATGTGAACACTTCCCTTTGAGAGAGACTTTGTCATATATTGCTGACATGATTTATCTCTGATTACGAGCCTGACAGGGTTTGTTTTTATACGTCTGGCTGACAGAGCCGTTACTCTCTAAGAATGGGGGCAGATATGTAGACAAAACATTAAAGCGAGGGTGTGGGTTTATGCATGTGTGTAAGTGTGTGCATGTGGGAAAGCGTTCCCTTGAGAATTGGCCCCAGGCGTGAAACGGCAGATGTGAGAAAAACAAGTGGAGGAGCCGGGTGTGTAGACCCTGAAATGTGGGACGAGAAAGCTGCGACGTGATTAGAAGTGCCTCGTCTCATATCCACTTCAAATGAAGCTTGTGTAACCGCTGTCACCGCTGACAGCCGGGTCAGAGCCAAGGCTCGGAGACTCAGTGAACCCCAGCGTCCTAAAGTAGGGTTTTTTTCCAGTTGATTTGCTGCACTCTCCTGAGTGGCTCGTATCCCACCTCGCCCTCATTGTGTTGGCCTGCAAGTGCGGCGCTTTGATTCATCGCTCTGTTAAGTGGTGTTAGGGGTAAATTGCGTCAAGAAGAAGAAGTGAGAAGGCAGCTTGAGAGAAAGATTGAAGCAGAGAAGACAAGGGAATGATAAAATTAGAGGGAGAAGGTAGTGATTTGTTGCTCTGAGGTTTGTGTATGTGTGCGTGTGTGTGTATGCGAGTGTGTATGCGAGTGGTCATGCAGATGGTATTTACATTCTTCTGTTAGGTTATGTCAGCCTGAACAGCCCCTACATTCCTCTGGCCGTCTCATGTCCTGTCCAGTCAGGTCACTTTAACACGCTCATACCTGAGGTTCATATACACACATTGCACACACGCTTACACACACACACATCAACCCAAATACCTTTAACTCAAGCACCAACTACCTAGTGATGTATTACCCTTTATTAATAAAGATTTTTCACATATTTGTCTTTGTATTGTTCCACTCGTCTTCATATTCTTTGTAGAGTATGAATACTTTGTACCATTGTAAATCTATGCCAAGTTGTTGTAGCTGTAATTAAGTTGCCTTAATTACCCTTCATTTTTCTTTCCGTCTGTATCTTATCTGTCTGTCTGTCTGTAATAACCTATTTTCAGTATGACATACATTTAAGTTTTATCTAATCTAACGTTGATATCATAAAGTTCAGGTTGGAAGAGACAGTCAGGTGATTGACGCTCTATAAAATTTAGGAAATAGCTCTGCAGTGCTCACACAATGAGCAGGGCACGGTGTGCTATATGTAAGATATGTTATCTGTGGTTTTGGCTCTCTGCTTAACTGTGATACGCAATAAAGGTTTCCCCCAGGAAATTGTTAACCAACAGCTATGAGACACCCAGATCTTGTCACATCTTGTCACATCTTGTCTCATGACTCCAAACAATATCCCACTCTGAAACGGCACCATTTGTCTTTCCTTTTTCCTTAAAGGTTAGTTTTATATTATATGTATAAACTGTACTGTAATTAAGATGTAAGTGGAGGTAATTTTAGGTGAGGTGACCCACCTCCACTATTAAATGCCGACTGTTAGGGTTCAGTGTTGTCTGTTGGTGGGCTGTGGCTGTCCAAAGTCACCCAGGCAAACAGACAAATAAGCAGGAGACTGTCTTTGCACTTTGGCTAGACAACACGTTTTTCTGTTGCATCAGTCTGGGTTTTCCATTTTGATAAGAGAGCAAAAATTTTCAGTTCAGTTTGTGGGCCACAGTTGAGTCAGAAGGACTCTTACTGCATTTAAGTATTATAGTTGCCGTTGTGTTAAAATATTTTCCAGCTTGACCCTTGTAAACTTTATGTCCTTTCCTGATTATGGCCTTGCTTTGCTTAAAGATCAACTTTCCCTTTTAAAACAAATTCCTTTCATGTAATTGGGCTAACATGGGAGATTTTTTTCAGTTCTATTCAGTGTTCTTTAACAAGCTCAGGGGCTCAGGTGCACACCTAAAAGTATAATAGAGAAAGCTAGGAATTGGCCTTAAAAAGATATGGATGAAACTGTGTAGCAGGCTTCAAACAAACAGGGTGATTTATAGCTTCTGGGACCCTGAGAGAGCAGTGCAGATGAGTAGAAGAGAGTTCCAGATGTGACCTGGTCTGTCTGCATGTGTGATTCTCTGACTGAGAAGATAAAAGGGGAGCAGAGCCTGCCATCCCATCCTCCCCACCCCCCTGAGCGGAACTACACAGCAGGCACCAGCCCTCCTTCGCAGGTCCCTCTGTCCACCATTAAGTCCTCCTACTTCCTAACCTTTGTTCTTAAGGTTTTTTGTTTTTTTTTAGAATAAATCAGTGAACATAGGGTCTATGAAAATATGTTTCAGATCTGATATAAATATGAAGTTTCATGAGAAAGAAATGTCTAGGAAATGTTGTCTCAATGCAGGATTATGTTTGTTTTTTGTTTTTTAAATAAGATGTTAATCTTCAACTTGTTTTAAACCAAAGCTCCAAAGAGCCCACTTCAGTTGCCAGGGATTTGCAGTGTTATCACAGTTAGGAATTACAGCCTCTTAAATAGAGGTAGTATATCAGATAATTACGGAAAACCATAAACACTCACAATAAAACAGTGATCCCAATGAGTCAAAGAGGTTTTTCCACAGATTAATAGGATCTTCTTGGCACAGGGAGGATTATAGACGCAGGATGATGTTGATTTTTAGTTTGCACCAACATGTAAATAACAGAATACTTGCAATGACATGAAAATAGAGGAAACAGCATTCAAGTGCAAAGTTTGAGGGTGCTATTCCTGAGTTTTTGCGCCGCTATAGGACTAGTTTGAAGAAATAAATACATTCTGGTACTGTATGTAAATACCTTTGCTGTTTGGATGGAAAGCATGTTTGTTGTTGCCAGTAACACCCCTTCAGTTTGTGAAATGTTTCCTCAGAGCAGTGTGAGCTGGTAGGTGTAAAGGGGCAGGAAGTGAGAAGCAGTTTGTGAGGGCAGGGTGGTTGGAAGAGGAGAAAGGGGTGGGTTCATGCAGTTTCCCAGCAAACTTTCCACTTACCAGAAGCTGAGTGAACGAGGACGTCAACAGACTCCCTCACTGTCTGAAAAAGGTGGTCCAGTAGTTGTAGGCTGTTGCACAACGCAATAGCCACTGTGTTGCACAACTGGCCCTCTGCTCTGTACATGATTCTAATCAATGCCTTGTGTTGCCAGCTCGATTTCTGCCGGGGATTGTGGTTGTAGAGCTGATACCAATGGGAGTATCACTATCCTTCTGAACTCCATGACAAACTTTCCCTTTTGTCACAATCTTGGTTCTGAATTTTATGAAACATCTTGGACTAGTTTTCACCCTCTCCCTCTGTTCTTGTGACTGTGATTTTTTTTATTAGCCTGTGCATTTAGTTAACTCCCTTTTTAGTTATTCACCACCATTTGCTGACTCTCAGTAAATTATTTCCATCTTGGAGGTGCACTGGTGAACTTTAAATGTTCTAGTATGGATTTAAATCAGCATCAGTATCTTTCTGTCTTATTCTCTCAACCACTGCCAAAACCCCATCCTCCTGAGCTCTGTTTATACTGTAGCACCCAGCATACTGTAGGTCTCATGTGGGGAAGGCCTTTTGAAGCTCTGAGTATGTATGGTAGGTGGGTTGGTGGGTTCTACATTGGGTCCAGATGTGTGTAAGTTCTGTTGCGGAACTTGTTTTAAGTCCGTCTGTCGAGAAGCATGGTTGTCATTGTTTGTGGCTCCAGTACATACGTTTTTTTTGTGAATGGTGGGAGCCTGGAGATGGGCTGACTGCAGGCTCACTGTCAATGGTATTGAACCCCACTTGCGTACCTCAACGTCAAAGTTGTCCCTTGGCTTAATTGGAGAGGCCGTGTGGTTACTTTGATGCTGTATGTGTGAGTAGTGAGCCAGTGTGATGTGCATTTGTGTATACAGTGTTCTGCTTTGAAAAGAAGTGTGGTGGCAGCTGTAAAAACACAAGGCTGTATGTATCTTCAAGCCCCCCACCCACAGCTGGGTCTCCCTGTGGTCTGGGATTTTTCTGCACTTGTAGAGGACAGAGTTTCCAGAGTGTTTGAAGTGTTTTCAGTGCTAACTTAGCACTTCAACATGTCCATGCTGGGGGTGTATTTGAAATTAGGGTCCCCATCTGCAAAGCTTTCTCTCTTTGAGCTGGCTTAGTAAGCAGTGGGGTTACAAAACTTCAGATTCATTTTTTTTTTTTTTTTTTTTTTTTTAATTATTTTTTTGGTGGTTTTACACCTTTATTTATAGGACAGCTGCGCTATCGGACAGGAAACAGGGAGAGAGAG
>JAQMCX010000002.1:13896960-14077762 GCA_029814765.1 Acanthurus leucopareius | reverse complement strand
CAGCAAATGGTCGGAGCCGGAGTCGAACTCACGACCGCTGCGTGGAGGACTAAGCCTGCCGTACATGGGCCGCCCGCACTCCCGATCGAGCTAAACGGCGGCCCCAGATTCATTTTTGAGATGTGTTGCTGCACTGTTAGGGTTACCCTTTTGGTTCACCCTTGAGGAAACAGACCTTCATGTTCATGTGCTCCCCTGACAAAACCCATTTTTCCTTTTTTGAATTCCTTCCTGACGTGCAAAAAACCCCAGGACAGAGTGGTGAACTGAAGGGCATCCATGGCACCAGGAGACACTGAAGCTCTGGTCTTCATTAAAATGTCTTATGGCCTTCATAGTCATAGTTACCTGATCGCAACTTCAATTTAGAATTGATGATGTGGCGAGTTCACAGAGTTTTACTCTGTTCACACTTATGACGTTGTTCTATTTTTTTCTGACATATATTGCAACACTTTCCCCTGACATTAATTTAATAAATTTAATATCCACAGTAATGGCCAGTTCTGCCTTATTTTTGTGAATGAAGTTGCAACTGTTTGAAGTCTCTTTTTAACCGATTAGCAATGTCCACCTAGTTCCTCGTATCAAAACACAAGTGGACTTCCTGCAGTCGAAGTCTTTATTAGTAGATCGATGTTGCGTCATGTTGGTTAGTTCATGTGGCTCCTACGCAAGCACAATGGGCCAAGTAGTGCTAGTAAAACTTTGCTTTGTCTGACTTTCTCTTTACAGTCAAAGTCTGTTTTCAATACGTGAGACATTTCTAATAGAGACTTTCATAAAACAAAGTGTTCTCAAATTCATCCAAAAGTAAAGGCTTGAGTGTCTCTCTCTTTTCAGTAGAGTTCTGTAAGGAGTTCAATTAAGGCAGTTTGGCTTCAGCAGGCCTTCACCTCTCGCTCTTTCTCTGTCACTTTCTGTGTTTTTTTCCCCTCTCTTACCCTGCTTGCCTTAATCAAAGACAAGTTGAGAGCTGCTAATGAACAACCTGTTAGACCCGGTAGTGCAGTAAGATGACAGAAGCTCATTAATTTAGCACAATTATTTTGTTTTTTTAACAGTGCAGGCACTTTTGAGGAGAGGGTCATGACATTATAAAATGAAAGACTTTTGAAATGAGGCTTGTATTTTACCCAGAGTTATGACTACTCCCATGAGGCTCTTTTTTTTTTTTTGATGGTTCTGTGCTGTTCTCTCTCCTCTTCTGTCCTCTGTGTCCCTCAGATGTTGAGCAGATGGCTATTGACTGGCTGACCGGAAACTTCTACTTTGTGGATGACGTGGATGACCGAGTGTTTGTCTGCAATAAGAACGGGCAGACATGTGTGACCCTGCTGGACCAGGAGCTGTACAACCCTAAGGGCATCGCCTTGGACCCAGCGATGGGGTTTGTACTTCCCTCCTCTTTTCTTGACCTAATGCTACCCTGAGTGCTGTTTTAGCAACGCTTGAGAGAAAAATAGAGTCTCATGATCAGACGACATGCTGACCAAGCATCAAAATTCAAAGCACTTCCCTCATATGGAAACCTAGACGGAAACTTCTATGCCATAAACACTTGCATGTTGGTTGCTTCAGGTTCCTAATGCTGACAAGCTGGTATCTGATGTGGTTCCTTTTTACTGAAGTATCACTTCTCTCTTTTTTTTTGTCCTGGAAGTAATTTCTAATCTATTACAATGACTAATGCAGATATCTCAGTGGTGGTCAATTTTAAAATGTCAAGTGAAATTGATTCATGAGGTCGAAGCACAGTCATCTAATTTCTAAAGTCATACCATTTCCTCTCAGTGATGACATTTTCTTTTTTTTTGTCAACTTTACTTTACTTAACACATCCTTTTTCTTTTTCTTTCCCTCCTTCCGCTACAGCAAAGTGTTCTTCACAGACTACGGATCCACGCCGAGGGTGGAGCGCTGTGACATGGATGGTCAGAACCGCACTAAGCTGGTGGACAGCAAGATTGTCTTCCCCCATGGCATCACACTGGACCTGGTCAACCGTATGGTGTACTGGGCCGACGCCTACCTGGACTACATCGAAGTGGTTGACTATGAGGGCAAAAACAGACACACCATCATCCAGGGCCTACTGGTGAGGCTTGAAGGGTGTATACACACACACAAAAAAAACAATTTCACCCAGACTTACAGAGATGCATTCAAGCTTTCAGACTCCTGATGGATCCACCTTCTTTTAAAAGGTTGAACTTTGCCAAACATTAATAGCCCAGAGTTCCTATTGAGTTTTCAGTCATCCCTTTTGATAACGTACAGCATCTGTTTTCCAAATTTGCATCATCATTGATTTAACTTCAGAGACTGTACTGTTTTCCAGTTGACGACTGTCTGTCTGGGCAAAAAGAGTATGTCTCTCCTGAGGATAAGTCCTTTTTATTGCCTTGATTGATATTGCTTAACGAGTGTGTGATTTTCCTGGCTAGTGCATCTCTAAACATATTAGTCTGGCCCAGCTGAGGCTTGGCTCAAACCTATAGTGGAGTGATGATCTTAATGAAATTAGGACTGCAGTGCTGGGAGAACAGTGGTGTGTGTCCATGTGTGTGTGTGTGTGCATGTGTGCATGTGTGTGTGTGTGTGTGCATGTGTGCATGTGTGTGTGTGTGTGTGTGTGTGCGTGTGTGTGTGTGCGTGTGTGTGCGTGTCTGTATGTGTGTATATGTGTGTGTGTGTGTGTGTGTGTGTGTGTGTAAGAGAGAGAGAGAGAGAGATAGGTGGGAGAGGTAATATGATCCCAACCCATTAATCTGTCTGACAGTAGAGGAGAGATGCACAAAATAGACACTTCATATAAAAGTAAAATCTCAGTTTAACAGCAGACGGGAAGTAGAGCCACAACGCTGTCCTGTGCCAAGTTTACAGAAACACTGTCCATTTATCTCTCTGTCTGTCACTGTCTGTTTCTTTTGGTGTGTCTCTGTCTTTCAGAGATTACTTCACTTTTTTTACAGCCTGTCAAAAAATCTGTTCCATGCTGATAAATAGTTGGTTGGGAAAGTTGAACCTGGAATTTATCCAAAAGTGTTCAAGGTAAAAATGTAAATGCTAAAAGGGCTCACCCTGACTAAGGATTGCCTCAGTCGTTTAAGCTGTTAGGAAACTGGCTGTGCCATGTAATGGTCATACGAAGTGAGCCTGTTAAAAAACGGTAAAAGCAGTAATGATAATGATTCTAAATGTGTCAGAAACAGGAAGCAAGGAGACTTAACATTTTGCTTATTATATGTACTATAACATCACACAAGTCTTTTTCAAAACAACTTCCAACCTCACTTATACAAATACTACATGTGAACTTATCTGCACATTGGATAATGTTTACTTGGAAATGGACTTGCTGTAACTGGTTTCTCTCTTGCTTCCCACCTCTCCTCTCTCTGGCCAGTCCCGCTGTGCCTTTGTTGTCCCCAGAGTCAGAATCATGGTCAAAGTCATTGTAAATAACCTTGCCTGTTCACATAGCTCAGATTCTGGTGCTGATTCTGGGGCCGCTGCCTGTCAGCATTCCCTCACACTGAGCCTACTGGTTGTCCTAAGTAGTTTACATTTTCAAAAGCAAATTAAAGATAACCTCCTAATTTTGCTCCTGTTTAACGTTTTTTGTCTTTCAGATTGAGCACCTGTATGGGCTGACTGTATTTGAGAACTACCTGTATGCCACCAACTCAGATGAGGGCAACCTCAATCCCAAAACCAGTGTGATCCGAGTGAACCGCTTCAACAGCTCAGACTTCCAAGTGGTGACGCGGGTGGACCGGGGAGCCGCACTGCACGTGTACCACCAGAGACGCCAACCTCAAGGTACTGAGTCAAGATGACCCAACTTAGCTTGACTCCACCTTTTCCATCGATAACAGCTGACCGTTGTGTTTGTGCCCCTTCTGTCTGGCTTAGTGCGAAGCCATGCATGTGCCCTGGATCAATTTGGGAAGGCTGGAGGTTGTTCTGATATCTGCTTGCTGAGTAACAGCCACAAGACCCGTACCTGCCGCTGTCGCTCTGGATTCAGCCTGGGCAGTGATGGCAAATCCTGCAAGAGTGAGTATCAATTTTTAAAAAATTTATTTGACAAAAATTAGCGTATTTCTGTTACTTCCAGCTATGATGATTAATTACGACAATGGATTAAGGGAGGATGTTTCTTTTTCTGTCTCCTGCAGAACCAGACCATGAGCTGTTCTTGGTGTATGGTAAGGGTCGTCCTGGAATCATCAGGGGCATGGACATGAACGCCAAGGTGCCTGATGAGTACATGATTCCCATTGAGAACCTAATGAACCCCAGAGCTCTGGATTTCCACGCCGCTAGCGAGTTCATCTACTTTGCTGATGCCACCAGCTACATAATTGGCCGACAGAAGATAGATGGCACAGAGAGAGACACCATATTAAGGGAAGGTAAGAATGAAATGAAAGATTCGCACACGGCTCTTGGTAATATTTCTACACCTTAGCCAAAATCCTGCCTACTACAAAGACTTCAGGGAGAAAATTAATTCAATCAGGTTACTCCATGTCATTTTTACTATTCTCATGATATTTATCCTAAATTTGCCAGCTAATAGCTTCTTTTTCACACTGGCCTCCTCTGCTTATCTCAGGTATTCACACAGTGGAGGGGATAGCAGTAGACTGGATGGGAGGTAATCTCTACTGGACAGATGATGGGCCTAAGAAGACTATCAGTGTTGCCAGACTGGAGAAGGCTTCTCAGACACGCAAGACTCTCATTGAGGGCAAGATGAGCCACCCCCGTGCAATTGTGGTCGACCCCCAGCATGGGTGAGAAATTGAAGAGGGTGGTTTAATGTGTATTACTCTCTCATAAAAGCTATGTTAAAACCGTTAATGGCCAAGGGGACTGTTACTTGCAGCTATCAGGGCTGCCTGCACTGTTTGTTAAGCCCATTGATTAAATTGTTATATGTGTGGGAGCAGGCAAGTTTTTGAAGGATTTTTTTGGATATTCCTTCTCTGTTTTTTTTGTTTCGTTTTGTTTTTATAATCAAAGAGCATCAAATTTCAAAACCACAGTTTGATGGCTCTGGTTCTCACAGAAAAGTCTTCTCTCACAAGCCCTTTTAATGACGTGACACCTCCTTTCATCTCCCAGATGGATGTACTGGACTGACTGGGAGGAGGATCCCACAGAGAGCAACAGAGGGAAGATCAAGAAAGCCTGGATGGATGGTTCCCATCACCAAGTGTTTCTGACCAGCAAGACTGTGCTGTGGCCCAATGGCTTAAGCTTAGACATTCCTCAGGGCATCCTGTACTGGGTGGATGCTTACTACGACCGCATTGAGTTGGTTTATCTCAACACCACTGAGAGAAAGGTTAGAAATAATTAAATGGTAGAATATTTGAAGATGATTAAAGACATGATACTTCACAATATTAAAGAAAAAGCTCTACTCCAACATAGGGGCTGTAACATTAAGTAAATCAGTTTACAGGAACAACATATTTAGAAATTTAAACCTTATCCTCTTTGCTTATTTAACAGGTGGTGTATGAAGGGCAGGAGCTGAACCATGCCTTTGGCTTATGTCATTACAAACAATTTCTGTTCTGGAATGAGTACCGTGGAGGCAGCATCTACAAACTGGACCAGGTCACTAAGACAGTCACCCTACTCCGTAATGAGAGGCCACCCATCTTTGAGATCAGAGTGTATGATGCACACCAGCAGCAAGGTACGTCTCCCTAATACTTTCTATTTGTCACCTCCTTATGAAACAGTAACAAGTAAAATATGATAATAATATTCCAAATTCGTCTTGTTCTTTCTTGTAGGAACCAATGCATGTCGAGCTCACAATGGTGGCTGTAGCAGTCTGTGCCTTGCTATTCCTGATGGCAGGTCCTGCGGCTGTGCTGACGATCAAATCCTGGATGTCGATAATGTCACCTGCAAAGGTACTTAGCAGCTTTACCAGTAGAAAGGTTTCACCAAAGATCAGCGTGAAAGGGTCATGGAAAATTCATTACCCTGCAGGAGTTAAGACTGCTAAAGAATTCTAGGCTGTACTTTCCATTTGCAAGCTATACTATTCTCTGTCTTTGCCAAATCTGGAGTGAAGCTTGAAAAACCCTCCACCAGTATTTTTGCAACTTTAAGAGAGGAGAGAGAGCTGACCTACGCTACAAAAAGCTTTGTTTTGGTGCTCAGCTGTTGTCTCAATGACCCATCTGTTTCTGCTCTTACCCATGAACTCATCTCCAGCCAACCCCTCCTACGTGCCCCCGCCCCAGTGCCAGCCAGGCGAATTCGCCTGCAAGAACAACCGCTGCATCCAAGAGCGCTGGAAGTGTGACGGGGACAACGATTGTCTGGACAACAGTGATGAGGCCCCTGAGCTCTGTCGTAAGTGTGCCACGTCATTGTCATGGTAACACAGCAACACATGGATAAACAAAAATTATGTTTAAGGGTCTTGACTAACACGAAGCGACAGGGTGCAAACTCCAGTTTCAAAGATCGTCTCTTTCCGTGCAGAGTAATGTGGCTGCACTTTCACTGGCCAGTTTTCTCCTCATCAGGTGACAGTGACAGCCAGGGACTCATATTTGTCCTGGATGTTCTTTTGTTTCCTATACTTAATTTAAAGGGACATTCTTAAAGGGTTGCAGGATTTTTTTTTAACAAGTTGAATAGTATGTCAAACACTGAAAGCATTAATAAGCCAGGTATCCTAGGGTTTAGAAAAAAAGACAATAAAACATGTTTTAAAAACAAGTGGTGACATATGCTTGTTTATATTTCTTCCCCCAGACCAGCACACCTGCCCAGCTGACCGATTCAAATGCCAGAACAACCGCTGCATCCCCCTGCGATGGCTTTGTGATGGCGACAACGACTGTGGCAATGATGAAGATGAATCCAACACCACCTGCTCTGGTAAGTTCAAAATGGAATATTTTTCAGTTTAAAGAGCATTTAGTAAAATAGAGAAACACCAGATTAATGAAACTTTGGAAGGGCAGACAAGTTGCATCCAGAGCAGACAAAATGGATTTTAAGTTAATTCAGTTCCAAGAAGTGCAACCGTTGCCAGCAAGATTTTTCAAACAGTCCAGAAGGATGTATTGATCTATAGCATTAATTATAATTGGCTAAAACACAGTGATGATTCTCAGCTAACAGCATTTTTTTCTTTTTAAAGTGCTGTCTCAGTGGCTTAAATAAATTGAAGGAGATTACAAATTATCTCAAACTTAATTAAGATGGAGTGAGTGTGCTTTTTTGTAGTAACAACCAGTTTTTAAGTACTTTTTGTAGCAATCATACATCTTTGAGCTTGTTGTCTTTAACAATGATGAGTTGTTGCAAGCATGAATGCTGAGGAAGAAGGACTTTTCATGACACTTAACCATTTAATACTTTGTTCCCCTGCCAGCTCGCACATGCCCACCAAACCAGTACCCATGTGCCAGTGGGCGCTGCATCCCCATCTCTTGGACATGTGACCTGGATGATGACTGTGGAGATCGCTCAGATGAACCAGACTCTTGTGGTGAGTTTTTACTGCACCTCCATACTGCCTCTTTTTCTGAATAGCACATGTTTTAGTTCAAGATGACAAATTTGCTTGATGATTTTTCATATGCTCTCTTGATCCCTCTTCAGCCTACCCAACCTGCTTCCCTCTGACCCAGTTCACCTGCGCCAATGGACGCTGCATAAACATCAACTGGCGCTGTGATAACGGTAATCATCATCTGAGATATCATTCATCCTCCACAAAGCTGTATTTTAGATCAGTCCAATAACTAAAAAGAAATCTTGTATGACAGACAATGACTGTGGGGATAACAGTGATGAAGCCGGCTGCAGCCACTCCTGCTCCAGTGTCCAGTTTAAATGTAACAGTGGGCGCTGCATCCCAGAATACTGGACCTGCGACGGTGACAATGACTGTGGAGACTACAGTGACGAGACTCACGCCAACTGCACCAACCAGGGTAAGGAGCGATACTGTGTGTTACAACCTGAAACAGCACGACATCCTCATGGAATTTTGTTTATATGCTTGCCAGCTGTACCTAAGTAAAGTTCTCATCACGTCATGCATTGTGTAAAGAGGCTGTCACAATAAAGACGGGATCACCCTCCTCCCTCTGCCGTTTCCTCTGCAC
Source organism: Acanthurus leucopareius (assembly GCA_029814765.1). Taxonomy (NCBI): domain Eukaryota; kingdom Metazoa; phylum Chordata; class Actinopteri; order Acanthuriformes; family Acanthuridae; genus Acanthurus; species Acanthurus leucopareius. The sequence continues at coordinate 14,069,600 of JAQMCX010000002.1, read as the reverse complement.
ATGCCCCTGCCTGCCCTCTGGCTTCCACTTATCATTCACAACAAATCCTCTCTGTTGCTCTGTTCAGGATCTGATTATGTTTTCTGGTTAGATAACAATTAAACTCTTTTATGGTCTTGTGCAAATGGCACAGATGTTTTGACTGCGCTGCGTTGATAAGAATAGACATGTTCAGAGTGGAACACAGCTGGTGGCCATGTTTGGCTGATTTCTAACTTTGAGTTTTGCTGATTTTACCACAGTTTGTCACAATGACTGATGCAGCATCATAGCACGTGTTGCAGTCTTTCTTAAACAGTTGGACTACCTTGAAACTTCCACTCCTGTGCACTGTGTGTGTTCTAATGTTGTATGTACTATTTGATCCATGCAGTATCGCAGTCAACAGCTGTCAAGTCCCAGCATGCAAAATCGGAGCCCAGCATGACCTGTTGGTCTAATGAGCAATCTGTGCTGTGTGCGTGTGGATGTGTGTGTCTAGCTGTGTGTGTGTGTGTGTTTGTGAGCTCTCTTGGCCTGCCGTCTGGAAGTCATTAACTGAAATAAAAAAGCAATACTATCGCCTTCCCCTCCTGTATATTGTAGCCCTGTGCTGAAAGGTCCCCGGGCCCATTTCCTGCGTTAGCTGTGCCAATAGCTGACCTTTGCCATGAGGGAATGTCGTTGTGCCGCCTTTAATCTGCCTGTGACATTAGTCATTGAGCTGTATGTGTCATTGTTGTTTGACTTGGCTCGATGTCAGGTTGTTAACCCAGCATACCTACACATTAATTAATGACCAGAGCGGCCTATTCCTCCTTCTTGTTCTCAGTTTTTGTCCCAGTGTGTGTGGTCTGTCCAAGTGTTGTTTCCTAGTTGTGATTCCAATCCAGTTATATTTCAGTCCCTGACTTCTACTTGTGTTTTATTGCTTCCTTGACATTGGCTAAACCACACACTCAATCTTTTTTGCTGGCTAACTATTACACTTTGTCTCATTTTCTCTCCAGCTACTCGTCCTCCAGGCGGCTGCCATGTAGATGAGTTCCAGTGCCGGATGGATGGCCTGTGCATTCCCATGCGCTGGCGCTGTGACGGGGACACAGACTGTATGGACCTGAGTGATGAAAGCAACTGCGAGGGTGTGACCCACATGTGCGACCCAACGGTCAAGTTTAGCTGCAGGGACTCTGGTGAGGATGCTTTCAGCTGACTTAAGTACCAGAAGTTAAGGGGGGGGGTGAACCTTTTTTTTTTTGGACAATGTCAGTAAAAGATGTGTTGCTTTTATTTAGTACAAATAGGATTTAATTCTCTGACAGAAAAGCACAGATATATGAACAAGTGTCAGGTCATACCAGAAAGTGGCACAAGTAAAATTATTTGAGCATCAGTCATGTTGTGGCTGCTCTTTGTGGCCAGAGGAAATTTACTACTGCTGCCTCTCATTCAGTGAGCAGGTTTAGATTAAAAGCTGGTCTCTCCAGTTCACACCAGTCACTCAAAGGATGCATGTCACATTTTCAGACTGCCAAAAAATGAAATTGCCTTGCCTCTCTGAGCAAATCCCAGTGGAGTGACCAGCTCTTAAGTCTTGTTTACAACCGATCTCTCTGAATATTTTAAGATACAAATCTTAAAACAACACAAACTGGAAACTGACATTTTGTGGTTTGGACAGCTCGCTGCATCAGCAAGGCCTGGGTATGTGATGGGGACAGTGACTGTGAAGACAACTCGGATGAGGACAACTGCGAGGCGTTGGTGTGCAAATTGTCTCACCACATGTGTGCTAACAACGACTCCATCTGTCTGCCGGCTGAGAAGCTGTGTGATGGCACTGATGATTGTCCGGATGGCTCTGACGAAAAACTTTGTGGTAAAAGAAATTTACAACACACCAAAAATTTCTGCTCAAAACACAACATGAAAATGTTTCTTGTGTCCTGTACAAACCGCACTGAAAAACACCCAAAAAATAAATTCAACTTGCCAGGAATGGATATTTTCAAACCATTTAATCTCTCTTTCTTGCCTTTAGATTTGTGTGCATTGGACAACGGGGGCTGTAGCCACAACTGTAGCATCATTCCTGGGGAGGGCTACATGTGCTCTTGTCCCCTGGGCATGGAGCTTGGAGCCGACAACAAGACCTGCCAGATCCAGAGCTTCTGTGCCAAACACCTCAAGTGTAGCCAGAAGTGCGAGCAGGAGAAATCTAGCGTCAAGTGCTCCTGCTACGAGGGCTGGGAACTGGAGTCTGACATGGAGAGCTGCAAAAGCACTGGTAATGAAAAACAGACTCTTTTTGGCATAAAGACTCAATTTACTCCTACAAACTGAAGAATTTCTTTGGCTTCAGATGGAGTGGAAAGGTATTTCTCTTGTGCTAAAGAAACACAACACCGGTCCTACTATATATAAAGTATTTAATGCATTGTGTCAGAGACATATTTTTTGAAAAACAATGCTTACCTTCAGTTATTCAGTTTTTTCTTTGAGAGGGACAGATGGAGCAGTGATGTGGCAGAGTTAGCTGTGCCAGGATTTGATCAAAGACTAACAGGAGGCTTTCAGAATATGGACTTTGGGATGAGATTTACTGGGTTGAGACACTAACACTTTTGTGGGTACAACTTTTTGTGCCTTCAGATCCCTTCAAGCCTTTCATCATCTTCTCCAACCGCCACGAGATCAGAAGGATTGAGCTACACAAGGGAGAGTTCAGTGTGCTGGTGCCAGGCTTGAGGAACACCATCGCATTGGACTTCCACCTCAACGAGAGCACCCTGTATTGGACTGATGTTGTGGAGGACAAGATCTATCGTGGAAAACTGTCTGAAAATGGAGGTAAGGCAGCCAGTTAGCTACAGCTTTCTGTAATTTTAGCTCAGGCAGAAAGATAGATGAGGTAGTGGAATGAATAGCCATTCAGACCAATGTGATTTACATAGTAATAAGTTCATTTTTCAGTGTCATCTTTTTTGTGAGTAAAATAAAAACAGTAAAGTGGATTTATTCCTCTGAGACAGCAAATCATATTTGTGCTATGGACTGAGCATTTCTCAGAAATTAACTTCCGCTGAGCAAATACGCTGTAATTTCTCAGAGCCAAATGTTTTTTAAAAAGAGCCTGTGGTCAGCAGTGGCGGTCTGTGACCCTGAATGAATCTGAATGAACCCAGGTCGTTGTCGGCCTTTCCTTGCTCCAAAACCCCAGGTCTCCTTGCCAATCAAGGTTGTGTTCCCAGCACAGCACTTAGGGGGCACACGGAAGGCTTTGTCTCTTCCCATTTGTCTCAGTACTCCCTGTGCGTGACTGCAGCCAGAACACTGATGTAGCGTAGGAGGCACAACACACTGCAGTTCCAGTTCCCAGCCCTCCAACTTCGCCATTAAAATAGAGCTCCAGAGAAGAGACATTGTGACCAACTCATAGATCAGCTCCTGCTACTTGTTATTGAAGCTGTCTCAGAATTCTCTAAAGTTGTTGGCAAACTACCCACACATACACAAAAAAGGCAACCATGACTGCAGCATTCCTCTAAGCAAACTGTGAGGAAGGCCTCTCCCACTCCCTCTAATTGCTTCTGGAAAGGCTTTGTGAAAAACTTGTCTTATCGTCATGAGCCAGAGATGATCACACATTTTGGTTTGCACATAGTCTGCAAGAGAGCTCGTTGTTTCTGGGAAATAATAAAAAGTGTGAGAGATCTGGCGTTGGATGTTGGTTTTCTAGAAGTGGGGCACTGAGGTTGGGAAGATAGTACTGGTTGAAACCACACTGACAGACTCAGCATGCAGTTCACTTACAGACTACATAAGAACAAAGAATTTGAACAATTTATTGTTTGTCAGGGTTCTTTTTAAAATGCACCATATGTGCTGGTCGGACATTTAACATGAGCCAAGCTATTACACTAAATTATCTGAATCACAACTGTGTTTTTCTACTCAAAGCCACATTAAAAACATTGAAAATATAAATCAAAAATAAAACAGAATATAACAAAACAAAATAAATCTTGTTTCTTGTTTTTTGCTCGATGTTCAGTTGTCAAATTCATAAAAAAACACAACATCATCTCTTCGTTTAATGTCCCTGTTCTTCTGTCCCATTCAGCCCTGACCAGTTTCGAGGTGGTGATCCAGTATGGACTGGCTACTCCAGAGGGCCTTGCTGTGGACTGGATAGCAGGAAATATCTACTGGGTAGAAAGCAACCTGGACCAGATTGAGGTGGCCAAACTGGATGGGACCATGAGAACCACCCTGCTGGCTGGGGAGGTGGAGCACCCAAGAGCCATCGCCCTAGACCCTCGAGATGGGTAAGAAACACGGATTTAGAGATTATAAAGCTGTTATCAGCCTTTCAGAACTGGTAAACCACAGTTTTCTTATAGAAATTGGTTTTGGAAGTTTTTATACCTTATAGCTTAGGTCGTATTTCTCCTATAAAATTCTTTGAAACTCGTGTAACAAAACTATCACAGTAGCAAAAAAAAAATCCCCCCTCATCTTGATTCATCTTCTGTTGGCAGTATTCTGTTTTGGACAGACTGGGATGCCAGTCTGCCCAGGATTGAAGCAGCCTCGATGAGTGGTGAAGGCAGACGCACCATCCACAGGGAAACAGGCAGTGGCGGCTGGCCCAACGGACTCACTGTGGACTACATGGAAAGACGCATTGTGTGGATTGATGCCAGGTAGCGTCTGTTGCTGTTCTCTGAATATACAGAGTGCCTTCATTGCTCTGCACCCGCCCACTCACTCATTACATCACCCGTTCATGCAGTCTTTTTTTTCTCTTTGCCTACCATTATGAATTTTTTTTTTTACTAAACACGCAGATGTGCTTAGCTTATGTAAAACTGCATAAAAAGTCAAGACTCATGTAGTGACATGAATATACTAAGCTGATGCAATTATCCCTGCTTTAATCTCTGCCTTAATGCTTCTCTAGGTCAGATGCTATCTACTCTGCCATGTACGACGGTTCTGGGCTGATTGAAGTGTTGCGGGGTCATGAGTATTTGTCCCACCCCTTTGCTGTCACCATGTATGGTGGCGAGGTCTACTGGACCGACTGGAGGACTAACACTCTGGCCAAAGCCAACAAATGGACAGGACACAACGTCACCGTGGTCCAGCGCACCAACACACAGCCCTTTGACTTGCAGGTCTATCATCCATCCAGACAGCCTCAGGGTAGGTTGCACGCCCGATGCATATGCATAAACATTTGCGAGAGAGCAACCGCATCCCACATTTACTCCTGTCTATCAGCATGTCTTACTGAATTTGGCTCACCTTAGAGGAGAACGGCGATGAGTTCACACTTCATAACTGATCATGTTGATTCACAACTCCCTTTTCCCAAAGACAGCTAACCTTTTAGAGCTGTGAGACGTGTTGTCTCCTCACACCAGCAGCAACTTGGACACATCCTCTGCCCTGTTGATTAAAAAGTCACCTCACTGTTTGGCATTTCCCACCGGCGAAGAGTAGAAAATAAATCCCTCCTCCAGACTATTACATGTCACATGTTGGTCTCATGGACACACATAAGATAGAAAATAGATTTTCAAAAGTGTTTTGCAGTGTTCTGTCACATCAAAACATCAGCTTGATGTTTAGTAGCCAATAAGTATGTTGATCCCAAGGGCAGCGGAGAGGCACTGGGTCCTGTAATTGGAGGCAGTAAAAGAGAGATCTGAAAGAGTTGTTGATTGACAGCTGCAGCCAATGCCCATGACAGCAGTGAGGCAACGAGCTGCACTGACGGGTCTGGTAGACATTCTCACTTTCCTTGAGGGTCCATTGACTGAAATGTCCACTAAAATAACTCTTGCCTATGATGAGCTGGAAACACCATGAAACTGTTGGCCTTTCTGATGAAATGTTTTGCTGTTTTATGGTGTTTTTTTAACTTTCTGTAAATATATACTCAGTAATCTGCAGAGCATATTGCCAGCATTGAAGGAAATGCCTCCCTTTACTGTGTCTCTCACAAAGTTTATCTCCTCTCTTTGTTTGTATCTCTCTCTTTTACCATTCTTTCCTCCTCTTTGCCTTTTTCTTTCTTTCAGCTCCTAACCCGTGTGCCACCAGTGATGGTAAAGGCCCTTGCTCCCACCTCTGTCTCATCAACTTCAACCAGACCTTCTCCTGTGCCTGTCCTCACCTCATGAAGCTGCAGCCTGACAAACGCACCTGCAAAGGTAAGGGCTGACGTTTTTAACTCAGAAACTCACAAACAAACACACACACTCAAGCTGAGTGTGCACAACAATGCTGTCATATAAAATCCATGTAGTCAAGGAGCAAGAAACAGGCTCTTTTGTTTGCCAGAATCTTTCCCATGAGGCTATGGTGCGCTCAGCCCTTGAAACTTGACATCAGCCGTCATCACTTATGACAGAAAATCTGATTACATCTCCCCTGTTTGAGCCACATAGCCTTCATCACTTTCATTTCCATTTCATTTTATATAAAAGGCTGTCAGAAGTGATGCTCCGAGGTCTTTATTTATTGCCATGTGGTTTCATGAGTTGGTTTCATGATGATATTGAGAGGAAGCTGTGAGAATTTGTGCAAATGTTTGTCTTTTTTTCCGAATGTTAAGCACTCTATGGAACAGTCCCAATCCCAGAAGTGTAGATTTAAGAAATTGGATTAAAAGGTACCAGGGCTGATACATTCCCCATTAACACAGGCGTTTTCATAGAGAATGGCAAAGTCTCAGCCAGACTTAAACTGAAACACATTCCCCTTGATCAGAGTAAAAATTGTTTGAATTTTTTTTATTTGGATAGAGTTGTTTGTTGTCACCTCCTGCCTCCCAGGAGCTTATTGATCCTTGAAAAGTACAACATGTGACTGGCTGGTTAGTTTGACCCTGTTGAGCTTTGGTCCCACAGAATCCGGCTCGCTCAGCTCTTTGATTGTGTGTCAGAGAGTAGAAGTCTAAACTTTACCAAATTTGTAAACACAATGTACCTAAAAAGATATAGATGGGACAAACTAAAATATGATAAAAGGTGGTTTCTGTACAGAGAAATCTTTGCTGTCAACATTGGACTTGCACATATAAAAAGTTGTGTCATGTCTTAAGTTGAGCAACAAAGTTTTCCTGTATTAATTCTTTTTTTTACCTCTCTCTTTGTCTTTCTGTTCAGTTTTAAAAAAATACAGAGGTGATTGATTTTTTTATATATATTTTTCCAGAGTCCCGCAAATTCCTTCTTTACGCTCGTCAGATCGAGATCCGGGGTGTAGACATTGACAACCCTTACTACAATTACATCATCTCCTTCACTGTGCCGGACATAGACAACGTGACAGTGGTGGACTATGATGCTGTGGAGCATCGAATCTACTGGTCAGATGTCCGAACACAGACAATCAAGAGAGCTTTCATTAATGGCACAGGAGTGGAGACGGTTGTGTCTGCTGGTAAGAACAAATAGAAATATATAATTTCATTGTTTTAATTTGTTTTTTTCCAGTTCCTAGGTTAAACTTTATTTATTTGTTTGAAATTTGATGAAGCCCTGACATTTTCCCTCATGGTTCAAACATTTCTCAGATCTTCCCAATGCTCACGGGCTGGCAGTTGACTGGGTGTCCAGAAACCTCTTCTGGACCAGCTATGATACCAATAAGAAGCAAATTAATGTGGCCAGACTAGATGGATCTTTCAAGAATGCAGTCATCCAGGGCTTAGACAAGCCCCACTGTCTGGTGCTGCATCCTCTACTGGGGTGAGTCTCTACCGCAGGTAGTAACACCTGCATTCAGTTCAAGATGTTAATTTTTTTTCTGAAGCTCTTTTTCTGTTTTTCATTTCACTGAATGACCAAGTCTCTGCTTAGAAGTCTCTAATCTCCAAGAGATTTCAGCTCCTTCTTTATGTCTCATCCCTCCTCAGGAAGCTGTACTGGACTGACGGTGACAACATAAGTATGGCCAACATGGACGGTAGCAACCACACCACGCTTTTCACCAATCAAAAAGGACCAGTAGGTGAGCAAATGAACCCCAAAATAACTGCTAAGAACAACTGACTGCGAAATAATAATCAGTCTCTGTTTAACACTGCAGTGAAAGCAGAGATTAAGCATATTATCTGACTAGATTTATGTGTGTAATAGTAACATTGTTCCTTCCACTCAGGCCTGTCTATTGACTATGAAAAAGAGCAGCTGTACTGGATCAGCTCAGGGAACAGCACCATTAACCACTGTCAGCTGGATGGAACAAAACTAGAAATCCTGGAAGGTGTCAAAGGCAAACTTACCAAGGCTACAGCACTGGCTATTATGGGTAAGATAAAAGAAAATGATACTTCAGATTAAATTTTTTCTGATCTAAAAGTTAATGATGGTACCATTTTACTGCTTCTATTCTCAGGAGATCAATTTCTTAAAATCACTGGCCCATGTTAAAGAGATAATGAATCAATTTCCCCTGTGTAGGAGACAAGCTGTGGTGGGCAGACCAGGGAACTGACCAGATAGGAACATGTGACAAGAAGGATGGAGGAAACTGGAAGGTTTTGCGAAACAACACCTCCCCAATGATGCACATGAGGATTTATGATGAGGACGTGCAGAAAGGCAAGAGACTTTATGTGACTTTAAGCCTAATTCTTTATTATTTTTGAAGAGTTGAAAATCTAATTCCTTTTAAATTCACTTGAGTCTCACCATATCAGTTCTCCATTTAAAACAAGAAAAACAACTTGAAAAAAATTTGAAAAACTCAATTTTACTACTGGAAAAGAAAAATATTTTTCTTTCTGTCTGGGCCTCGCTGATCTTCTCCTTTTTTTTTTTTAGTGGGTATCAACCTGTGCAGTAACAACAATGGAGACTGTTCCCAGCTGTGTCTGCCCACGTCTCCAACAACCAGGGCCTGTATGTGCACTGCTGGATACAGCCTGAAGACCGGACAGCAGTCCTGTGAAGGTAAGACTCTTTTTCATTGCTACATTCACACTTACAGTAGGAATGCAGTGTGTCCTAAAAGTGAAAACTCATTTGTCCTGTCCCTGGGCAGGCATGGGCTCTTTCCTGCTTTACTCTGTTCACGAGGGAATCAGAGGAATTCCACTCGACCCGGCAGACAAATCTGACGCCTTGGTGCCGGTGTCTGGCACCTCTCTGGCCGTCGGCATCGACTTCCACGCTGGTGAGTGACACTGACAGACATCACCAACTACATTGCCTTGACTGAGTGACATTTGAAAGCTGTCTTTATCTCAGTGAAGTGAGTATTTATAGCCTGACACGAAAGGGCTCTCCTTTTCAGAGAATGACACCATCTACTGGGTGGATATGGGCTTGAGCACCATCAGCAGGGCTAAGAGAGACCAGACGTGGAGAGAGGATGTGGTCACCAACGGCATTGGCAGGGTGGAGGGCATCACTGTTGACTGGATAGCAGGTCTGGTCAAAACAGTAATTAAATTTTGCATACCACACAATACACAGGTAGGACCACATAAATGATTTGCATTCTTGTTCTCTTATAGGAAATATTTACTGGACTGACCAGGGCTTTGACGTGATCGAGGTGGCCCGACTGAACGGCTCCTTCCGCTATGTAGTCATTTCCCAGGGCCTGGACAAGCCCAGAGCCATCACTGTCCACCCAGTGAAAGGGTAAGGCTTTAAATTTGTCTTCTATATAGTGTTGGCAATGTAGTTTCAGATGTGATACTATGATTCTGAATTATGCTTTTGAATCATCTTGTGTGTGTTTCTGTGTGCAGGTATCTGTTCTGGACTGAGTGGGGTCAGTACCCTCGTATTGAGCGCTCCAGGTTGGATGGCACACAGAGGTTGGTCCTGGTCAATGTGAGCATCAGCTGGCCAAATGGAATCTCCATCGACTATGAGGTGTGAACCACAACCGACCTTTATCATTATTATTGTTTTATTTTTATGTGTTAAGCTTGAACATAGAATACAGTAAGTTTTTAATAGGTCAGCCTTTCTTTGTGACAAAAAACATATTTTTTACTGATTAAATTATAATTTTGGTTCATAATGTAATCTTTGGTTCATAAATAAAACTTAAATTTTAATATTTAATTTAATCTAATGAATGTAGCCACCATTATGATTGGAAATACTTGTGTTTATTCTGGGTAAATTCTAGCAGTTACCCATATTACTTGATCTACCAGATGTACAAAATATGTACTATAATTTTGCTTTCGAGCTGCATCAAGTCCCAATTTTTGCTAAAACTGGTCATCTAAACTCACACACCAAGATTTTCTAGTATTGTATATTTAAGCACCACATGCTGTTGCAGATTAGCAAATAGGGGATATTATAATTATTACTATGATGTCTGTGGGCTTATTAATTAAAAGTGTATAAGCAGTCAGTGTATAAGCCTGTCTCTGTAACTCCTCTTTGGTTTGATTTTATTTTAAAAATTTAACCTTCCCTGAATAATCAACACTGTCTCATTTCTTCTTCGTTCCTACAGGAGGGTCTGTTGTATTGGTGTGATGCCAGGACAGACAAGATTGAGCGCATCAACCTGGAGACTGGAGAGAACAGGGAGCTGGTGCTGGCCAACAACAACATGGACATGTTTGCTGTGTCTGTTTTTGAGGAATACATCTATTGGAGTGACAGGTCAGCTCAGTGTATGATTCATTTTCATATTGAACCTTTTTTCCCATGGCTTTACTATCCAGTCATGCTTGTTAATTCATTACAGCTTTTGAATTATGTGGAAGATTTCTTATTGTATTGTGTTGTAAATTTACTCAACAGTTTGTTGTCTGTTGTTTAGGACTCACGCAAATGGCTCCATAAAAAGAGGCAGCAAAGACAACGCTACAGATGCTGTGCAGCTCAGGACCGGCATTGGTGTGCAGCTGAAAGACATCAAGGTCTTCAACAGGGCCAGGCAGCAAGGTAGGAACACACACACAAAACACATAACCACAAACACTAAAATGGGACATTAAGTTTGGCATGAACGTCTTCACAAGAACAGAAGGCTGCCTTCACTTGGTCCCTACATGTTTGTAATAACAAGTCCTCGTACACACCATGATAAAAACTTTTACCGCCCAACTTAATAAACACCCCCCCGGGGATCGATGAAATGCTGTGTTTAACCAGGCTCATTATTTGTTTAACAACATGCCTCATAAACATGTCACGCTCTCCCCAGGCACCAACGTCTGCGCAGACAACAACGGTGGCTGTGAACAGCTGTGTCTTTTCCGTGGCAACAGTGATCGCACCTGCGCCTGTGCTCACGGCATGCTGGCTGAGGACAACCGCAGCTGCCGCGACTACGACGGATACCTGCTGTACTCAGAGCGCACCATACTGAAGAGCATCCACCTGTCTGATGAGACAAACCTCAACGCCCCGATAAAGCCATTTGAGGACCCCGACCACATGAAGAACGTCATCGCCCTGAGCTTTGACTATCATGGTGGTGGAGGGAAGGGAGCCAACCGCATCTTTTTCAGCGACATCCACTTTGGCAACATCCAGCAGATTAATGATGATGGCACAGATCGCAAGATTGTAGTGGACAGTAAGTATGGAGTCATTAGTCATGTTATTTCTTCCTGACACCCTTAAAATTTCACTAAGCATTCACATAAACCTTTTATTCCACTCTTTCCCTATTTCTTTAAGTCAGCTGTGTTGCCTTGTGGCACCATTTCCTTTATACGGTCCATTAATAATTGAATGTTGTCCCTCGCCTCCTCGACACTATAAACAGCCATCATCGTGCATTTTGACATCACAAGCACCCAAGAGGATCCACTGTAATTTACACACAGCTGCAGTTTCTCAACCAGAGGAGATTGACATCACTTAGGGCTGCCACTTGAGGACACACTAACGCACACTCACACACTGTGCTCTTTGCTTGTTTCAACATTGAAGTGTCTTTTAAATCCAGCTCTCTTTAAATGATTCAGGAGTAGGTTGTTGAACTCCATCCAAAAAACATCCAATTTGAAAGCCCCAGACAATGCTGGTTTTATCAAGCAATATTCAAAATTCTAATTCTTTGACAGAAAAGACTGGAAAACAAGTAAAGTGAAGGAGGTTACTGTGTTTATTAATGTTGCATTGAGATCAGGGTTTTAAACACATTGTTAAAATGATGGTCAGTTTTTCCACATTAGCTTTTTTTTTCACCAACTTCAAAATTAATTCTACCTGAGGTGGAGTTGCATTGGAGCTGTCTATCTTTTCCAAATAAGATTTGACAATAGATAAATAAATAATATGATATGTCACCTTTTAGTGAAATAATAATAAAAAACAATTATATGACTATATCACCACAATTTAACTAAATCTCACATTACAGTTCAAAGTTCATTTATTAATAATTGAACAAAATGGAGTTGTTCAATGATATGCAAGCTGTCCCTTTATACTACACATAAAGCAAAAAAATATATATTTTAATTTTTGTTATTAAGAGTCTCACAGCTTGAAGAAAGATGAGGTATCAGTGTTTTCTTTTTGGCTTAAGAGTCAGTTAGGACCTCCCTCTGAGGTTGTGTCCAGTTCAAAGGGCTGCACCATGTCCCTGCCCATCACATTTGGGCAACCAATCAGACAGCTTTTGCACCATGCCCAGCGTTCTCTCCCCAGCTTAAGAAGGTCTCGTCTAAACTTGTGAGACATTAACCCATACAGCACAGGGTTTACCACTGCTACTGATGATGCCAACAGTCTGACCAGGATGGCAATGATATCGTAGCCATGTGAGCCTGCTATGCTTCCTCCAATGAAGGAGAACATGAGAGCATAGGAAGGCAGCCAGAGGAGAGTGAAGACAAGGACCAGGAGAGCTGAAGTGTGAGTGACCTGATTCTGGTAGCGCTCCAGGTGGGGAGCGTTCCCCAGCATCCGAGTGTGTCGAAGAAAGCAGTAGATCTTTGCATACATCAGTATGATGATGACCAATGGTAGCGCAAAGCCGAACAGGAAGAGGGCGATGCAGTAGACCAGCTGACTGAAATCAGAAAGGAAGGCAAAGCAGTACACAGCGCTGGATGAGGTAACTGTGCGGAAGGCAAACTGAGGTGCTGCCAAAGCCAAGGCAGGGACCCAGAGCAGAGCTACAGTGAGCTTTATGTGTCGGTGCATTCTGGAGCGGTAGGCCCAGGTGGGGTGTACCACCGTCATGTATCGTGTCACAGCCAAAGCTGCCAGCGTAAAGACTGAAGCAGCTGAGCAGGCCACGCTCAGGAAGCTGATGGCCTTGCACAGGAAGCCTCCAAAAGGCCAGAAGCCCAGGGTGATGGCAGAGGTGTGGAAAGGCAGGCAGAGCAGCAGCAGCAGGTCAGCAGCGCTCAGAGCCAGCAGCAGGGTGTCCGTGCCATGTGGGGGTTGATTTTCTTTCTTCCTTCTGCCAGTAATAATGATGATAACCAGGGTCTGGCCTACCAAACCAGTCACCAGAATGAACCCATCCAGGATAGGCACCATGGTCCTAATCAGGGCCTTATCTTCCCTATTCATGGGGCTGAGGCCACTGCTGTTTATACGATGCCCCAAAATCTCCATGTGTTCACAATAAAAGTCGAGTGAGTCATGAATCTAATAACCTGTCAGTGTTAGTCATCAGAACAGCATGTTCAGGAATTATCTGGGTGATTCATTGGTTGGCTCCAGCACATGTGAAGGTATAACCACATTCAGTTAAGCACTCTCAACTTTCATAATGATGGCAGTTGGTTTAGCAGTTAAGATTGCACTGGCCAGTTGACTTTTACACTGACATTTATTCTTAAACGCTCTCACAGGCAAACAGAATAAAGTACTTCCCAGTTTATTTTGTAGCAGTGGGAATTCATTTTCAAGTGCTAAGAGATAATCAAGTGGTTAAGTCCTCTGTCTCTTGAGCCACATTCGCTGCTGTTTGTTAAAAAAAATTCTTAAAATTAACAACTTAAGATGGTTGGATATAGCACTCTAATCTGAAGGTCTCAGAAAAAAATGTCTCTTAGAATGTTGTGCTGGTATCCAGTTTTATTTAGAATACAAAAAATTTGAAACATGACCTTAAAGAGCAGTCCTTGTATACTGACTTTTCCTGGCTGCATCAGCATGTCCTTCATTATCCAAGGAGGAGCAGTTTGGGTCAAATCCGGCGAGATATGAGGGCAGCAGTTATTCTGTAGCTGTATTGATTTCTCGAAACCAGGCAACAGAGGACAAATTCATCCCAGTGGTTGCTATCGGACGTTCCACTTTAAAAGTAGTCAATGCTACTTGATGCTAAGTGGTGACCGCGGCAGGAGGCATCTTATCCATTTTGAAGCTCTTCAGAAAATCTGTAGTCTTCACCATCAGGGAAGTCACTGTATGGTAAATATGCCCTTGTTTTGTTGATGGAAAAAATAAGAAATAATTGACCTTCAAATGAACAGTAACAAAAACTGAGTAATTCTCCGTTGTTCACTTGGATTACTACTCCTATGATAGTCAGAAAGGCTCTGTCCTGAGTGGCAATGGTCTTACCGACAGGTTTTCATCACTGTTTGCACAGTAACCGGGGGCTGAGCTGATTGAGGCAAGGGGAGGGCTGACTGCCCTTCCACATTACATAACACTGACTTGAATTGATCCCTGTCCCTGTCAGTGTGTGACCTTCCCTCACTCCAAACAATTAGCAGCTCAAGTACGCCTTAAACCTATTTTTCTTTTGCACAGCCTGATCGTTGACGATGAAAATCACAAACATGATGTTGTTTGCATGACCCTGTGCTCGTTCCTAATGTGGTCTTTTGGTTGCACTCAAGGTGGTTTACAAGGTGTTCAGCCTCACAATTGTCCTGCATTAAGGTTGATTATGACATTTTGTCACTCATCCGAAACATCTATTAAAGGGCAATTATTGACTTTAGCGGAGAGCAGGTTTTTATTGTTGGATGTAAGTAGTCATAAATGTGGTTGCTAGTGTGACCAAGAACAGATGGATGCACACGCCAGAGCCCGCAAGATTGCACTGCGGTGTCCTTTTTCGTAATGTTGTGTGTCATGTACATATGAGAGATAAAAGTGTTGCTACCGCTGTAGCACTATGAGATGCGAGTCGCACAACAGCAGAAGCATGAATATCGAGTGCAGCTGCTTTATCTTTCCTGTTCACGGCTGACTTCTTCACCCAGACTCATGTCCCTAAAGTGACTCAAGCTGTTCCAGTGGCAGTTTTCTTCCCAGAACAAGAAGTCACCATGAATAAGAGTGTCCACAGGGAGCTGTATTTGTATGTGCAGGCAGTCAGCCATGAAATGACAGGATGATACAGACTCTTTAAACTCTCTTCAGGAGCAGTGGGCAAAGCACAAACTCAGCTCTGTGTGGTACCACTTCCATTATATGCTTTCTTTTTTTTTTTACTTTTATTTTAAACCTTGTCTTTTCTCCCTCCCAGTCTTCTACCATTCATGAATTGATGTGGGAAGATGGGGATAACCTTAAAAGCCTTTACCACCACCTCTTTTAAAAAATTCCCATGGAGTTAACCATGGGGGCAACTTGTTAAACTCTCACAGTGATTAATGATTTGTTGAATTCTCACTGAAGGTCCTCATTAGTGCTCCTACTTACACCCGTGAGGGCTGATATTTTTTAATCGTTATATTAAATGTTTGTGCTATAGCTTTTTGCTTCTCACAGTTTTAAATGGACAACAACCGAAGATTTGTAATCAGGCAAACAACGGTCATTTGACCAAAATCTTTATTAAAGGCCAATTTCTTACTTCTCTGCTCCACAGATGTAGGGTCAGTGGAAGGCCTAGCATACCACCGTGGCTGGGATACACTTTACTGGACCAGTTACACAACCTCCACCATCACACGGCACACTGTGGACCAGAGCCGCTCCGTCGCCTATAATCGTAACACTGTGGTCACTATGTCCGGAGAAGACCACCCCAGAGCCTTTGTGCTGGACGAGTGTCAGGAGTGAGTCCTCAGTATTGAAACATGGTGTTCTGGGCTGAATCAGGGCCCAGTTCCAATACTTTTGCTTTTGAACAGCAGATTTATTTTAGTTCAGTCAACCTTGACATTAGTCCCAAGACATATTGGGAGCTCATCATGCTTTTCCTGTGTTTGTTCCCACTACAGCCTCATGTTCTGGACCAACTGGAACGAGCAGGCTCCAAGCATCATGAGGGCCTCTCTGAATGGAGCCAATGTGCTCATAATCATCGGCAGCGACATCAAAACCCCTAATGGCCTGGCCATAGATCACCGTGCTGAGAAACTCTACTTCTCTGACGCCACGCTGGACAAGATTGAACGCTGTGAATATGATGGGAGCAGCCGTTATGTAAGACAGCTCTTTATTTTTCCCCTGGTCATAAAAAACTGTATCAAGGTGTTGACTTATGTTAAAATGATGCTGATTTTTTCTGCTTCAGGTCTTGTTGAAGAATGAGCCTGTCCATCCGTTCGGCCTGGCTGTGTATGGAGACTACATCTTCTGGACTGACTGGGTGAGGAGGGCGGTCCTCAGAGCTGACAAATACACCGGAGGAGACATGAAAGTGCTGCGTGCCGACATTCCCCAGCAGCCAATGGGCATTGTCGCTGTGGCTAACGACACCAACAGCTGTAAGTATTAATCACTGAAGCCACTGTTTCTATAGAAAACTCTCTCAAATACTTAATTCTAGTAACTAACCCTCCTCTGTTACTTGTTCCCAAGGTGAGTTTTCTCCCTGCCGAACCAACAATGGAGGTTGTCAGGACCTGTGCCTGCCCACGTCTGACGGACGTGTCAACTGCAGTTGCCGTGGTGACAGACAACTTCTTGAAGACAACACCTGCTCTTGTAAGAGTGAAACTCTTCAGTCATTGAAGAATTACATTTTTACAAAGATCCTGGATGAATAAAAGGCTCAGTGTTGCTAAATTTCAAATGTTTGTACCTCACCAGCACTGAACATATCCTGTGGAAGTGTGGATGACTTTGAGTGTGGAAACGGTGACTGTATCAACTACAGCCTGACTTGTGATGGCATGGCCCACTGCAAGGACAAGTCTGACGAGAAGCAGTCCTACTGTGGTGAGTTTTTTAATGGGGCTATTAGTGAAGTAATGCCTGCACACTTACTCCATCATAGAGCTTATTAGCCTGTCAATGATGATTTCATGAATATGGGTGTGCTCTCCATTTTGTTGGCAATGTGACCTGACAAAGATCCAGGTCGAATTAAAATGTTGTTGTCAATAATAATAATATTATTGTGGTTTGGAGTATGCATCCAGGCTGTCCTTTTTTTGCTCTTTTTTTGCTCTTTTTTTGATGTTCTCACTGTGCAGCCCTTTATGAATGTGTGTATAATCACTCTCCTTTCTCTCTTAGAAAGTGAAAAATGAGCTGTCACAGCTCATAATTTATATTTTAGTATTTGTTTGCATATAATTAGCTGATGGTAATAGTCACAGCAATTTAGAATAAGTGCACAAATACAATCAATTATTATTAGAGCTCAAGTACAGTGGAGGAAATTATGTGACTACAGAATTGAGAAAAATGACTAACAAGAAATGAAATAAAAATTTTGAGTCAAGATGAGTTGTAGAGGGAAATTTAATATATTTAATACAGAGTGTGTATTACAGCTCTTCAGTTTCATTTATGAAATAATAAATTACTATATAAGATTATATTAAAAACATGAAAAAAATGACACTGCATTTTATCTAATTCTAATCAAGTTCTGTTCTTCAACAGCTAATCGCATTTGCAAGAAAGGGTACAGACGCTGCATGAACGGCCGCTGTATTGGTCACCAATTCTGGTGTGATGGCACGGACGACTGTGGTGACCACTCAGACGAACTACCCTGCAACAGTAAGTCTTTAATGACTATTTAATAGCCGCTACTCATTGAAAAATCATTAGTTAAGCTTTTGATAGATAAACAAACAAGA
Organism: Acanthurus leucopareius; assembly: GCA_029814765.1. Lineage (NCBI taxonomy): Eukaryota > Metazoa > Chordata > Actinopteri > Acanthuriformes > Acanthuridae > Acanthurus > Acanthurus leucopareius. The sequence continues at coordinate 14,051,656 of JAQMCX010000002.1, read as the reverse complement.
ACAATGTTTGCCTGGTATCAGATTTAAACTGCTCAGCCTACACAACCTTGCAGGGTTTTTGCTTATCTGATTCAGTGGTCTGATCTGTACATTCTAATGACACCGATTAGTTCTGCCAAGTTAAACAAATTCAAAAGATCAATAGGCTTTGGGATCAAGGCTCTAGGTTTGGTTGTTTAACTTGGTTTTTTATTCACTTATGTTTTTGGTCAGCTAATGTAATACTCTCTGACTGATACTTATTAGCTAATGAGGAGGTTTTTTATTTGCTTGTAAGGGAGTATTTATCTCCCTATTTGTAAAATCTCCTGTCCGCTCTGCAGTGACCCTGTGCAAAGCAGGAGAGTTCCAGTGCAAAGATGGAAGCTGCATCTCCAACTACAGCCGCTGTGACCAGGTGGTCAACTGTGAAGATGCAAGTGATGAAATGAACTGCCGTGAGTAATCTACCAGATTCATAAGGACAAAGTACACATGGGAAGATTTCTCTAGAGTTAGTGTTTATAAAAGCTTTTCCCATTATTTTCAGAACCAACTGATTGCTCCCGTTTCTTCCGTCTGGGAGTAAAAGGAGCTTCCTTCCAGAGCTGTGAGAAAACCACTTTGTGTTATCTAGCCTCGTGGGTGTGTGATGGCAACAATGACTGTGGAGACTTTTCAGATGAGAGAAACTGTCCAGGTTTGGTGCTGTTTTTCCCCTTCTAAATGCTTTTGGCTTCTCTGAAATTTTCACATATTTTACCTTATGTGTTTTTTTTCTGTTCCCTTGCAGATAAAAGGAAGCTTAAGTGTCCAGTAAACTTCTTTGCCTGCCCCAGCGGGCGCTGCATTCCTATGAGCTGGACCTGTGATAAGGAGAACGACTGTGAGAACGGAGCTGATGAGACACACTGTGGTCAGTCCCAGAGTGCCCTTATTTTTCCTTGAGAACACAAAGCAACCCTTAAAACCCAGACTGTTTTTCCTCAGCCTTCCAACTGCACTCGGAAAACATGACTTATGGTTATGGTAAATTCCCCCCATTTTCTCCAAAATGCTAAGCTCTCTTTGCCATCCTTTGCAGACAAATTTTGCACATCCACCCAGTTTGAATGTGGGAACCACCGCTGCATTTCCTCTCACTGGGTGTGTGACGGTTCTGATGACTGCGGTGATGGTTCTGATGAGGACCAGAAATGCAGTAAGTGACGTATAACTTACACTCCACCATGTTAAAGTATGTTCTCCTTCGCTCAGGGGAGGAACTTGACTGTATGTGCAGGGTTTCCTGCCATTATGTAACTTTCCCATAATATTGTCACAGAATCCAAGACCTGCAGTCCTGAGGCTTTCCAATGTCCCGGCTCCCACATGTGTGTGCCTCAACGCTGGAAGTGTGATGGAGACAAAGACTGTCCGGATGGAGCAGATGAGAGTGTCAAGGCTGGCTGCAGTGAGTTGGACTGCTACAAAACCATGGAAAATCTGTCCACTTTGTGTTTTGTGTTTGAACAAATAAAAACCCCGGAAACTCTCCCATGCAGTTCCAAGTCCATTAACTGCTGTGTGTTCTTTTCCACCTCCAGTGTACACCAACAGCACTTGTGATGTGGAGAATGAGTTCATGTGCCAGAACAGACAGTGTATCCCCAAGCACTTTGTGTGTGACCACGACATCGACTGCTCCGATGGCTCAGATGAATCCCCAGAATGTGGTGCGTATTTGTGTGACTGTTATCCTGGAAAGAGCTTCATAGAGACCACGATATAATGTAGAATGTGATTTATGATTATTTCTGTAGTGCTGCCAAGCAAAGTTGAGGTTAATAATAAACATACTCTTGTCTGCTGTAGAATATCCAACATGTGGCCCAGACGAGTTCCGCTGTGCCAACGGCCGCTGCCTCAACCAGAAGAAATGGGAGTGTGACGGAGAGTATGACTGTCAGGATCGCTCTGATGAGGCTCCCAAGAACCCTCGCTGCACTGACTCAGGTCGGGACTGTGATCACAATCTTATTGGAATCCTCTTGGACACAAAGGCCACAGCTGCCATAGCTGCGTCCTGTCTCAGAGTGTCACAAACGTAACATCTCATCTGTCTATGATTTCAGAGAGGACGTGCAACGAGTCAGCCTTCATGTGCCGTAATGGCAAGTGTTTGAATGAGACTCTGCTGTGTGACCGCAATGACGACTGCGGTGATGGCTCTGACGAACTCAACTGCTTCATCAACGAGTGTCTCAACAGTAAGATGAGTGGCTGCTCACAGCTCTGTGATGACCTCAAGATTGGCTACAAGGTAAATCACCTAATCTATGATTTTGATGGTCCCCAACTCCTTTTTTAATAACTAAAGCAAATATTATTACCTCATAAACTCACTGCCTGTAACTGACCAATCAATTGTACATTTAATAGGCAGAGTTAGAGTAAGACATATAAATTGTATGCTGTGAATGGTGAGTTAGGGAGGACCTGAAGGGAGAAGGCTGGGAACTACTCTCTTCAGGCATGCAGTTATGTAAGACAAAAACATGTTTTGGCTCTCTTTCTTGAAAGTAGGAGGCCAGTCTTAGAACAGCTTGAACTCTGTGTGAACTCTCCATGTTTGTGGTGTTGAGGCTGTGTTGAGAGCGTCATTTTTAAATGTTTAAATAAAAACTTTCACACCTAAAGTATTCACTTTATGCAGGTGGAGGTGTTGAGGGCATTGCTTATTGAGTCAGTTTCAGTGTTTGCACTACATTTGGAACACAGCTTCACCATAAAGGATTTGATCATAATGGCTGTGAAGGAATTTTCCATCTTAAGTTTGAAGGTAACACGACACAGTGCCTGATAGTTTAAACTCTCTGTCTGCCTGGGTTGGCTGTATCTGTGCTGATGGAGCGGGGCTGTCTCTAAACAAGGTCAAGAGATATGCTGAACTTTGCCGTTTGTCTGATAGAAGGTGGTGCAGGTGACCTGAGTGGATACAGTGTGAGTTAGCTACTCTTGATCATTTGTTGACGTTTGTGTTTCTGATCGCATGTCTCCTTGACATGTTAAGTTTTGTAATAAACATTTCTGCATAGAACATCCGTCATCTCTGCCTCCTTGTTTCTCCACTTCATCTTTTACTATATTTCCATCTCAGTGGTAGAGGAGTAGAGGTTGAAAGTATGAAAGTTTGCATTGAAGTTCTTTCAAAACACAGATTAGTTTATGAGAGGTGACATTTTAAGCTGGTTTAGACTTGTTATGAATAAGTGTTTTTAACAAGCCTTGTGGTAAGATGATGTTCATGCCGCTTATTTTACAAACACTTTGGGAGTCTGCTCATCTTTTACCCTTTTCTGTGTTGTAAGAAAATGTTTGCACAGATTAGATTCAGAGCTATTTACGCAGCCTATTTGACAGAAGCAGCTGGATTTTATGTCACTGTTGAGATTTTAGTACCATTTTGCACGGGAATTCGACCAGAAATATTTTTAGTTTTCAATGAGAGGAAAAACACTTATAACAGGTTGACTGACAGAGGGTTTATGACAGGCGGTGACAGGTCCAGACTCAGAGAGGAGAGATGCCAGAACCCACAGGCTGTCAGATTTTCATATTTCTCCTGTGCCCTTGGCCCCTTTAGTGCAGGTGTCATCCTGGATTCCAGCTGAAGCGGGATGGGAAGACGTGTGTTGATATAGACGAGTGTACAACCACCTACCCCTGTTCCCAGCGCTGCATCAACACACACGGCAGCTTCCACTGTCTCTGCGTCGATGGCTTTGAACTCAGCCCCAATGACCCCACCATCTGCAAGTCCACATCAGGTAAAGCACACTTGCGTGTGTGTTTTGCATTTTGCTGGTTGCTTGTAGCTAATTCAACCCTGAAACATATGTTTTCTGTCTGGTATTTGTGTGCAGAAGAGGAGCCCTACTTGATTTTTGCCAACCGGTACTACCTGAGAAAACTCAACCTGGATGGATCCAACTACACTCTCATAAAACAGGTGAGACACACTGATTATGTTTGACCTTCTGAAACAGATGAAGGTGAAGTTATTCTTTTTAGTGCTGCATACTCCTGTTAATGCTGTACATACCTCTGTTTCAGGGTCTGAATAATGCTGTAGCACTGGACTTCCACTATGCAGAACAAATGATCTACTGGACAGATGTGACCACTCAGGGCAGCATGATCCGACGAATGCGTATGAATGGCAGCAACATGGAGGTCAGTGAGGAAAGCAAGCGCCATTTAAACTCATTGTGAACTTGAGGGTCAAGATGTGTAAGTGTCTGACTGAAACTTAACCGTTGTCTGATGCTCTTTGTTGCTCGGCAGGTTTTGCATCGGACCTCCCTGAGTAACCCCGATGGCTTGGCAGTGGATTGGGTTGGCGGGAACTTGTACTGGTGTGACAAAGGCCGGGACACAATCGAGGTGTCAAAACTCAATGGGGCCTACCGGACTGTGTTGGTCAACAGTGGCCTGAGGGAACCTCGTGCTGTGGCTGTGGATGTGCGCTATGGGTGAGAAACACAGCTGATACACTTCACAGGCCATAAATATTCTCCTCTGGTCATTATTAACACTGAGCTTTCCTGTTAATTTAAAGTAAATTAGATTAAGATATAACTCTATTGTAACACCCCCTTTATCCCCTTCTGGTTAGGTACCTGTACTGGTCCGACTGGGGCGACAACCCTCACATCGGGAGAATCGGCATGGACGGCACCAACAGAAGTGTCATCGTAGAAGATAAGATAACGTGGCCCAATGGACTGACTCTAGACTTCATCAATGATCGTATATACTGGGCCGATGCCAGGGAGGACTACATTGAGTTTGCTAGCCTGGATGGCACCAGCAGACATACAGGTAACAGACCAGTATACACACAAAGACAAACATGCTGTACCTCCCGAGGCCACAAGGGAGAAGGAGCAGGTCACAGTGTGCATGTGGAAGTGTCCCCTGGGCACTTTGAGTAAAAAGTGCTGTACCAATCTGATGAACAGATCAGCAGCTGTGAAAAATTTTGAGTGGTCAGTCGACAAGAAATACTCTAAACTTAATTGCTGTCCAACTTTCAATTAGATACTTTCTCTTGCTGCTTTTACACACTTTTACAAAGTATTCTTCCTGGCTAAATTATCTTTCCAATCCATTGTGAGCTGCATTTATCTGTAAAGTCAGCAGATGAGCTTTTGTTATTGTTCAGTTTGAAAATGTGAATATTTACAGTTTGTGGTTTGTGTGAAAAAAGTACTCAAGAGTTTCAGGCAGTTTGGCATCCTTTATCTTTTCATGTTCCCTTCAACTTGAAGCTGGAATCTTTCCCTCCTCAGGTGAGGCTTGCTGGCATCTAAAATGAATTGATACCAAAGTGTAAAGTAAGGAAGTGCGGAAACCGAATATTCAGCAGATGAGCTTTTGTTGGGGCTAAATTTCGTGGAATAACAGGCTAATGTGCTTGTCAGCTGTTTGGGAGCCATCAAGCATCAGCAGGCTGTTCAGATTGTTGGCCGCTGCGCTGGAGTCCTGCAGCACAGACCCATGGGACAGAAACCCTGAATAGGGGAGATTGTTCTGATCAGTGAGGCCTCCAGCATGTATGACGTTTGCAGAACGCTCAGTTGTTCAGCACGCTTGTTACAATAGTTGATATTGTCAGTCAACCAGGCGTGCAGAGGAATTCTGGAGCACAGCGGACATTTGTTTTTGAAATTTTTCACATTCGTTTAGCTCTGCTCAATGCATGTAGAAAGCCATGACATCCCATCATTCCTTGGATAAAGAAAGAACATAATGTGTAATTGTGAGTGTATGAACATTGTACTATGAGTTGTTCACCCATCCTTCAATACACACATATACAGACACCATACAAACACCAGTGCGGCATTGTGTGCGTTTGCAGAACCAGCTTTTGCCTGTTTGACCTCAGATAAGGACTGACCAAAGGGAGCTTCGTATGAACTAAACTAATATCAAGGTTCAACCTGATGTCGTTAAACCTTGTGAATCACATTGCACTTTAGTTGTTTAAAGCCTCACGTGCTGAAATCATGTCACCAAATAACAAGGCGTTTTGAACTTGTGTGCCTCTTTGTGTTTCCTTTATGTGTGCTGATCCATGCATGTGTGATATATCTGGATCTCTGTTTTACAACAGAAACTAATGGTGTGTTACCATAACGCACCAGCATCAAATACTAAGAGCAAACACATGAAATGAAGTATATGGGAGTGGAAAAAGCGCAATTACAGTGTAAAGCCTAATGAGGCGTAGAGGTGGTTACATAACGCACAGATATAGCGGAGGCACTGTAGCTGTACACCCCACCCTGCCTCTGTTTTACATTACAGCGCAACATTGTTCTCTCAGAAAGAATAAAAATAGTTTAATTACTAAAATCACAACATTAGTTTATTACCGTAAGGGTTCCCTTTGGTCATATAATTTGGGAATAGTGGGAAAAGTCCATTATTTACCTGATTATTTTATGTTTAATTAACACTAACTGTTGTACGAACACTTCTGCTCAACTTCCCATGCACACTTTAGGTCCCTCTGTCACTGAAAACTGAGTGTTGACTATTTTAGAGCTTTTCCAGTCCAAATAATATTTTTAAATCAGATAATGATTAACTCTTTGATCACAGAACTTCCCTGATTGTAGTAAGAGATTACTTAGATCTCAAGGGGAAATCTCCAGTATGTCAATGACTGTGCAGTGTGTGATTTAACTGTTTGTCTGGTGCTTCACAGTTCTCAGCCAGGACATCCCCCACATCTTCGCCATGACTCTGTTTGAAGAATACATCTACTGGACCGACTGGGAGACAAAGTCCATCAACAGAGCTCATAAGACTCTGGGTACCAACAAGACCACCCTGATCAGCACCCTGCATCGACCCATGGACATCCACATTTACCATCCCTATCGCCAGCCTGAGGGTAAAAGACCCATTCTAGCAGGAAGCATTCAGAAATTAATGTGAAAATTCAAAATGGTCTTGTTTTATATCAGTCCTGGACACATAAATAAACACCCAGTGTGTAGATCTGTTGTCGTGACATAAAATCTTTAAAGACTTTGTTGACAATATATGAAATGATAAGAACACCTAGTTCTCAGTATCTTTAGACACATGTTTGTTGTTTTTGTGTATTGAGTTAAGGCAGGAAATCGTCAGGGGATTTTTAACATGTTTAAATGACATTTAACATTTTTCACAGTTCCTAAATTAAATGACAACTAAATATTTCCATAGTCTGCTTCAACATAATGTAAACTGAGCTCAACATCAAGCCCTAGGCACAAGATCTGAATAAGCATTAAGCCGTGTTAAGGTGCAGGAACTCACTGTGTATTGAAATATTAATCTGCAAAGACACACACACTCTAAAACCCATAATTATAATTTCTTCAACTCTTAAAACCTCAGGTGAAAGTAATGTCAGTGCAGTCAGAGGTTAAAACATTTCTCTCTTTCTGTCTCTCTCCCAGTGCTCAACCACCCGTGTCAGACGAACAACGGCGGCTGCAGCAACCTGTGCCTCCTCTCACCTGGAGGAGGCTACAAGTGTGCCTGCCCCACCAACTTCTACCTGGCCAATGATCAGCGCACCTGCATGTCCAACTGTACAGCCAGCCAGGTAAAGAGGCTGTGCAAATAAGTGCTAATGTGACCTAATGACCACACTTGATGCCTGCTGATTTTCTATTGATGGCTGGCTGACTGCCTGTCGTTACAGTAGCTAGCTTCTCAGTCAGAGGAGCTCCAGTGTTGTGCCCTCTAATCACTTTGATTGATTGATTGATTGATTGATTGATTGATTGATTGATTGATTGATTGATTGATTGATTGATTGATTAATTAATTTGTCTCTTCCTGCTGTAGTTTGTGTGCAAGAACGACAAGTGCATTCCTTTCTGGTGGAAATGTGACACGGAGGATGATTGCGGTGACCGTTCAGATGAGCCAGCAGACTGCCGTGAGTGTTTGAGAAAAATGACTGGATAGTGTGCCACACTCTTTTGACAAAAGTTTATGTTATTTATGTACCTGACAAACCGTGACTCTTTCTCCCATGACAGCGGAGTTCAAATGCAGGCCGGGGCAGTTTCAGTGTGGCACAGGCATCTGCACCAACCCTGCCTACATCTGTGATGGAGACAACGACTGCCAGGACAACTCGGACGAGGCCAACTGTGGTATGTCTCTCTGCTTGGTGAATTTCATCCCCAAATGTTTATCTTACACATTTAATGGCATGCATTCTGCCCTGACTATTTTTTTGTATACCACTTCCACCACCAAACTGTTCACTGCTAAGCAGCATTAAATCTGTTGCATGTTCCTCTGTTTGCATCTGCACCACAGATATTCACGTTTGCCTGCCCAGCCAGTTCAAATGTTCCCATCCAAGCCGCTGCATCCCAGGCATCTTCCGCTGTAACGGCCAAGACAACTGCGGAGAAGGAGAGGATGAGAAGGACTGCCGTGAGTAGAGGCTTTTTTTCATCCAGATCCTATATAATACAGTGTGAGCTCTAATATGCTGTTCGTTTACTGTGATGTTTTATTTTATGTAGTAACTTTAAACATGTTATTCTTTACAGCTGAGGTCACATGTGCACCCACCCAGTTCCAGTGTGCTATCACCAAACGCTGCATTCCTCGTGTCTGGGTGTGTGACCGCGACAATGACTGCGTGGATGGATCTGATGAACCCACCAACTGCAGTAAGATACATGTTTTATTTTGAATTTTTACTTTTTCTGAGTCATCTTCAGTAAGCACCTCCTGGCCTGGAGATATAAGCTAACATAGGAGTACCAAAAACCCCTCAGGGGTGTCTCTGTGATCTTAATCAGCTCTCAAAGTTAACTGTTCTCCTTCTGTTTCCCTCTCCAGCCCAGATGACGTGTGGCGTGGACGAGTTCCGCTGTAAAGACTCTGGACGCTGCATCCCTGCTCGCTGGAAGTGTGACGGCGAGGATGACTGTGGCGATGCGTCAGATGAACCTAAAGAGGAGTGTGGTAAGACTGTCCTTTCTGTTTAAAATCAGACAAATGTCCTCAGAAAGACATCCATAGCACTAACATCAGGATTCAGTTCTTTTTATTTTTGTGTTAATGACAGCAACATTTTCCTTGGTTTGTTTAGCTGAGAGGACGTGTGAGCCGTACCAGTTCAGATGCAAGAACAACCGCTGCGTGCCAGGCCGCTGGCAGTGTGACTACGACAATGACTGTGGAGACAACTCAGATGAAGACAAGTGTAGTAGGTGTCACATTCGGCTTGGAGATAGCTCCTTTGTGCCGTTCACTGTCAACATTTGTTGTCTCACCTTGTCCAGCGTCACTTACACTCATGCCCACGCCTTGTCCACTGGTAACACACTCACTTTGCACCTTTAACTTGCTAAGTGTGCAGACCAAATCACTTGTTCATTGCTAACATCCAATCCCTGTCAGTTTAACGCATCTCGCCTCATCTGATGTTTGTTTCATTTCATACTGTCCTGTTGGCTTGAGCCAGAGGTAAGTTTCTCCACCTTCATTTGTCAACTGTTTCCATATTCTGTTACCTCCCTGCCATGTCTCCAACTTTTATGCCTTCGTCTAACTGTTGTCCCCACCCACCTGTGAGAGTCTGCAAGCTGAGCTCTAAATAGATTTGTTTTGTAACACTGTTGCACTGTTTCCCTTTTGCCACTAGATGCCACTGCATAAGGCTTCATTTTTTAGTGCTAATTTTGAGTATTAGCGCAAATTTGATGTGTACCATTGAATAAAACAATCACAGTAAATGACTCTCAGTACCAGTAAAGGTTTGGACACACTTTCTAATTCAAGTATAGGAAAAATGGGTGCAAACCTTTGACTGGTAATTTATTTTAAAAATGCATTAAAATAACTCATTGAGCTCCTTTCATTCTCTCATATCACTCCCTGCTCTCTTATTCTGTGATTCTTTCAGTCCTTGTCCTGCATCCTGTGGTGAAGACTTTAACAGTCATAACTCACTGTTAACTCTGTTTATTGGTGTTTTCACTGACATGAACCTTGTCTCTCTTCTCCTGCAGTGCCTCGACAATGTTCAGAAAGCGAGTTTGCCTGCACGAACGGCCGCTGCATTGCTGGAAGGTGGAAATGTGATGGAGACCATGACTGTGCTGATGGATCTGATGAGGTGCAAAAACTTTATGTTTGGGTGTCCTTGAAATAATATTTTTATTACCCAGGAAAGGAAGTTCAACTGTGTGTGTTAAGTATTCTTAAGTATTAAAGCTGATCCATGGTTGCCTGCGGGCTGTGATGTTTCTTCAGCATGGCTGTGATTTGAAGTGTGACAACGACCAGTTCCAGTGTAAGAATGGACACTGCATCCCCATTCGCTGGCGCTGTGATGCCGACCCTGACTGCATGGACGGCAGCGATGAGGAGAACTGTGGCAGTGCTGGTGAGTGTATGTTTAACCATGAAATGTGTGACGAAGAATGGTCACACTCTTAGCCAGTCATGCCAGAAATCCAAGAAAAGGCTAATCAGGTTTGAGCTGTAGTAAAAATCTCCTTATGTTTCTCCCTGTTTTTCTAAGCTGGGCGCCACTGCCCTCTGGATGAGTTCCAGTGTAACAACACTTTGTGTAAACCTCTCGCCTGGAAGTGTGATGGAGAGGACGACTGTGGGGACAACTCTGACGAGAATCCTGACGAGTGCAGTTAGTACATTCTTTACACATTTATTAAACGTCTGTTGGTTTTTCTCATTCTTCTAACCTATTATTCTTTGTCCAACCTTCTTTTGTCCTTCTTGTCTTCTTCCTCTGTTCGGCTCTTAGGAAAGTTCCAGTGTCCTCCCACCAGAGCTTTCCGCTGCCAAAACGACCGTGTTTGTCTTCAAGTGTCAAAGAGATGTGATGGCGTCGACAACTGCGGCGACAAGTCAGATGAACTGAACTGCCGTAAGCGTTGGAGCTCAAATTGCCATGAAGTCCCCCTCTCAGTCAACTTTGATTAAAGTGATTGATAACCTTTGTTTGTGTGTGTGGTGTTATATGTCTACAGAGGCCCCTCCAGCTGTTCCCACATGTGAAAAGGATGAGTTCCTTTGTGCCAATCACCGATGCATCAGCTCCACTCTGCGCTGTAACTTTTTCAACGACTGTGAGGACTACGGCTCGGATGAGATCAACTGCAAGACAGGTGCCTCATGTTAAAAACTGATTCCTGTGTCACAGCTAACCGCAGGTCTCAGGTTTTAAATGTTAAACACCAGCAGAATCACATCAATTTTAAATCTGCTGACTCATGTTTAACCTGTTCATCTTTTCACGTTTAGACACCAAACTAAATGACTGCAGGAGTAACAGGACTCAGTGCGGTGATGGAGACGAGGCTCACTGTGTCACTAATGGCACAGACTCCTTCTGCTCCTGCAAACCAGGCTTCAAGAAGACAGGACACCACACCTGTAGAGGTACATCTGCACAAACACTGCACCTGTCATGACACACTTACTTGGATGTATAAACCTTAAAATAGCAGAGTTACACTTTAATATTTAAAACTTAAGCCAACTTTATATGGGCTCTCAATTTTTTCAGATAAGAATGAGTGTCTGCAGTTCGGAGTGTGTTCCCACATCTGCAACAACACCAAAGGCTCCTACAAATGCAGCTGTCACAAGTACTTCACCCGGATAAATGACACCTGCAAGGCTGACAGTGAGGACCAGAACTAAATCTTTTTTTTCATCCTTTTTAAACTCTCATAACTGTTTTATCATTTCAAACACCATGTCTTTGACCTGGTATTTTTTTTCTTTTAGGCATGAACAGCAGTCGACAGATTCTCTATATCGCGGATGACAATGAAATCCGCAGCTTGGATCCCGGCATGCCCAACTGGCGATATGAGCAGACCTTCCAGGGCGATGCCAGCGTGCGAATCGATGCGATGGACCTGCACGTCAAGACTAACCGCATCTTCTGGACCAACTGGCACACAGGCCGCATCTCCTCCTATGAACTTCCAGGACCGTCCACACTGTCAACTTCTGCCAACTCTCACCGCAACCGACGGCAGAGCGAGGGCAGGATCACCAACCTGCAGGTAGTGCTGGTTACATACTCACACAACGCACAACACAAACTGTCAGTCACACTGCTCCTGGCATACCACACATGCATAAACGCCTCTAAATGCCTCTCTGCTCGTAACCAGATCAAAGAGCTGAAGATGCCTCGTGGTATAGCAGTGGATTGGGTGGCTGGTAACCTGTACTGGACCGACTCTGGTCGAGATGTCATCGAAGTGGCTCAGATGTCAGGCCAGCATTGCAAGACCCTCATCTCTGGCATGATTGATGAGCCTTACGCCATTGTAGTTGATCCACAGAGAGGGTAAGAGAGAGACTCATGCTCTTTGACAATGACCTCCAGGCAACAATAACATCAAATATATGATTTTTTTCTGGATTTTTCTGCTTCTGATGTTGTATGTTTTGGAATTCTGTGTTCCAACTCTGTATCTCTTCAGCACCATGTATTGGGCAGACTGGGGTAACCATCCTAAAATTGAGACGGCCGCCATGGACGGCACTCTGAGACAAACTCTAATTCATGAGAACATCCAGTGGCCTACAGGTCAGTGCTGCATTAACTGTGTACAATTTATCTGAACACTGATTTTTTTCCAAGAAAAGTAGAACATGTATGTTCTGTCTCTAGAGAGTTTGAGGTCCAGCAGAATCATAGTCTTTTTCCATTTGTGTAAGCTGCCATGTCTATATCTAGTTCCACTCTGTCTCCAAAGGTTTGGCGGTGGACTACTTCAACGAGCGTCTGTACTGGGCAGATGCTAAACTCTCAGTGATTGGCAGTGTTGGCCTGGATGGCACCGATCCTGTCATTGCTGTCTCAGGGATAGAAAACAGTTGAGTTTTTTGGTTTTTTTTTACATTTAAAATGGTGTGAAATATGAAAGATCAGAAATCTGGTCTCAAAATGTTGTTTGTAGACTTTTCATTATTTAACTGATTTTTTTCTTTTTCCCCCATTCTCAGACCTGCTCCATCCATTCAGCATAGATATTTTTGAGGACTACATATATGGAGTCACTTATATCAATAACATTGTCTTCCGAGTCAACAAGTTTGGCAAAGGTCCCATGGAGAATCTGACCACAGGCATTAACCACGCCACCGACATCGTCCTCTACCACCGTTACAAGCAGCCAGAGAGTGAGAACTTTTCTTCACATAAAATATACATAGCATACAAGTATACATTCATATATTATTTGGGCAATTTTAGGGTTTTTCTTTTCATGTTTCTTTTTAGCTTTCCATGCATTTTTTCTTAATGGGTGTCTTTTTTTCTCTCTCTGCACCAGTGACCAACCCGTGTGACAGAAAGAAGTGTGAGTGGCTGTGTCTGCTCAGCCCCAGCGGACCAGTGTGTACCTGCCCCAACAAATATGTGGCAGACAATGGCACATGCGTGGAGAGACCGACCCCCACCCAGTCACCATTCTGTAAGTCTCAGATACAGTACATACACATGCTGTGCAGGACTGTGTCCCCCACTTTCACATTAACAAACTTGAACTGGGTGGCTTTTTTACTCAGATGTTTCATACTAAATGTTGGTTCATCGTGGAATTCCCTCTCCACAGCTCCTCCCACTGGGCCCTGCGATCTTCAGTGTCAGAACGGAGGAAGCTGCTTCCTCAACGCCCGTCAGGTGGCCAAGTGTCGCTGCCAGCCGAGCTACACCGGTGAGAGATGTGAGATCAACCAGTGCAGAGACTACTGCAAGAACGGGGGCACATGCACTGCTTCTCGTACAGGTTAGAGCACAACACACCTGCACAGACTTTCATGATTCTCCTTCCCTTAAGTTTCCTTACTTTTTAATAGAACATGTATAAATATAGGTCTCAGTGGTGTACATTTCTTCTGAATTCATGACATTCATAATGATTTTGTAACACCAATGTGAGTGGGAATACCCTATTCTAATTAGAAGTAATTAATTAGGGCATGTTTTCTTATGGAACCATGTTTCTAACTAGGAAATCATTAAGTGGAATGAAAGGAACAATTAAAAAAATTATATTGATATGAAATGATCTCTTTTCAAGCAAGTAAATGAGGCCACTGAAGGCAGCTGAGCAGAAATGTTTTATATGTTGTGAGAGTTGTTAGTACAATTTCTGTCCATCCTTTTGATGCCAGTAAAAGCTCTCTAGAGTATTCATTAGTAACAGCAATCACAGATAGTCTAAAAGCTGCAGCAGAGAGCATAAAGCAGGCGATTTCCAAATTTTCCAAACCTTTTTTCTGCGCCACTTCTTCTTTTATTGTATCATGTATAAATGCTGTACATTTTGTTGAAAAAATGTAATTAAAATTTCCCGTAATCTTTCGAATCTACATTCTGTGAGGGATATAAGTTGTTGAGTTGCACGGCGAGAGTCTGCGTGTAAGCCACCAAAGTTTTTTCTTAATTAATAAATCAAGTCATATCTCTCCTGTCCCAGGTGCTCCAACCTGCAGGTGTCCAAAGGGCTTCACAGGGCCTAACTGTAACCGCCACACTTGCCAGGACTATTGCCTAAACGGAGGCAACTGCTCGGTCAACATGGGCAACCAGCCAACTTGTAGCTGCCCGCCAGAGTTCATGGGAGACCAGTGCCAGTACAGTAAGGAGTCTTATTCCATCTCAGACTGTGAATCATAAAATAATCTGCATGAACTCTCAGCTTCTTTAATATTTAGCCTGTGGTTGAACTTCATGTAGGCAGAGCTACTTTGTTGTACTTGATGCTTGGGTATTATTAACTTATTGTTTGAATCTGTGTTTTTTTGCATTTCTCACATGTCTTCCTTCCTATTTTCAGGTAATTGTGAAGGGTTCTGTCACAATGGTGGAACTTGCTTACAAACCCTCAACGGCACCAAACTCTGTCTGTGCCCCAATCAGTACATTGGACACCAGTGTGAGTTGGATAAATGTCAGTTCTGTGGGACGGGCAAGTGTTTGACGCCATCGTCCAGTGAGGTTTCCTGCAGGTAGGCACACTGTGGAACAAGTTAATCAGAGAAACATTTGTTAACGTTTGTTCTGGACTGTTCAGAATAAAGTCTGCAAGGTCAGACATCAATCTGCACACTCTCAGGTTACATGGATTAAAAGGGAAGACACTGGGTACAAATATGTGGAAAGCCACATATAGCAGGGTATATTATTGCTATTACTAATTACTTTTGTGTGTGTGTGTGTGTGTGTGTGTGTGTGTGTGTGTGTGTGTGTGTGCAGCTGTCCCAACGGTCAGATCCAACCCAGCTGCTATACCTGTTTGGACTACTGCGCAAACGGACAGTGCTCAGTTGACACTCGTACTCTGCTGCCGCAGTGCAAGTAAGAAACAACTTCCACCACTTACTCATCATACACACATTAAAGGGACAGTTCACCCAAAATTGAAATTTCACAAAATTTCCCTTCACCGCTATGTTAAGACTCTGATGACATTTTCTAATCCACATAGCCCTTTCTGGAGTTTCACCGAGACACTTTTTTAAATTAATAAGTTCTTTGTGTAGCATCTACTGATATTCTGTTTGGCAATTCATTCCTCAATAATCCAGGTTATGATAAGACTGTTATAATTAAAAAACAATATTTGTCCGAATGTTTTAGGTAAACACAAAAAATTTTAATATATATTTATTTCTCATTAAACTGTAGTTTCTATCCAACACATTGGGATTTTTAGCCTCATGTGACCGAGTGGAAATAACACAAACCTTAACAGAAGTGTAAATTGCTGAAAAGACATCAGACACTCCTCAACTATAAGACTATCTATGATAAAGATTAAAAGGAAAACTAGGGAGTCAGTGACTGAGTGAAAAGTCTTTTGTCACTCAGATCTCAATTTTCCGTAGACTCCTGATGTTTAAATGGGAAATCTGAAAAACAAGGAGTTAAACTTAAGAGTTGGTTCTGTTGTGTCTGTTCTCTTCAGTATGTCACTGCACTGTTTAAGTATCACATCAATCCAATCAGCTGCAGCGTCTGATGTCTATAACAGATTTCTAATGAATGGTTGTGATGGTTGGATCCAAGACATCAGTAAAGGGTGGTCTGGTGTGTCCATGCTGATGTCAGAGACCCCCCCCCCCTTACTCCTCAGAGCAGAAATAAACTGATTACATGGCCTTCATGATAGCGGAACAGAACGATTTCTTTATCAGATGAAAAACAGTCAGCACAAACACATACACACACACACTTTTTAACTCTTGCTTGTGTGTCCAGGTGTTCTGTAGGATGGAAGGGGTACAGATGTGAAATTGCAGAAGCTTCAGTGGACTCTCCTTCCTCTGGTGGAAGTAAGTGACACAGTTTGGAGAGTTGTGTTATGAAAACATGCACTTTGCTCCTGTTTGCTCACATTATTTGCTCACTTGCAGGCACCGCCTCCGTCGTCGTCCCTGTGCTTCTGCTGCTGCTGCTGGCACTGCTGGTGGTCGGTGCCATCTTGTGGTACAAGCGGAGAATGCGCGGGTGAGTCCTGGTTTAAGACAATATGGATCCAAACTCCCGTTTTTCATCACTTCCTCACACCTTTGCTATCTAGCTTCTCTTTCTCTCTTACCCTTTGTTAACCATCTATTTCCTGTCTCCCAGGTCTCTATGGCCGGGCAAATCTTGTTCTCAGTCCTCGCGGTAACTTCACAGGGTTACATAATTCACCAGTTGACCCCCCAATCCTGCCCCCTCCCTTCCCTAATATCCCGTTAGATTGACGCTTTTTGTCAGTCCATTTTTCTTTCTGTTGGTCAGTGCAGAGATCTGTCCGTTTGTCCTTGCCTGCCATCTCCTGTTTGCCTCTCATGGGGTTTCCCACCCAGCAACACAGGAACCTCTTATCTCTTATCTGAAGTAGCTTTGCTGGTGATGCGCAAACAATTGAACTGTTTTGTCCTTCTTGTGTCTCTCTACCTTCCCCTGTTTATATGTGCAATTGTTAGGCTTACACTCTGTGCTTGCATACTGAAATATACAACTGTGCATCTATGAAAAATGTTCAGATGCTTGCAAACAGTCGAATATTTGCAACGTGGAAATCCAGCATTCTCCTCAGCAGACATGCTGCTGTATATTCTCTGCATTTGATCAAATGGCCTTTTGTCAAAAGCTCATTTGACAACCTTCAATATATGTTGTCTTGACTGCGTGGATTGTATGTTGCTGGTGCTGCATCAGTACCTGGTTTATACTGTGTTTTAAGTTTAGCTTTCTTTTTATTTATTCCTTTTTTTTTTTTTTTTTGATAAGGGTTTACTTTTTAAAAATGGTGCTTGCGCAGTTAATCAGTTTGTTTTTATTTTGTCTGTCTGCAGTGCAAAGGGCTTCCAGCACCACAGAATGACAAATGGAGCCATGAACGTTGAGATTGGAAACCCAGCGTATAAGATCTATGAAGGAGACCCTGATGATGACGCCGGGGAGCTCCTGGATTCAGACTTTGCTTTGGACCCAGACAAGGTAAAGCAGCTAAAAGTACCCTTATATTAGGTTATATATTAAATCACTAAAAAATATGTCTTCTCCTAAACTCCAGGTGGAGTTTTGCCATGCAGATTAAGTTTTATCCACCTAAATTTGAACATTCGTACAAATTCTTCCATTATCCCAGTGCATGAGAGGAGTGGAATTTCTTTTGTGCTGACGCGCATTTGGTAGAATGTAGTTCCAATAAAAACTGTCCTGAGACAGTTCTTATCCCAAGTAACTGGAACATGGAAAGACATTCTACCTTTTGGAAAGATACTCAATGCTTTGACGCAAGTTTGTGTTAAGTCGAAAATAGAAGCAGAAACCTTTGGGGAGTAGCAAAACTATCAGAGAAGAATATGTGGAAAAACCGGGCTGGGAAAACCAGTTTCAAAGTGATACAGGGAATAAGCAACCAAATGTGAACCAAATTGATGTTTATTAAGTGAATTAAATAAATGAGGAATAAAGACAAACTGATGTGGAGAGGGAAGGCCCCGCTCCTGCAGAGCCTGCTGACAAAGAGAGAGAGGAAGGTAGAGAGATTTTGAAGCTTCGTTGGGTGCTACTTTCCCGACTGATGGATTATTGGACCTCCCAACACAAATAACCATAGCAGGCAGGCATCATACATGACACAACTAATATAAAGGAAAAAAGCAAATAGGAATCAATTATCTTCAGGGGTTTAGTCATCAGAGAGGGAATGTGTTGTTTATTTTTGTGATTTTTGTGACCTGGTTCTTCAAGAGGGAAAACATGTTACTGTTTTCCTTTGTCATACTGTGTGAGCTGATCTTTTTAAAGCTCAAAAAGCTCTAAATTCTTCTGTCACATTTAAAGAACGGCTGCCTTTCTCATGCTCTTTATGTCACTTTGTAATTTTCTTTGCTCCGCAGCCCACCAACTTCACCAACCCAGTGTATGCCACCCTGTACATGGGTGCCCACAACAGCCGCAACTCTCTGGCCAGCACGGACGAAAAGAAGGAGCTTCTCTCCCAGGGCGACGAGGACATGAGTGACCCGCTGGCGTAGAGCTTGGCATGGACTGAACTCTGCCGACACTGCCCTGCCCAACCCAGTGCTGAGCCGACGAGCTCTCTCATCTTATGCCTTTATCAACTGAAAAGAAAAGCAACAAAAAAAACCAACAAAAAAAGCAAGAACACTGTATAAAATGTACAAAATGAAGGACTACTTTTTTAAGTGATTGCAGTATTATATTTTGTTCTTTGACAAAAAAAAAAAATCCTCTGGTGACAAAAAGGAACCATTTTATAGACATTTATTCAGTTCTTTTTAATTTTGCTCACCTCCTCCTCACAACTGTCCCTCCCCTCTCACGCATATAGCCACTACCTCTGTGCAAATGTAAAAGATAAGAGAGATACAAATGGCAGTGGAACAATTTTAATTTTTTATTTTTGTATGAATTGTATAGGGGAAAAAAAAACAATATTGTTCCATCCTAGAAAAACGTTGCCAAGTCTTTGTGGTTCATGAAAGAGAGGAGAAGTGTAAGTGCTCACTATGAATGCTTCCTGGATGCTGCTTTCAGCTTCAGTCTCTCACGTTATGTGTATGTTTGCTGCTCGAGGTCTGAAAGGAGACCGAGGCTGGGAGAGGAGGAAGAGGTTGTTAGACTACACATGTACACATGGAGGACTCGGCATCACAGACAGTGTCCGCTCTGTTGTCTCAAAGAACTACATTCAAGTGATTGTCTTTTACTTCCTTGCACAGACTAAAGTTATATATTTGCATATATATAAACCTATTAACAAAGTGTCTTGAAAATATACCCAGGAATACAAACACCAGTAACAAATAGCAGTCTGTACTTTTTAACAGATTTTTTTTTTTGTTTTGTTTTTTGTTTTTGTTTTTTTTAAGTCATTGTATAATTGACATACTTTGTGTCAACAATGAATGAGTCAATGGCAGTGTGTGAGTGCTCTGGATGAAGATGATTGTAATAAAGTCCACATTCCAGGATGAGAAGTCTGGATGGATATCCGTGGCCTTGGTTTAGCCTCCTGCAGGACACTCTGGACAGGAGCTGGATTTTGCTCTGAAACTGCTCTAGAAAAGTTCTCTTTTTGGATGTGTCAGCAAGCTTCTGTGAATTTTCCGGTCATCACTAGAAAACAATCTGCGACAAATAATTAGCTGAGAATGGTTGCGTTTAGCTTTTGTTTAATGTCTTTTGATTGTAAATGTACCTTTAGGAAAGGCCAGGGAGACCGTTTGATGGTACCTACTTCTGTGGGAGATTGAGTTTTTTTTCCTTTTTTATTGTATGTTATTACATGGACATGTAATTTAGGTTAATGCTCATTGTTAAGTGCATTCCCAGGAAGGGAACTGATCGGCCTCCTGATAAACATTCCTTTGTTAAGTCCTTTGCCTTGCTGCTAACGCTAACCATCCGTCTGTCAAACTGGATTTTAGTCTTAGACGTCTTGCTTCTCTTTGTGTCTCACTGCTCACCACGCTGCTTTTAACTGAGCTGTTCAGCCATATCACTCTGCATGGTGCTCACAC
This sequence comes from Acanthurus leucopareius, assembly GCA_029814765.1. Lineage (NCBI taxonomy): Eukaryota > Metazoa > Chordata > Actinopteri > Acanthuriformes > Acanthuridae > Acanthurus > Acanthurus leucopareius. Next base: position 14,031,559 of record JAQMCX010000002.1, on the reverse strand, counting down.
ACACATACACACACACACACACACACACACACACCAACACACACTCACACATCCTAGAGGAAACCCTCTGGCTTCATCCCTCACATGTTTTCATTATTTTTTTTTTAACATCCAGCTGTTAGATTTTGACCATGTAAATTAGAATCACCATTTTTTCAGTTGGAGAATTGCTTTCAGTGGCAGAAACACACACAAACAGATATTTGTGGTTCTGATTGTTTTGTTATGATTCTATTTCTTTTTGATATAAGAAATTAAATGGATTTTTATAGTAGAAATGTATGGTGGCTCCGTCCGTCATTTGGAGAGATGGAAAGACCAAGCAGTCACTCATTATTTCTTGCTGGACTACATCAGAAATTAACATCTACAAAAACAAGTTAAGAAATAAAAACATGAACATGTAGTAATGGCTTGTTCTGGATGTTCCTTCATCAGACCAGCTTTTGTTTGCAATGACAGTCTTTGGTCTTGTAGTTACATAATTCTTCTTATTTATTAAACAGGAAGTGTCATCTTGCAGTCAATAAACAATATCATGGATCATTTCTTCTAAAAAGTAAATTTCTTGATTTGAATGTATATTAATATAAATGTCCACTTAAACAATAGTGTCTCATACAATGTTAAGCCAAATTAAGTAGTGTACAGAGCTCCCTTTGTGCCAATGTATGTTTCAACAGCTGTTAGCAGGAAACATATCATCTCTGAACAGATTCTGAAGAGATTTTTTAAAAAAGCCTCAAACACAAGACCTCATAGGAATGGAAATGTCCTTCATCCATCACCACATCTATAGCAGGTTAAAGTCATCCGGGCCCTTAAACAGCAGTCCATGTGGAATCTTCTTCATACATTAGTCACTTCCCAAATGTCACTTTAAGTGTGACAGAAAGTGTCGTCAAAGCATATAACATTCAGTTTTAACAAACTATTAGGACAAGTTATGAGCTTTAAGGCAAAAAGACAGTAAAGAGCAATCTTTAAAAGTTCTTGTTCCCCTTCCTTTTAGTTTTCTTAAGCCCTTAAAGCTGGAAAGTTTCAACCATTGCATATTGTTGTCAGTATTATAAGGCTAATGTTACAGCACAAGGCAATAAAAAATACAATCTTTAACAAAAGAAAGATGTAAAATAAACAAATCATGGCTGACTCATGAGGAATAACACTGTTTACACAGAAAAAAAGGCACTTCTTAAGCAAAAAATGAGACATTCGAGTAATTTTGGTTTGGATAGCTTGTCCAGAAGAACCAGGGGAATCAATGGTCTCTCCTCCCGGGTAAATATGATTAAAATCAGAACGAAAACCTGTCAATATTAAGTCTTTTTTTCAATGTTGACTTGGCTTGACCTCAGAGAAACTGTTCCCAAATATCACATTGTAATATGGAGGATTGTGTTTTTTGGAGGGAGGTTTTGCAAGTGTCTTCAAGGCGACTGATCCCTGTAGCAGAGTTTGCATCTTCTCTTGGCTGCCTCTCAGTCTTAGTCCTGCTACTAAGACTGAATCATTGGAGGAAATGAACCGTCTTGGGAATAAGATCCTCACGTTGGCAGGCACTTGCAAGTGAAAGCACCCTTCTTCCTGCTACGTGATAGGCCAGTCCTCGACTCACCTCACCTGCCTTGTAGTCATCCCCCAACTGGTCTGCCTCTCAGCGGCATCAGAGCAGGGAAAGTCTGGAGTCTTGCAGAGAGTAGGAGTGACCCATTGTGCTTCTGTAATGATGCCTTCTCACTTGAAAGTGGCTGTGAAGGGCCTCCATAAATAAATAAATTACCCAGCTAAAACAAAGGGCTCTGTCCTGTCCCTCTTTGCAGTCTTTGTGATCTGCAGCCTCAGGGTTGAGACAGACCATCAGGACACAGGGAGGAAGGTTATAATGGGGAGGGGAGTATAAGTGACGAATAAGTGGTTTAGGGTCTCTTCCAACCGCTCCGGATCAACGCGTCAGCTCGCAGGAAAGGCTGGTTTCGGAGATCTGTGAGTAGGCGTGGAGAGATGGGTGAGATACGGGGGGGGGGGGGACACACATGTTAGAGGACCAAGAGGTCAATCTGCAAACTTCCTTCTGCTTACTAAAATTCTTTTGCAGCCTAAGAGTGTTTTTTAAGCCACAAAACTAGAAGACATACACCCAGTTACACCTAAGAATCTTGTGTGTTTCTATTATTTTGACTACTTTTTCATGCTCTCTGGAACAATGCAGCACAATTCAACAACACTACGAACTGCATCCTCTGATATAAATCATCTGCTCTCTAAAACAGTTTCAGATAAAACTCAACATTCAAACCTTCCTCTATTGCAGCACTGTTGTAATAGACTGAATTAATGTTAGCTAGGTGTATCTAATAAACTGTCACTGAGTGCATGTTGCTGTATAATTTAGGTAGCAAAATATTTTTAAAAAACTGCAATAACTTCTTCAATTAAACTTTGTTAACTGTGTATTAGAAATGTAAAATTAGCGGATAAACAATGCACGCTTAACAATGAATGACACATTCCCATAACCTTGCATTTTAACTGGTAGCAGAGATACACAATGCAGTGAAAATTCAAGGCTTTGGGAATGTCATTATGGCAACACACATCAGTAACACATAAGCAGCAGTCTTCATTATTACAGTTACAGTAAAATGGCCAACAAGCTCCTCATTTTGCTGAGCAACAAAGAAGCAAGTAAAGTAAACCTCTCAGCTCTGTGATAAAATGGATACAGACTGTTTTGATGTATGTGTGTGTGTGTGTTTGTGACTGTAAGTGTTTGTGTGTGTGTTTGTGTGTGTGTGTGTGTGTGTGTGTGTGTGTGTGTGTGTGTGTGTGTGTGTGTGTGTGTGTTCTTTTCTAGAGCCTGTTGACCAAATAGCTGTTCAGCACAGCGCGGTTGACAGTTAGCAAAGACAAAACATGGCGGACGTTGTTGACAAGTGAGACGTAAATGAACACCGCACAACATGCAACACATAATAGGGAGGTGAGGATGATGATGATAATGATTATGATGATGATGATGATGATGATGATGAAGATGAAGATGATGATCTTAAGGGAACAGGGTACAGGTATGCAATAAAACGGTTCTAAAAAAATCGCAGAGGCTTCTTCTTTAAGATGGAAATTAAACAGTCAAATCATATTTTTATGGCTGCTGGGGCAAGTGATTTTAAATTTCTTTGAACATACTGCGACTTCTTCAAAAAAAATGGTCAATTTCTTGTGTTATAAAGCAAACTTCTATAAAGCAACTTCTCAGTGCTGTGAAGCATCTTTTTAATTTTTCTTTGCATCGGAAGCGCTAGCTGAAGCAGCTGACATCACTGTAGCAGCACACAGGAGCCGGAGGACCAAGCGGGCCGGGTTTTCAGCCAGGCTACCTTTCTTACCCGCTCTTAGGAGTGGGAAATACTGTCATTAATCTTCTTTTCAGCTGGAGAGGGGGGTGGAATAAAGAGTGGTGGTTGAGGAAAGAAGAGTCACATGTTAGCCGGAAACCACAACCAAACAAGTTAGTCTCATGGAACAAGGCATCATTGATAAAAAACACCAGAACATTAGCCAAACCTCTTTTTGTTATGATCGTTGAAATCAGCTCTATTAAAAGTAATGCCTTAAGAAAAATATGCCATAATAATGCACAGCCTTAAAAACGTGTCATGCACCTTGTAATTTAATCAAAGTCATGGCTGATTGTACTGTGAGTGTATCAACGTATTTTTCACACTGAAAAATATGTTGACACGCTGTACAATGAGTGTGTCCATGAAGGTTTGTGCCAGGCAAAGAGGTTTGGCTGACTCCTATCACCACACGCCTGATAGGAGTCTTCTGAAGTTGAACACAAACAACCAATGACGGCCCAAGTTAGTTCACAGTGGTTGTAGTGGTGGGGGTGAGGTTTTTTGACGAGTGATAGGTAACATTAGGTATCATGCCGCATGCACAGTGGGGGGTGGGGGGGTCAGGAGAGGCGTACGAGAGACACCTGGACAACCTTGGCATTAAGGGGGGAGGGCTAGCAGTTGGCGTCGTCACAGAGGTTGGCTTCACAGAAGAACCGTGAGCCGCGTTTAGCAGTGCGGGCTGTGAAGGGCACGCTCTTCAGTACTGGGGGAGGAGGGGGAGGGAGAGAAAACATGTCACACCTGAGACACTGCTCTTCTTGGGGGAGGTGAAAAACACTGGACCACCTTCAAATTTCTCTTTTAAAAATAAACTCCCTGCATAGACTGGAGCTGTGTTCTCTCTCTGTTTGCAGCACAGATCCATGAAAGCAAACCTTGTAAGACCCTCAGAGGGTTTTTAATAGCAAGGTTCCCCTATTTTGCATTTATAAGCACTAAAGAAACATTTCATAAATGTTTGTTACACACTATAAAGCAGTTGTGGGGACAGATTTAACTGTTTATTAATGTATTTGTCAACAACTTTAACTCCCTCTGTGAGCACTAATATGTGGAGGCTGGTGTTCCAACAGATTCAATGACAAACTGGTTCAAAAACCCAAGCCATAGTTAAATAAAACGTCTTTACAGAAGAAGCTAGAACTGCTAACAGATATTGTACATTAACAGACTACTTTATAGTGTGTTCGTAAACTGCTTCGAAATGCAAAACAGGAGAACTCAGAGAAAAATGCTTTCGAGTTAGGACTCATTGTGCAGGTCTGGGAAAGGTATCAGTTACATAATAAACTGTTAACAGCTCTGATAGTAGTGGCATGGAGGCATTATTAACTTTACCAAAAATGACATTTATGCAACATTAATATTATTTACATTTTAAGCTCCGGTTAATAGTTATAACAAAAAATAACATTAGTTAACATTTCTGCTGTCCTGAGGCTGAAGATACAGTTTTTTCCCCCATTAAAAACCCTGAATGTATTTCTGTATTTCCTCTAAAAATTCTGTCATTACATAATATCTCAACACATTGTAACTTTAAAAACAGATCAATTACACCAAAGTCAATCTGCTTGTCTGACTATCCACCCACTGAGGCTCAACAGCTTTAGTGCTGCACACACACACACAGACAGCACGTCATGGAATTACTACAGACTCCACTGCTGTGCTGCTATGTGCTGTGCTCCAGATGTGGCGGCGTCTGGACCACGTAGCACAAGGTGCACTTCAAAGGAGCCGAGCAGTGAATGACCACAGTCATCCTCGACTTGGGACGGCCGGAGCTGCCGGCACCCGCATGGGGTCTTTTTAGAGTGCTGTCTGGCCCACCTGTGATGATGTCCTCAATTGTGCCATCCTTGCCCTCGTACACAGGCCGGTGGTCTTTAGCTTGCCGCCTGCGTAGCTCTGCTATCAGCTCCTGCTGCTGATGCCTCTTCTTTTGAGCCTGGACCTGCACCAACAGAGAGGATATTTGTACTGTTCACTGTGCTTTTTGGCACGGCACAGAGCTTTATTTAGCACTGAGTAAACATCTCATAGTTTTCATTTAGCTCAGTTGCACTTAAACTGTACCTTGGGGTCATGCTGTTTGGCCTCCTGAGCCAGTAACTTCTCTCTCATTGCTTGCTCCTGCTTTTTCCTCTGTTCGTTTTCTTCCACCGCATCCTGTTGAGAAGACAAAAAATGTAACCAGTCTGTGACAAGAAACTGAAGTTCAACCAAATCCGAGTCAATGCACTTGTGTGGTGATTTTAAGAAAGAGGAAACAAAAACAGGGAACACACATTTTTACACATGTTGATCAAAGTAATTACTAACTAGAAATGTAGAAATCTTAGAGAACTTGCTCTTAATGCTTATCTCTCAATCTTTCAAACACACAACTACTTTACAAATACACCACATGTGTTTTAAAGCTGTAGTTTGACATCTTATTTCATCTGGTCACTTTCCTACTGAGGGTCAAATTAACAGATTGTCATTGTTGTTAGGTTTCTACACTTAATAAAAAGCCAAAACACGTTGCTTAGCTTAGCGCATTGACTGGAAACAAAGGTAAAAAGAAAGCCTGGCTGTGTCCAAAATTAACCAAAATCTGTCTGGCCAAACATTTGAAGCTCGTTTTCTAACCTTTAAAATGAGAAATGCTGGTTCCCCATTTCGATTATTTATGCTAAGCTAAGCTAACTGGCTGCAGACTAAGGGCTTACACATGATTACACTTCTCCTTTACCTCCCAATAACAACACAACTGACCTGTTGCATGTTGTTGCGAGGCCAATTTTAAGGCTCGCCAATTTTGCTGTTAAATTTCATGTAGTCAATTAATTGTTTTAAGTGACTATTTCTTTGATTAATCAACTAGCAAGTTAGGTCATAGCTAGTTAGGTTTAGCATTTTAATATTTACTTTTTGGCTAGTTTATACAGTATTGTGGTTTTATTTCTGCTCATGGTTGTCAGGTTTTTCGGTTATGTGACGCCTCTCTCCACGAGAGCGACTTTAAGTTGTAACAGACAATTTTCCCAACATGTTGAACTACTCCTTTAAGTCACACATACACACTTATACAGACACACATTTGCAGAAATCCTGTCGCACGTTTCCTTAAGCAGATCCCATAAATCCAGACTGAGAACAATCTCAGGAAGTGTGCTGTGTGGTGGGGCAGGGCGAGGCTGTCCGGGGGTAACGGGGGGGAGGGTTCGGGGTGGGGTGGGGGTAGTCTAAACACCACAGCTGCAGCTCCAGAGTCAGCCCCAGCTGGCCTTTCCTGTTATTTGGCCTCGGACTAATGCCACGTCCTGTGGCATACAGGCAGCCAAAGCTCTGCCTCGCTCGGCTCTCACCGAGACTGACAACATCCAAGTCTGAAACCAGGGAACTTCCCCTCTCTGGGAGGGAAGAAAGCTGCACCCTGTCAACACAGAGGTGAAGAAAGACTCACAGATGCAGCATCTGCTCCGTGTTCTCACCTTGTAGGACTTGATGAAGCGCACAAACACAGGGAAGAACACTGAGGGTGGAGCCGTCTTGGTGCTCTCTCCGAAGTAGTTCACCACATTGTTGAAGGCTTCCTAGAATTGGAAAAGGAGCACAGAGCCAGAGTGGAAGCAACGTATGTAAACACTGTCGAGCTGGGAGCCATGATTGCTCATGTGTTAGAGATCAAGTGGGACACAAGTTTGCTTCATGTCTATTTTAATTTTTGTTTCTTTTGAGGTTAGGAGGTGCGGACAGTGTTGTGATACCTCTGCCGTCTTGGCGTCCTTTTGCAGTTTGTCCAGCTGTGGCTCACTGGCCTGGACGAAGCCTTTCAGGACTGCATGATCATGCAGACTGCACTCTCTCCTGATCAGGTCCATGCCTTTACCCAGCTCTCGAACATCCAACAGCACATTTTCCAGAGATACTTTCAAACGCAATCAGCAAGGAAAATGTTTCAGTTCCAGATCTGAACATATTTGATCTAAAATTGCTCTTATATTACTGACAACAACTGACATTAGAATTAAAATATCTTTAAGACAATTTGTCTAAATTCACCTGCTGCAGCTTTATCTACAAAGTGTAGTTCATTGTAGAAGTTGGCCAGTTCAGGGTACTTCTCTTTCACAATGAGAGCTATGTAGTGGAGCAATGTCATCTTCCTGTCTGTAGACTTAGTGTCCAGCAGCTGTGTAACAATATGAATGAAGGAAACATCAGCAAGAGCACGGCACAAATGAACTGTGTCCCACATTTATTCTGCCGATAAGTGTGGGAGCGAACTAAGCACCTGGAAAATGTCTTCAAATTCTGCTCCATAATACTCACCAGATCGAGACTTTGTAGTTTGAAGCCATAAACGCAGCCTCTCTTGCTGCTGTTCATGTAGTTTCCCAAAGCAAGAATGATCTAAAAGGAAACCAGAGGGAAAGAATTAACATACATAAACATTAAAAAGGCTACTATTATGAAAACATATAAATGATTCTTACCTCAAGCATTCTTTTTAACTTTGGTGCAGATTTTATCGAGCCAGACGCAGCAATGATTGCATTGAGCTGCGGCGTGAGCATGTTGACGTTATCTGAAAAGTTCCCAACAAACGTGATGATGTTCATCCTCTGCGTGAGCCTCTCGATCTTGCTGAATAACAACATGAAGCGATCTTCTTCTGCTAGCTGGTCCAGCGGACGCCGCTCACGCTCGTACTGCCGCAGCAGCTTCACCTCCTGCTCCGTGGGCAGAAAACGCATCAGGCACTCCACAAAGTCGACGGGTAAGGCCTTGAGGTCAAACCTGGGTCAAAACAATATGCACATAAGTAACTTGTTCTGTCTTATCTCTGGTTCAAAGAGTTCTTCAAGTGAAAATAAAAGTTCATACTTCTCTATTGCTTTGCAGATCTCTTCTGTGGTCTTGTTAGCCTTTCGCAGTGTGATGGCTAAGTTCTTGGAGCGATTGGCATCCAGAAGGGTGACTTTGTTTACAGCCTTCTGTGCCACTTTGCTCTTTGAGCAGGAAAGATCCACGATCGGACCCTGGGCTCTGGTCTTAAACAGCTCCTCAAACCTCTCCAGATCCAGCTCCTGCACACAAGTCACAGTTCACTTTCTTTTTCTCAGCATCACATTAAAATCACTTAAAACACATTTTCTCAATCAGCCTCTGGGATTCTTCATGTACATCTTATTTTCTGTAGATTTCGATGTGTTCCTGCCAATAAAATAGATTATGTCTGAACAGGAATTTAGAAACATATGAATCAAAATGTGATGAGAGTCAGTCAGTTGTTGCCAGCACTGTCAATCAAACCGCACCTCCACAGTCCTGATCGAGTAGTTTTTGATGTTTAAACTCTCTCAAAATCATCAGGATGCTTTTATCAAAACTTGAACTTTGCTCCTTTTTTGGACTGAACATTTAATGAAATAGAGATTTTTCAAGGTCTTTCTCAGTTTTATTTGCCTGACTCACCTCTAGCACACGCTCGTCGTCAATCTCATTGAAGACTGTCCCGTTGATCTGATTGGGCTTCAAAGCCGTCCAGTTAAACACAGGCAGGCGGAACTTGGTCTTGATGGGCTTCTTGATTCTAATGGCTGCAGTTAAGAATTTAACAAAAACATATAAAGCTGTTACGTTTTGCTCTTCTACCAGCAGCCAAACAACAAGCAAATATACTGTACATGGGTCTGCTTGTATCAGCTCTCACCTGAGAGACCTACACTCAGGATAACAGAGGGAGAAGCGTCTGGCAGAGGTGGAGCAAGAGGAGGTGCAGGTGGTGGGACTGGTATAGTTGTGCCTGTAATGAATATACAAGAAAACATTAAAAATGCTGCTGTAATGGAACTCTGGAACAAAATACTTCCGGGAATGTATTTATCTGCTTAATGTTTTGGGGTTTTTTTCACTCTCTCCTATATTCTTGTTTTAATCTGATGTTTTCTCCGAACCTTTAAACTCCAATTCATTACAAAACTCTTACATTCTTTTGTACCCTCTATGTTTACTGTTCTATGCTGTGCCGAAAAATGTGGGGTGACACTGTGATCACAGTGGGCAATGTTTCATAATGCTACAGTCTGCTGCACAGTCATATACAGAGGAAACACGCTGTGCATTTCCTTTTCCTGTCTGGGGTGAAAGACACACTGTGATGATCCATCACCTGGTTCAGCACGCATGAACAAAGAAGAGGAAGTGAAAACGCAATCAACTTTCACAGACATGTGTCACCAGACTTAATCACTGTGTGTCATAGTCTATCACCTGAGGCGGAGGGAAGAGGAGGAGGAGGCGGTGGAGGTGGAGGAGGAGGCGGAGGAGCTTCGCTGGCTGGTGGTAAACTGGTGTCTGGTCCTCCTGGTTCTGTAAATGCAGCTGTTGAGCCCAAAGACAGCTGCCCGATGTCACCCAGCGGGATCCTGAGGTCTCCAACACCACCCACACCCCCGACTCCCAGCGGCTCGATGGAGATGTCTCCATCAGGCTTCTTGTGCAAACGGATGGTGCCTTGCTGTTCGAGCTCCAGCAGCCGCCTCTCGATGTTAAAGTGCCTCTGGAAGGCAGCGTCCTTCTCCTTGATCACCCTCCTCAGGGTGTTGACCTGGGTGTTGGTCGACTCGAATGTCTCCTGAATTGTCACCAGGGGGCGATAAAGAGTAAAACACAATGACTCTACATGCAAAAGAAACATCCTGTTTCCTGCTGACCTAATTTGCTATCACAGCAATTTAGCTACATGCATCTGAAAGTGATCTCTGCTAACACACACTGAAGTGAAGTGAAGCCATTCTGATGCCAGGCAGGCGAGCGTTATTACATCATTCCAGCTGCCAGCTTACCCGTATCACTTGCAGGTCCTTATCTTTCTGAATGAGCAGCTTCTCCAGGTCGGCGACTTTCATCATTGTTTCATTCTCAACCTCCAGCAGCTTCTCCGTCACCTGGGAAAGAAGACAGAGAGAGAGAGAGAGAGAGCAACAGAGATGAGAGGTGGTAAAGTCAAGAATTGATCCACAGCACGGGCATCTTTCCCAGTTCCACTCCCTCCCCGCCCTCCCCTATACACTGTGCATCATCACTTAGGAACAAGATATACCCAGCACCATGATGCAGCAAGAGCATGACACAGCTTTTATTTTGATTTTGGACAGATTACACATGTTGCACAGGAATTCTCGTGGAATTTTCACCCTCAGCCTCCCCCATCATTCCTGCCCTCTGAGAGCAGAGTTTGTTATGAAATTCCTCGAGTGATGTAAGGGCTGCCTACGACCTTTTCATCTGAAGAAGGTCTTTGAAAAAGACGCGTGGGACACCAAGGCAACTGCCCAGCAAGAACGAGCCAACACGAGAACAATATTAAGATTGTCTCATGCGCAGCACTTTCCAACGTTCTCCACCCCGTCATTATTCCGAACCACTTGCGAAATGCAAACACCGAGTAAATTTCTAATCACCACGTAGAAACAGCCAAGGTAAGTACATGGCTGGTGAACCACAACAATCTCGTAAATGAGCCCAGAGAGCCATGTTGGTGGTCCAGACTGGGTGGTGCACTTACATGGGACAGGTGCTCCTCCAGTTCCTCCACCTTCTCCAGGGCCGCATTCTTCGTCTCCGCATCTTCCAGCAGACCACCCACATCAAACACGTTATCCAGGTAGGCCTGGATCTGCACTGACAGCTTGTCACTCTCTGTGTGTTTGCATTTCTGACATGAAGGAGAATAAAAGAGCATTAGTAGTGCCCCCCACACACACACTGCACTGACCGTGTCTGCAGGTGGACATGTGTTTTGGATCGCCCACATCTTTGCTTTACCTCCAGGTAATCATCCAGCCCCAGCTTGGTGAATTCATACTGCAGATGGACTCTGAAGTTCATGTCCTCAACTGAGTGGACCACAATGTTGATGAACTGCATGCAGGCAACCTGGACCACAGACACACACAGATTTAGGCCTTTAACTGAAAGCACAGATGGACACACATTCTACATCCATCATACAGAGCTGATCTTACCATGTAGTCGATGTTTCCCTCCTCACAGCGGAAGTAATCCATCAACCTCTCAAAGCGATGCTTCTCCTTACACACCTGAAACACAAAGGATGCTCTGAGAAGAGGTTGACAGCCTACATGCATTTATATATATATGCATGTATATAAACTGTATATATGCTGGCTCTTTTTATTCTATTCCAATTTATGATCAAACTGTATTACTGTTTTGCAACTCTGTGCTGCACAAGCATGAACAGATCACCTTGAACCTTCCCTGAATCCAAAGTGATGGTTTACAAAAGTATTTTAAGAGCTAATCTATGAAATGACATTGCAGATGAATGAAAGAGGAAAACTTTCACAAAAGCAGACACAGACTGGCAAAAAGCCAACATGACGTTACTTCTTTGATCAGAATGTAATGATTAATCTGATTTATGTTGGAGGGGTTTTGATTTGGTAGGGGGCTTTATCCTTATATTGCGGGACTGCAAAAAACTACTGCAGAAGTGTTTAACAAAAAATATATTGGAGAGAAATAAAAAGGAGTTAATATGCACAGAAGGGATAACAATTAAGAAGCAATTCTAAAAATGGAAGTTTTTATGAAGAGTTGGGCACCACTTGTACAGACGATGCCAGAACTATGTATTTTTCCCACTTGCTTTTTCCCTACGATTTGCAACATATTTTAAAATTTATTTCTACTTGTCAACAGGCTCATTTATCCTCCGTGTTTTTAAGACGGTCTGTGGTTCCTTGCGTCACTGCAATAATCACATAATCACATAATATAAAGGTACTTGAAGTCCTCTGTGTATTATGTTATTTCATGTGAAAAATTATAACATTATATAATATTTTGTTTTGATTTAATTCTTTCCAGGATCAAGCATAATCCATCCCAAGAGTTTTGCTGTATGTAAACCGCAGGTCATTTCCTCCATTAGCAACAACAACCTCTGCTTATTATCATAATTCATGGGAAGGGAGAGAGATAAAGACATGGGGACAGACTTTTTTAGCCACTTTCCTACACAAAAATACACTGGACAGAGAAAGGGAAAATCCATGCTGTAAGAATCCATGCCCACTTCTGACGATCCTCACCAGAAATAGTAGCAGTTCTGGACCTAACACATGATTACTGCTCCAGCTGTGGTTGAAACCTATAGGTATCTTGTGACATTGCAAAGACCTGTCACCTTGTACTAATGCATCTTTTTTTTTTTTTTTACAAATACCACCACAGAAATACCACAATGTTTTGACTGGTGGGTTGATTAGCATTCGCGTCTCTAGGGAGCTTTCCACTGTAGGATAATTGCCTTGTTCCGCTGTTTGGGTGACCGTGTAGGCAGCAACCAAGAGGTTGAGCAAACCTTTGTGGTGCACTAGTTGATCCTTATCATTGTTCAAGGCTGGCTCACATCTGGTGTCTTAATGAGACTGATGACCTCAGACAGCCCACCATGGAGCTTTGCCTACACCCACAGTACACATGAAAACTCTCAGAGCGCCTTAACTTTCATTTCACTGGCCGTATGTGCAGTCATGCACAGCTGTGATGTGGGAATGGTGACGATATAATTATTGCCGGTTAGATTTTTTGGGGGTCATGGGCCATGTATTACCACTAATTTCTGAACGGTGCATCTTTAAGTATCAATGGCAGTAAATGTTGTTTTGGGCACCTCTTTGAAGTTGTCAAAAGCTGAAAGGATGATCTCATGACCTCCTCGAACTAGACAGACAGCAGCCAGCAGCTCCAGGACCAAGGCTTTCGTCCTGGAAGTACAGGAGACACACATGAAGACAACATACCTGGATTACAGCAGCACATATGTCCTCAAAACTAATGCAAATACATCATCATACAGGAGTAAAAAACAAAACTAATTCTGAGCTCTGAGGCGGGGACAGGCCTTTTTAGCTCATTAAGTGTTTGCCTTCCTTGCCTTTATTATAAAGTGATCAGCCCTAGCGGTTTACCACTAATCTTCCTTTAGTAAACATTCCTTTAACAGCCTGTATATATGCCTCAGATCCTGGACTTCAGAGAGAAGCTGAAGACAATGAGAGAATAACAGGCATATCACATGAACTGGCTGCAGGGTTTCCCCCATTGTTTGACCCAGCCCTGCGTCTATGGAGACGGGGGCCCTCAGTTCTTACCGTGAGTTCTTATTGTTCAAGCTGAGAGCAATTTCATTGACTGCATGTGCGTGAGACATCACCATATTGAAGCCATACTGCAAGGAAAAGACAGAGGGAGAGAGAGAGAGACATAGAGAGAGAGAACAGGATGTGGTGAGAAAACCTGTGTTTATAATGAGAATTTAACTGAACAGGAAACACTATTCTCGCATTTACAACACGCATCAGTGTTCTCTTGTGTGTCACAGTTTGGTACCTGATAGTTCATGATTGCTCTTAAGCACATGATGCACACATGCACATCATCCTTTTGGCTCACGAGGCGGGAGTTCTTGATGGTTTTGCTGTTTGAAACCGTGCCATAGCTGCAACAGATGGCATAAATTAATATCTGGTAGAGATTCAGTGATTAAACTCTGTGTATTTTTTTTTTCTTTAAGCTTAATGTTTAATCATTACTTGTATTTCTAAAGTTTATTTGGTGCTCATATAACTTTTGTTTTAAGTGTGTCACATAGAAAGAGACAGAGGGAGAAAATTACAGAGAACAAGCTCTGACAGAAAAAACTTAGATGGCTTTTGAGGTTACAGATGCATTATGGGAGATGCCTGGTTTCCTCGCTGCTGTCAACAGACTGAGGTCTAAGCTCACAGGCTGGTATTATGTAACCGTGTTGCACAGTCATCATTTGCACATAATAATACTTTTCTTGTGCAGTTTATAGATGGTTTATACAGTGTCTCCTGATCCAGAATTTCTGAATCATGTGCAACTTTTTCTACATGTTACATAATGTTATACAGATTTAGCAGAAGTCTTGATCTAGATGCTACAAAGCCTAAAAGTTGTTCTTCTGTTCGCTCTTATAATATTTATTTACTCCTGTCAGACTTTACGTCTCCTTTCTGTGTGTGGCTCAGTGATGAAGAAGAGAATCACAACTGTCCAACATATGCTGCCGCCCACAGCTGGCTCTCATCTGAGGACGCTGCAGATGCACATCTGGACAGATGAGGGAGGACCATTAACAAAGAGAGGCGCATCGCGCAAGGGGTCAAAGACTTTAGACTCTATCTTTGCTACAACGCCTTAAGGTCAAGAGAGAGGTCAGTAGACCCATAACACATCAGCCAGTCAGGCGTTTTCCGGAAACCAAACAGCACCGAGACGACTGGCTTGCATGCTAATACATGTTCACAGCATTCAAGGTTAGCAGAGCGAGGCAATAACAGGGATCGGCAGGAGCAGGGAAGCTGGCTTAGCCATACGTACCGGAGGACAGACTGGCGGGCAGAGCGCACCAGTGTGTTGCAGAAGGGTTGGGTGTTCGTATGGTGCAGATCCTCTATGGACCTGCTCCAAGATTTAGCCTTGTCCAAGAAGCCATCCTCCCCATTCTCCAGCCCCTCAAAATCCAACCTGAGCCACAGACAGACCGACAGACAGACAAGCCAACACAGAGGCACACACAGGGGTGTAGATGAGAGGCACGGGGGAGGTTAGGTCAGCGAGGCAGCTTGGTAGAGAGCCAGGGGTTATCACAAGAACTGTCATCAAGCTGCATGATAAAGCTCAGCACATAGACCCTGTACCATTCAGGCAAAGTATAGCTCAGCGCTACACGAACGTAGCATCTATATAGAATAACATTCAGTTTGCCAAGTATGCAACAGGGCATACAAACACATCCAAAGAATGCAAGAATGCAATTTGCACATTTTTAGATGCACAAGCAGTTTATTACAGGCTCTACAGGATATAACATGTTAACTCAGCAGCTGGATTCACTGCCCAACCCAGTTCCTCAGAAAAGGTTTTTCGCTGCAGTCATGAGAGATGTGTGTGCATGAAGCGTTCGAGTGCAAACTACTCACATGACAGCACACTGGGCAAAGGAGAGGTACTCCACCAGGACGTCAAGACCTCTGTTCTCATCGTTGAGGAACTCCCTGACCCACCTGTGACGCATGAGAACAGACAGGGGTTAGCAGGGCACCAAATCAAGAACACACCCTCATGCTTTAGGGCTACATTTTACCCATTAAAGGAAACAAAGAAAGAAACAGAGAAAACAGAGATTAGGTGTATCTAAAGGATTCTTATGACCATCCTCTTTGTCTCTAATAACAAATAATTAGATTTTATATGATTCATTAGGCATAAAGATTCCTGATATATGGACAAAAAGGATTTTTTATTTTGATTATTAAGAATAACTATAAAGAAATTGGAAGAAAAAATGGAAGCTAAAGTAGAGACGAATATAAGAGGTGCAAATCAGAAGCATTAGGCATCAAAAGCAGAGGAAACACTGACTGTTTTGAAACAAGTAGTCAGAGAGAGCAGGAAACGTAAGATTTAAAAATAAATACCAGGTTAATCAAGCTTATTAAGACCAGGAAATTAGGGCAAAGTTAGCGGTAAATCTATTTTTATTCATTACTAAGTATGATCTTATGACACCCTGTGTTTGTCACCTGTCTGTCACAATGTTTTAATATCTCAACAACCACTTTCTGAGCATAAAATTATCACAACTAATAGACACAATCAAAAAATGAGACCTGAGTTAAAAGAATTATCCTTTAAGACAACTCTGAAGGGGTCCCCCCCCAACCCTGACTGAAAGATCTTGGCAGGAATGCTATGGAAAGTAAACTAAAGCAGGGCTTCAGATTTACTCCCCCGTCTAACTGGAGTTTTTTGGACAGAGAAACAGCTCCAAACAAAGGAATTCCCATTGCGATGAGAGAAAGAATGTGGAGGGCATATGGCTGAAGGAGCTGAGCTCAGGTCGAACCCCTGACAGTCAACAGTATTTAGTCTGCCTCCCCCGCAGACCCCCTTCACTCCCCTCCCTACTTCTTCAGGGAGCTCTGGGGGGGGACAGGATTGGGGTAAAAGGTTCTTAAAATAGTCCTGAAGTGCTGGTTATGATGACAGACTGCTGGTCAGCCAATGGCGAGTCAGGCAGGAGAGCAATCAAGGGCCTCAAAGTAAAAAAAAAAAGGGTAGGAGGTGGGAAAGGGAAGAGAGGTGAGGAGATGAACAGAGGAAAGCAAACAAAGCAGTATGATTTGGGTGCAGGAGGAAAGGAGAGGAGGGGGTGGATGAGGAGGCGGGCTCGATCTTCAGTTTCCTGTCTACCTACCCCCTCCCCTCCTTCCCTTTCTCCCTCCTTGCCTCTGACCCCTCGCTCCTTCCTCTCTCGCTCCTTCCTCCCTCCCTCCCTGTGCTTCACTCCAACCAGTTGCTATTTCAGATTTTCTTGGCAATCTCAGGAATAACACATCAGAAAGGGCCCAGAATTCAGACACACACAATAAACCCGCATCTGTTACACTTAATCCCACCCACAAGAAGTCCTCTGAAAATAGCTTTCTTTTTTTCTTTGCCTTTGAGTCTTTCTGGGAAAAGGATTGAAAAAAGGACCTTTATTGATGAAGCCTAATGGAATATGAGTTATTCTTGGATGTCAATAAACACTATGGAAAATCAAAGCCATTTTACAGGCTCCCCCTGGTTTGGGGATTCAGTGGCAAGTCAGTGGAGCATATCTTTTATATGAAAGTATCTGTGCAATATCGAGTAATAAAGTCATGTCTGCAACACTGGAGATAAAGGCTGAAAGACTTAGCATAACATCCACATACAGAGAGGATGTATGGTGCACCGTACCGTATCAAATGCCTATTGTTGATTACAAAATACAACAAAATAACACAAAAGCATTGTTTTCATTAGAATGTGAACAATGTGTAAACATAAGAGTATCCTTGTGTGTGTTTTTGTGCTGTGCTGGGTTCAACACTGGTCAGCCAGGTTTCCTGTCCCTCTGGCATACACAACAAAGCTTCCTGCTCAACGCTACGGGGGGAGTGGACGTTGCAGCACAATGGCTACCATCTGGGCATTATGAGGACCAGCTCTATGAAGTGGAGCTGCAGAGCTTGGCAAGTTTGAACAATGGGGGATATGTGGGCACCAGAGAGAGCTCAGGGTCCCTGCAGCAGCAGGAGCACAGAGAGGGCCATTCTTTACAAGGGTAAACAATAATGTGGTTTCCTTGAGCTGCAAGCACCAATAAACAGATCTGTGTAATATATCAGAAAAGTGGAAGAAGGACAGGAATTGATTACCCAATGTGGTTTGTCCTCAGTGAAATCTCCAGCTCCCTCAGGACCTTTGTAGATTCCTGCACCCGCCTGCGAAACTTCTGTAACAGAGAGTTTTGCTGCAAATGTATCATTGTGCACATGCAACTAAATACAGTGAGTGTGTATGGGTTACTTTTAAAAGAGCACTCCACTGATGGACACGTCACAATGGGCTGTTTTAATTCAAAAACTGTTTTAAAATCAGTGTGGCAGAACCAGAGATCCCCATTCACACATTCCTCTTCCTTGGTGCCTGATTGCAACAGGCCGCTGATGGTTCAAGTTTGATAATATATAAACCTCTGATGTAACCTCAAGCACAGATGAAAATCAGGTCACAGAGGTTTAGTATCTTCCTTTTCTACAACACCAAATCACATTTTTTTCATTTGTCACTTTCATAGTTGTAGTTTTGAGCCTGAACCAACACTGACTCAAGTGGCATCACTTTAGTCAATTTATCAGACTTTATGTAGCTTTTTGCATTTTTTTTTTATGCCATGCATTAGAACATCTGAAGACCTGCATACAGACTTTAATGTGTTACATCAGTGGAGTTCACTTTTTTTAGTGTACACCACATGTGAACAGTGGCCTGCACTGCCCCACCTTCCGTGTGACTCCGGGGTCTAAGTATCCTCGTAGCTTCTGGATGTAGGTGTGAGGTGGATTCTTCACCTGAAACCTCTCCTGAAGACACAAAGCAGAGTAAGTTTAAAGTGTCTGCTGAAGTCACTGTGATGGTGCTGAATGAGACAAGTGATAATAGTAGGTTTGCTGGTTCGGTGATTTATAAACATAGACTTTATGAATGCACCTGGTCGCAGATCAGGTCCCATTTCTTCTCATTGTCGTACTGCCTGAGGAGCCGGGCTTTGTCTGGTGGCAGGTTCATAGAATTCTGAAACATGAAAACATAAGCATCAGTTTCATTCATAACCAAGTTATTTCCCTTTTTTCAGTTGATTTTTATTTATAGAAACTCTGACTGAGTGTGTGCATCACAACACAGTGGCGCCAACAGCAGAGCACAGCTGAAATTTTGGGGACTTACACTCTGACCTCACTTCCTGTGTTGACTCTCAGCATCCTGCTGCAGGAGATGAGCTGCATCTCCTCTGCACTGCCAAGTCTCACTATCACTCAGGCAACACTTTGCTTTTTTTTTTACAACAAACCACTCTCACAGGCCTGTTACGTGACCTGTCAGCTAATCAACCCGTAAAAACACTTGAACGCCACACGAGACGTCCTGAGGCCGCCACTTTTACTGTGGCTCAAATTGAAACCTAAACGCTCTCATTTGTATTTAGAGGGTAACCCATTTAAGGGTTTTACGTCCTTATGATCACTGTTTAAAAAAAAACAAAACAGCACAGACTACACAGCACGTTTTTTGACTAACAGCTTCTCTGACTGAGCCAAGAGCTTGTAAACATGGTTTGACACGGAAATCTTAAAAATGAGGAAGCAGCACAACAATATAAGGGAGCTCGCCAGCTCCTGAAACTGATAGCCTCAGCGTTTCTCTTTGAAGAGACATGAGGGATCAACAGAACCCCGTGAGCCCAGCCACAAACGGCCCGTCAGCTTGACTTTTAACCTGCAGCCATAACTCAGCCTCCCATCCAAAAAGCAACACCCTGTTAACCCATCCCAGGCCAGATGTGGCGCTCACACTGGCATTTGGCTACCGGTGGAGTGTTTGATAGACGGAAAAAAACAAACACTTGTTCCTTTGGCAAACACTCAGTCACCGGTAGGGGTGGAATATCACATGTGTGTATTTTAAAGCTTATTTTCCACATCAGGGCATCATCACTCACTCTATCAGCACATCATGAATCATGTCATCTAAAAAAAAAGGGCTGGGGACAGAGGTCAGGAAACATTTATTTTATAGAGCTGACTAATAATTTCACTTTAAATAGCATCTTCTTATGATCATAAATTCCACAGCACAGTCAAAAAACTTAAATAGCTGATGGACCCCTGTAAGAAAAACCCTCTGAGAACCTAAAAAAAAAGCAAAAATGCAATGCCTGACAGAGTTCTGGCTAAAACTGCACATATGGGGCCTTTGACATAACCTGCTTTATAAATTCCAAGCAGGAGAGAAAAGAGAGGCAACATGCATACCAGATGTCCAGAATTACAGGAGGAATGTGTCCTGTTTATAGTAGTAGTTTATAGTAGTAAATTTTTTTCTCTTGTCTGACCCCCTGACTGCTCTCTTTCCTTTTCTGTCTCTCCTGGGAGAAATTTTACCAACAACAGACTTCAGGAAAGTCGAACCAGGAAGTGAAGAGGAGTCTCTCCCATCCGCATCCCATGGCTGAAGAATTCTTTTCTTATTTTAAACACAGACTGGATACTACCCACAGTCTCATTTAAAGCAATGATAAAAATATAAGATGGTTGATCACTTTAATCAGCATTGATCACTCAATAAAAACTAGTACAAGTAGTACAAGAACCTAGAGTTCATGATCATTGAAAGACAGCAAAAATATTATGAAAAATCACAGAGTTAAAGAACTTCCACTTGATTTAAATGTCACTGGAGTTTTATTGAACACTTACTGATTTATTAATTTATTTTACGAATACAAATCCTTGACTTTTAAGCTGCATAGATTAGTTGATTAGTTGATCGGCTGATCACCAGACAACCGATTGGGAAAAATTTTGGTGATGGATTTTTTATTTTTAGCAGTTGTTTTTTTTTAAAATAGATTTGCTGATTTAAGCTTCTCCAATGTTCAAATATAATTATTTTCACTGTTGTATAGTACTGTAAACTGAGTATCTCAGGTTTTGGACTGTTTTTGGACAAAACAATACATTACATTACATAGATACATTTTGGACTGTAGGGTCAGTTGAACAGAACAAACATTCATGACAATGATCTGCAGATTAAGCAATTAACAAACTACTCATGAGCTGCAGCTCTAGTTTATTGTTTATGAAATTGAAAGTCAGATCTAAGTTTACGTGAATTGATTCACAGTCACATTTATAGTGAAGCAATGAATGACAAGTACTAATTGCAGTCAGTGGATTTTTTTTAATATTCTCCAGATTATGTTCTATTGGCTTGAATCCTGGTGTAAACACCTGAAGGGTAAATGTAAAAATAAGCCCAGATATCTACTCCGGCATCTGTCCAGGCCCCGAGCCTGCTCTCCTTTGTTTTCTCTGCCAGTCATGCATACTAAAGTAGAGCCATACAGCCAACAGGCACGGTCCCACTTTGTAGAAATGTGAAATTAAATTGCTTGAAAACACGCAGCCCAGACAAACAGATGTTCATCCATTTAGTAAAGACAAAGGAGCAAAGTAAAGTCAAAACCTGCACACTGTTACTGTATTTGAAAAAAGATTTCAGTCATAAAAACATCAATCAGAAGCAAAAAGTGTAGAATTTCAATCATGATCAACGAACGCCTTTATGAACAATGAAGGCACACTGCAGACTTTGATGTTTAATACAGCTGTGTTCTTGTCAGTTGGAGCCTCAGGTAATGTAAACAAATACAGGTGGGGACTGTGTGCTGATGTGTGGAGCTCCACTCGGGCGTAAAAAGTAATGCCTTAATGAGAGAGGGGGGGGAGAAAGGAGGCTTCTTCTGTGACAAGGACAAAAGCAGAGGGGATGTTTCCTTTCTTACTAGATTTGGGTAATTTGAGCCAAGTAACCCAATTTAGCTAATTTCATTTCACTTTCTCCCACAGTGATACAATCTTGCACTTCCTGTGTTTATAGGAAGCTAGAAAGACGTCGTTTTATGGGAGAGAGGGAACAGCGGATGCGCAGGCCCATTTTAGGGGTAAAATACTACAGAAATGCCAAAAAAGCCGCTTGTTATGTTGCCATGTTGCCCACGTACTTTCTCCTCCAGCAAGCAAGGCCTTCTTGTTTGACCTGAGACTGGCTCGACAAGGCATTCAATGTGGAGCTTTGTTTTGATTTGGTGCCATGCCATTCCCATCCTTTGACATTTGAGCTATTTTTTTCTTTTCCCTCACAGAAAATGGCTAACAATGGCTAGTGGGCTGGGTCGGCGTATGCCCCCTGGTGCTCTGTGGAGCAAAATCCAGCTAAAACACAACAGCAGTACACTGCACAACCAGATGAACTGGTTCTATTATCACCACTCTCTCTGATCATCAGGCCCCCTTTATGAGCCACAACAAGAGATGGAGTTTCCTCAAAGAAACCCTGAGGAAACAGAACGAAAAACTACCGTATTAATCTTGCTTAAAGACTGAAAAACTGTTCATATTTTTATGTAGCGATCACCTGCACAAACATCCCAGTTACAGGAAAATAAGTAAATCAACACAGTGATAAAAGATAAATGGAAAAGATATGCAAGGTTAAAAGACATAATGGACAAAAAAAAAAGTTAGAAGACGATTAACAGAAAATGAATTTAGATTTAAAACCATACTTTTATTGAAGGACCTGTCTAAGCTTTTTCATAACCACTACAGGAAAAAAAAAGAAAAAGAGGACCTGTGAGTCAGTGTTGTTGACAATGTCAGATCACATGCTCCTCTTTTGGTTTTGTCCCATCTTACAGCCTTCCTGTTGATGTTCAAGCAACCACTGAGAGTATTTTAGGATTTGATATTGTGTTCACTTGTCTCTCTCTTTACTTAGGAAACACGCCTGAGGGACTGATGCCAGAAAAGAAAATTTACTAAAAATTCTCAGGGCAGTAAGAGGCAATTACAAGATGTTGGCTTCTTTCAGAGCTTCCTGGCCTAAAACAATGGATTAACACTGTGAACAGCAGATACAGTGTGAAACATATGACATTCAGATTAAGATTACTGAAAGAAAAAAGACAAGAGTGAACATAACTGACTGACAAAAAGTCTGACCACTGAGATTAGAGTGAATTCATCTGTGAAACAGGAAAGCGAGGGTAAAAATAAGTGTACCATTCTGCGTCATATAACTCCCTATTTGTGAAACTGACTGACTTCAAATGTATTGTTTTATACAACAGGAAAAACTTTAGATAAAAACATTATTTAAAGTTCAATGATTCATTATTTGAAAAAAAAAACTTTTGCTTGTTTCAGCCTCTTTGAGAATTAATTGAATACATTTGTGATTTGAAGATTTCACTGAGGGCTCTGAGACACTATAATGGCACCTTTAATTAAACTTTACAACATTTTATGCACTAAAGCATTAAAAATTTTCTCAAAATAAGATTAATCATTTAATTGATAGTGAAAATAGTCATTGCAGCAAGATAAATATATTTAGATAAATAATTAATTAATTACAACAAAGAGACAGTATTTACACACAAAAAGCGCAGAGTGGGAGAGGCGTTCGGAGGTGAGAGGATGTTGTGGAGGAGGTGTTGACGCAGGAGTACAAGTGGCCAACTGAGGGTTTGAGTTGAGGTTAACCCATAAACTCTAAAACAGAGAGACATTTGAGCTGCTGACAAAAGGAAGACAGAGGTTTTAAAGACCAAATAGTCAAAGTAGTTGAGGGGGGTCATGTTGCCGGTTAAGGGGCCATGGAGAGTCCAGGAGAGCCATCAGGGACTCAGCAGAGCGCTTAAAGTCACGCACAGACCCCCGCGACCGAGGGGGGGCGCCTGCAGAACCAATGAACTCTTTAGACGTCAGAGTCAGCGGGGCAACTCCATCTGCCCTCAACTGGACAGCTTCCTAATCCGAGCTGATTTACAATTAGCCTGGAGGTGAGCTCATGACATGCAGCTCAAAGGCTGAGACTCGCACAGAAACAAATGGAAAAGATGTTTCCTGAACCTGATCTTTCTCACAGCTTCACACTTTCACTCAGGATAAGATACAACACCGCCACACATTAAAGCGCTCCTAACGTTAGCACTCTGTCTGCAGACTTTCCTTGAGGTGGGTGTTTTTCTGGAGGACATTGGATTGGCTGATGTTCCATTAGGGGGCTACCAAAACTGCAACAGAGGATTATTCTGAAAGATCAGTTTATTTAAGATGCAGCTGCAATATGATGATGAAGAAAATTTTCGATTAAAAAAAAAAAAATGAAATATTTGTTTGTATGTTGTCCTATTTTGATGTGTTAAGAGTTTGCTAAGGTGCTAA
This sequence comes from Acanthurus leucopareius, assembly GCA_029814765.1. Taxonomy (NCBI): domain Eukaryota; kingdom Metazoa; phylum Chordata; class Actinopteri; order Acanthuriformes; family Acanthuridae; genus Acanthurus; species Acanthurus leucopareius. Next base: position 14,007,708 of record JAQMCX010000002.1, on the reverse strand, counting down.
AGTTTGCCCTGCTCAAAAGCCTGAAGGTAAAACTGAGCAGTATTTAATCCCCAAGGAACGTGATTTTTTAATCAATGATATGAATCACAGTAAAGCAAAGTTCTGAAAATCTGACTATTGAAGAGGTTTAAATTTGTTTTCTTAATTTTTGAACTTTTTTATAATAATCTTTGATAAAGTATGTGCAACATCTGGATCCGGCTCATGTGATTTTTTGTGGTGGCTTATAGGTCCGTGCAAGTATGCGTGACACATTAATAAAAGGGATATTGTGCCCGCTGCGTTTTATTAAAGTCAAGTTTTTAGACTAAGCAAAATTGAATGTGACTCTCTTTTGTGCTCTCTCAGTGCGTTGGGAAGGCAGAGGTTGTGTTTTTTATCTACTTCAAGAGGTTTACACAGGCCTCGACTTAGTTGTCATCAGCTCAGAGGGAAATGAGTGGGTGGCTGAGGAGCTCAGTATGCCGGACAGAGCCTGTGGAAGCTCAGACACGGAGACCCAGACAGCCCACTTTACCCCCGGCAAGTCTGGGTGTCTGCTCATCAGGGTGGGGTGCAGGAAGAGGGAACCTGTGGCACGACTAAACTGTAAGCTGTCCCGACGGCATAATCAAGGGTCAGATTCTAGACAAAGCAGGCGATATTTGCTCAGGAACAGTCTATCTTTGTATAATAGCAATTCAAGGTGCTTCGCAGATTAGCATTAGACAGTTAAACAAAGACCAACACCAGTATTTAGTCTCATATTTGCAGGACAGATGTGAGAGTGGTTTCAGTCTTCTTATCTAACTCAGTAAGACAGCAATTAAGTGTATTTCCAAAATGTGGCACTGCTCCTTTAAAGCCATAAATAATGAAACCAGTGTTAACAAACAACCCCGGAGTTGTTTTTCAAACCAGTAAATTGATTTATTGTCAACTAACATCATTTTAAAAGCTCTCTCCTTTAATTGACTCAAGGATTTATCTAATTAATTTTGTTTTTGGTACAAATTAAGCCACTGATGCTTGACAGAAAGCAGTGACTAACTGTCTGGAAATAAAAACATGGATCGGGTTTTCCAGATCCTTTTTTGACATTGATCATGTGTTTCTTACTAGATTACTTGGGAGGAAAAAAAGGTTGACATTTCAGTGACTCTTTTCCGGCTGCTAAAATGTTTGAGTCCGGGTTCACGTTCAGAAATCTTTCCTGAATTTGTCCTTTTCAACCAAGAAATGTGCAGTCTGTTGATGTTGTCATTAATAATATGAGAAAAAAGGTCTAGCTTGGCTCTTTGTTCAAAGCCAAAATTAAAGCACTAACACTGTTTATTGTGTTTATTTTAAAGTACTTCAGCTGTACATGTGAAAGCAACACATTTTTGAGTGTACTTGAGTGATCCGGTAATGCAGGAAAATAGGGGACTAACCAGTGGGGGGGGGGGAGAACAGGAGATTTTAATGAAGGATACTGTCTGAAGAAGCTGAGAGAGCCAGAGCACTGATCCTTATCAGGAAATAGAGCCAGCAAGGAGGCAAAGAAAACACAATAAAAAACGGGACCTGGCATATGTTTTCTTTATGAATATCAGCTGAACTTATTTAAGGCCGTGGCAATGAAAGCAGAAAGTAATGCAGCAGATCCTTTAACATAGGTGGCCAGATATAGTTCAAGATAGAGAATGCATGATATTGATTATGATTGAGACAAGTGCTTTAACTATTGATTACCTCCTTCTCATGGCTGATAATATAAATAATCATTTCAGATTTTTTTATTTTGTGGTTTATGTACACACAAAGTTAAGAGAAGCTTGGTTTCATACTTTAAATACTTTGGCTTTTAGAATAGTACATAAAATTTAAATTTTAAGTTATCTTCTGATAACTGTCATTGATCGTGCAACCCTATTCAAGATAAACATATACCTGACATATAAATGATAAGAAGGAAATGAGTAACCATAAAGTTCTAAGAAGAACAGGAACATCTATCTGTCTTATCTAACATACCACAAACACGCATACACACACACAGTGGATTTTGACTACACTGAGGTTTTAGGCCAGATAACCTGATTAAATGATATCATTAATGGTACAAAGTTAAGTCTGAATCAGACTCTGACAGCATCTTAACGTGTCCAACTAGCTCTTCATTAATAATCGTCAGCTCCATTGTCTGGATTCCTCCTTTTCCTTAGTATTGAGCCACAACGGGAGGAGACAGGATGAGAGTCTCAGCTGTTGTCGTCACAGCGCGGCAGGGACTTCCTTCACTTTTCAGGAAATCAGAAAACTTCCCTGAGTAATGGCAGGTTTGTACCATAGCTGTTGCCCTTGTAACCTGAGAGCGTGTGTGTGTGTTTGCACATCCACTCCAGAGATGTGTTTATGTGTGTAAGAATGAATCGTAGGTGTTTTTCCAGCTCCTGGGTAAGCTGCGCTGAATTGAAAGCGACAGAGTGGAGTGTGAGAAAACACTGCCCCCCTTTCTCCAAGCAGATATCCGATCACCCTATCACCCTTTTGCAAGGTAACCCGAACCAGGCAATCACAACAAAGCATGCACAAAGATGCTGGAAGACCAGGAGGCCAGCAGAGCCGACGCAACCAGCTCCCCTTAGGACAGGCTGAGGGAGGGAGGGAGAGAGAGAGAGGGCAGAGAGAGAAAGATGTTTTTCTAACAGGAGGAGAGATAAAGTTTACACCCCTCCCTGTCCACCCCTCCTGACACTGGTCCTTGTTTGCAAAGCAAATATAAAGAGACTCAGTTAAGAGCTTGTTTATAACTTAACAAGTAAGGGGGCACACCTCATTTACATGCAAATGCAAAGCCTGTGGCCAAACCACATTCTTGACATATTCGATTTAAAGCATGCAGCCTAGTGAGAGAAAACTATGTTAATAAACACCTGACACAAACCTAACTAGCATACAATGTTTTCCATTTTCCAGCCATCGAACAATAAAAATGGAAAGTTCTGTACAGGTGGTTTTACAGAGAGCTGAAGCAATCAGTTGGCTGATCGACTAGCTGTCAACAAATTAATAAGCCGAAAATCATTTTGATCATGGATAAATCATTTTGAGATTAATATTTTCTTATTTTCAGACTTCTCTGGTCCTCCTGTCATCCACCACCTATCCTTCTCCGGCCTGAACGCCACACTTCGCAGCCTCCTCTCCTCTCCTCTCCCATGAACTCAAGTCTTCTCATCTGTGACCTCTGAGTCACTGTGTTGAGAGAAATAACTTTCCCCTCCAATTCCTTCTTTACTACACACGACCAAATGGACATTCCACAGCACAGTCAAAGCAACAGGAAGTTGCTAAAATTCCATTTTCGGTTGATAAATCAAGAACCGCCTCTCAGATCCCATTTGCTAATCTGTTTGTTTACTCGGTGACGTTGCAGTGATCGACGGCAGTGATAGCCGGGTTCAAGCTAGAGACTGTTATCATCACAGGGCTCTTTAAGCCCGGCCCGAGATAAAGAAGAAAGTGCTCGAGGTCCCTCTGAGGCCAGATGTTCCTCAATCTTCAAATGTGAGCGAACTTGAAATGTGAACTTGTTTACATGAGTTTATCTCAGAAGACTGATGTTCCAAACAACAGCAGCAGCATAAATCTATTTCAGCAAATTCCACCTGACAACTATATTGTCTAATGTCTTTGTTTTTATGAAACATACTGTATCTAGGAAATGTGAACACAAACAAAGATATGTGACGTTAGGACCGAGTTATAAATAAATACTACAATTGGTGATGAATCGGAGGCATTCATTCATTCCTGTGTGGTGAACATCCTGTTTGTTCTCCTCTGTGCATCCGTATGAGGTGCAGGGAAGCCCTGGCCAACAGACGATTTTCACGGGGAATGTCAGGAATGCAGGTACATGAATGCCTGAATAACTCATGTCGGTCAGCCCTTTTGACACACTGCCCAGTTAAAAAGATGAAGGTCGGCCAAAGACAGAGGGCAACTAATCAGAGCCTGAGCTGTGCAGAAGTTAAAGTTTTGAGTCAGCTGAACTGACGACTTATTGTCTTGGTGGAGGTTTGAGTTGGATAGATGGAGAAACAGTGATATTAAAATAAAGAGGAACCTAAACCAAAACCAAAACCAAAAGAATGTCCTGACATGTAAAAACTCAAATGAACCACTCTATCAGCCCGGCGTCTTAAAAAGTTCCCCTTTGTTTCCCAATATGACTTCATCCACTTGAAGTGTTACTGTAAACTGGCAGAAGCAGAAGAAAGACAATAAAGATGAAGAAATGCTACTGTTAGTCATTTAAGGGAAGGCCCGCGAAACAATTACATCATGTCATTATTTTCAAATAGGAGAGGTAGCATGAAGCCACAGTCCTCCTGCTCTTTAAATGGGCTTACAGCAGTTCTTATGAGCATCCATGTTAAAAGAGTGTTGCTGCACAAAAGGCACCAGGGGATGAGGCCCCTTTTTCTAAAACAACACTGACTGACAGACTCCCCATTGTATTGAGGAGGAAACTACTTCTCCAACCTACAGCCTTGGTGCAGCTGCATTAGTACAGCGTGCAAACCCCCACTGACACACAAAAATGCAAATACACACACACACAGACACACACATATATATTCCAAATAACACTTATATATGCATATAAAAGGCAACACAGGCAGCTTCTTTGCATGGATGGACAGAGCAAGATTTACACACATTCCAGCAATGTGAGCAAATGTCTTATTCGTGGCTAATTGCTAAAATAAAAAGAACAGATTTGTTTTTATAAAAGTAAAGAAAGTAAGTTTGTAAATACCAAAGTACACCTATGAAGAGTCTTCTCAATTGGTCTTACTGTTTTTAAATGTTTAAGTTTGGCATTTTGGAAAAAACACTTGCTGTGCTAAATCCTACCTTTGTGTCTTTATCCTAAATATGAAGCTGTAACCAGCATTTAGCTTACCTTAGCTTAGCATGAAGACTGGTAACAGAGGTAACAGCTGTTTTGGCTCAGTCAGACCACAGCTTCTCATTTTTACTCTGTTTTTTTTTTATTTATATATATTTGAACAAACTAAATATAACATGCTACTAGGTGGCTTTTAAAAGTGTTGGTAAGAAAGTTTTGTTTTCTTCAGACAAAGCCAGGCTGACAGTCTCCTTATATTTCAGGTCTTTATTTTAAGCTAAGCAAGCCGCTAACTGTAGCCTTATATTCAGAATTAAGACTTGAAAATGGCATTTTACATCTTCCCTAACCTTCAGCAAATGAGCTTCTTTTCAAAATGATGACTGCTCCTTTTATAAAACGTTATATCAGCTCAGTCGTGGCCTTTAACTTGACCTTTGCTGTGGGGAAGCACAGTAGCACTAAAACTCCCCATAAAGTCTGGCCCTCATTGGGAGAAATGTAGCCTGAGGGTGGAGAGAGCCAGGTGGACAGACTTGTGCTGACCCCCCAGCCTGCACTGGTGCTCTAAAACCAAGTTAACTGTGTGTATACAACTCCCATAATCCCCCTTTTCCCGGGACGTAGTGGTGGGCGTCTGAGCCAGATGTACAGACTCTTCCAAGTTTAGTGTCTTAGCAAACACATTTTCTTCTTTTAGAAAAGAGGATTGGCGGTGATGATGTGTGTGAGAATGGGAGTGGTTGACAGACCAGGCGCATAAATAACCTGCCGCCGCCATTAAACAAATGAAAATGATTTAGGTTTTATGTCCAATAAACACATCGCACAGCTTGATTCCATTAGTTCCACATGAGTGGCATCTATCACACGGCAGCTTTCTTTAGACTGCTGCCATCAAGAAACACTGATGTCAGACGGGGCGGCGCTGAAGTTTCGTTGTCAGCATGTCTGATTCCACTACTACCCCTGACTCAACTTATTCAATGGTAGTTTTCCCAACATTCGCTGCGACTTAATAGTGAGACACCCTCCCTGAACCATCAAAAACCTCAAAAGAAAAGCTGCAACGGCACATCTACAGATGACGCAACTCAACGTCAGAGCACAAAAAAAAATGTGCGGAGTTGAGCAGAGTCAGACAAATCGGTTGGGATGGTCTCCAGTGCAATCAAGTGGGAGAAAATAATCCCATGCTGCACCCGTAACAGCTCTTAAATATGTGTGCACCGTTTAAAAATGTTGGTAAAGTCATTACAACCAAGAACAGTCGGCAGACCGCCAGTTCAAAGGGAATTTTTCCTCTCTGAGTCCTCCTGTGGCCTCAGCCTAGACTAGACCACAGGAATCTAGTGGTGGCTTGGTGCTCGATCACTGTGAAAGAGGATCCCAGGCCAGACGTGCACCTTCGAAAATGCCACTCAAATCACATCGTTTTCATAAGGATAGAGTCATTCAAAGAAAGTTATTTTGGTGAACACTGTGGGAGTGAATTCGGGGAATTGGAAGGTAGGAAACACTGACTTGGTTAGAGAATGAGAGGTTCCATTTGGAATTGCACAAAGCAAAGGATAAATAGGAGTTACCACGGACAAAGAGAGGGGAAAACTTTCCAAAACTACCAATCACTAAGATATATGAATACTATGTTGTCCATCCACATTAGTCTAACTGTGAGGTCTAGGTAGATCTGTACTAATTGCATGTTATGCACCGTGTTGCAGGCTGAAGGAACACAGCTCTTATTGTAAAGCTTACCGACCACAACGACCATTGGCTACAATGCAATTTCCCCTGTAAATCGAAGAAAGGAAAATACCAGGCAGCTGTTTCCAGCCACATAAGACAGAGCTGAGGCTGTTTCTGAGGATGCTGGACAAAAGAGACGTGAGGGAGACGATGCTTTTAGCACATGCTGCTGGTTAAAACTGACCCAGGCATTTTATTAGCACACCGCATGAAGTAGTAGTCGGAGCTAACTCAGGGGTCTCTCCCCTCCTCCGCTTCCCTCCACCATTTACAGTAGAGCTGCCCTGTTAAAGTCATTAGCCCAGGGATATTACTATGCTGGCGAAGGCTGCTGCACCCATGACATCATTATGGGCTGCTGTCAGTCCGGTGGGACGTCTGCGAGCTGTGTCTGAGAGGAGAGGGCAGTCCCGCCAGATGGAGATGCATCCGTTTACACCAGCATGCCATCATGCATGAGGAAACACAGTTTTCCAAGGGAGGGGAAATTACACAATTCCTAATATCTTTTATGTAGAATGTGCTATTTATGTCTCTGCCTGCAAATACTGAATATAGAAACCTGAACAGCTTAGAAAGAGCAAAGTGAAGTTTCTCAGACTATTTTTAGCATATGTGGATGCTTTGGAGGGATTGCCCAGATCCATAGCCACTGCCAGACAACAGATCCGTGGCCTTGTCTTCCTGAGGAGCTCCAACCACAAAGACAAAGCTTTTGATGTACCTCTATCTCACATCAAGGGACTAACAGGGTGGAGAGAGGCCCATTGTCTGATAAGAGCACTAAAATATACACACATGTTGTCCTTTCCCACAAAGTAAAGGAAATCTGGAGCTGGAGCTACGAGGTAGGCTGGGGTGGGTAAGAGAGCTTGAGAAGTTCTCCCAGTCAAAATGCAACAAAAACACAAACTGAAATGTTGAGTCTACCGCCTCTTGCATAGAAATCATCTGCTCTGCACGGCTGAACATAATAACAGGGATTGACTTTGTGTCGCAGGGCAGTCGAACAACTGCAGACTTTTCCAGTCGGTGCAGGATGTATGTTGATATTTTTTTCTCTGTGGGAAATGTGACAGCTATAAATCATCACCCATCAGTCACATGGAAAAAAACCTTTGATACAACTAAAATATCCGACACGAGTCATCTTCACGAAAGAGACGGGACTGGAGCAGTCACAGCAGGGCTTACAGTACAGTACAGTGTATAACTGTCATAATGACCGAGGTTAACAAGCAGACCCTGAACGGCTTCTAGCTGCGCTCGACTGGGCTTCGCTCTGTCTCTGTTGATAGCTCGAGCAAACACATGATGGCTCTATTCCAGAGGGTCCACAAAGTGTTTGAGAATGAGACTATGTGAGTAATGCTGTGAGGATACCAGCTCTTTGCCGCCCGATGCTATAATTAAGGACTTAAACAGATGAAAATCAAGGCCGGGTGTGGTTACATTGAAATGTGGACTAGGGAGCACAAAATAAGCACCTGTGAGAACAAAAAAAATAAACAGGTAGCATATTGTCTACATGAAATCCTTTCTGAATTTTAGTTTTATTTGTGTGTAATGCTTCTCTGGCTCTGTGTTGCCAGATTTAGTCAAACTGTAGCATAGCAACAGGTTGGAGTGATGTTGCTGAGCTTTCTGTTTTCACTCTGGATGTGTGGAGCATAACAGAAGTTCAAAAAGTCCTGTGAGTAAGCATGACCGAAATGTTACTCAGCTTAAGGTAAAGAAGTTAGCTTTTTTTCAGCACATGCTACCAGTCATTGTGAAAAAGGTCAATGAGGCATCCTGATGTAACTCTTTCATTACGTAAGTTCATCTTAACAAACCGTCTTAAAGTTCAGGTCGGCGTCTTCAGCTCTAAGATGAAGTAAAACTTGGTCACATAGCAGGTTCTTGTACGAATTCAACACAAAGTCCAAATGTGCTGGTTAGTGAGCTTAAGATGAGCTGGTAGACAGATTTTGTAGGCAGAACCGGGCCTATTATTTCTACCTGTTTTTTAAGTCTTTATGCTTCGATAAGTTAAACATCTGCTGGCTTTATAGCCTCACCCGACAGATTTGAGAGTTCTGTCATCTCGTTTAACTCTCTGAAAGACAGTAATAAGAGTAGCCTTCTTGAATGTTGGACCAGCCCTTAGGAGGATTTTTAAGAGCCCAGATGAGATAAAAAGACACCATGTCAGAAAAAAAAAGACAGCCTATTGACCAATTAATTTGACATTTATTCTCGATGAAGGTCTAAAGACCAGAATATCTTAAATAAAGAGAATCTTGATGACGACAATGGTTCTTTGACAGTAAGATTTTTTGATCTATTCAACTTTCTGGTGCACAAAATCTTCTCATATTCGATACCTACAACAAAAAAAGCTACATTATGCCAGAGACAAAACACTTTTCTGTAACAGATGTTTAAAGATAATCTCTTAATTGACTGGTGACCCCTGAGATTTAGCTTGGGACCCCTTGAAGGGATCCCAGCTGCCAGATTTGGAACCACTGCTATATGCTACTCTGTGATTCATACCCTCCTAAAAATAGTTCAACACAACACTTGATCACAAATCTATTTTAGGAAAAGAGCTGCAACTTTCATTTATTTTCATAATCGATAATAATTAATAGTGTAATCAATAGAATGCCAGAAGGTAGACAAAAATGCTCATCATAAGTTCTAAAGCCAGAAAAGATGTCTTGCTTTAAAATGGTCCTTTAAAACCAAATCTATTTAAAGTATCATTACAAAAGATGGAGAAGAGGCATTTTTTACTCTGCAGGAGCTGCAGTGAGAATATTTAGTACTTCTTGCTTATAAATGACTTACATAAGTAAAAGGTTGTCAAATAGTTGTTTTTATTGTTAAGTTAGTGTCAAGATACTAATGAATTGATCGACTAATCATTCCCCATGTGAGGACTGGCTGCTGCAACCACATCTTCACTTTTTCATGAATAATAACAGAGAGCAGAACTTTTCACGACTGTTCCTGGGAAGTTTAGAACAAATCTGTAAAGTCCCTTCCCTCGTAAGAAGAAATGTCCCCTTGACGTTGGATGACAGAGTCACTTGACTGTGTTGATAGTCGGTAAAAGTGGGTGTTGACTGCGTGCTCATTATTGCAAAGCGCTCAGACAACACGGATCCAGCCCGATGTGCAGCGCGGAGGGGAGGGGAGGGGAGGCGAGAGGAGGGGAGAGACTCGTCGGGTGTGGGAGTTTTGGGGGAATTCAGAAAATGTTGTTTTCTGATGGTTTAGCCTGCAGCGAGAAAACTTTAAATAAACCCAATGCCGCGATGTGCGCTCCGTCAAGGATATACAGTTGATGTCCTCCCCCACAAGAGATTAAAGAAAAAAACCCCCCCCTTCCTCTCTCCCTCTCTCCCTCTCTCCTCTCTCTCACCATGCTGAGCTCAGTTTGCCACTTCAGCCAAACGCTGAGTTGTCTGACTTTAGGGGAGACAAAAGAACGGCAGGAGAGAGGGGGGACAGCAGGCGGAGAGTGAGGGGCGGGACGGCACAGGTCGGCTCATTTAGAAGATCAGCAGCTCATAATGGACCAGACACATTCACTTTAATGTGGGTTATAATATCAAAAGAGAATATAACACTCTTTAGTGACGGAAACAATAATCGTCCATTGTTGGTGTTTTTATTCTGGCTTTTATTTTGACTTTTTAAATTAATTTCAAGTCAAAACAATAGAAGTTCAACTAGAATTTTGACCAACTTTACTAAGCCTTGAAAGTTTAGACGCCATGATAAATTGAGGGGACCACTTACCAAAACAATGGCAAATTTCTCCTCCAGCTCGGTGGGGTCAGGCATGGGCACCTTCAGAGGCATGATGTGATGCTTCATCTCCGACTGGCCGTCAACACTTTCTATATTACCCATTTTGCCCCTGATGTGTTGTATCCTCTCAGTCAGCTCAGAAAAAGTCTTTCAGCTTCTTCCCAGTGATGATAAATCCAAGTTTTAAAAACAACAAACAAACATACGAGTACTCCAACAATTTCATCAACGGATTAATCCAAATAATCCACTTCTCCACGTCGAGAAAAACAGCTGACAGTGCAGTAGTTTCGCATTAATGTCCAAAAATGCCATTTACACTAAATAACGCCACGCGTTTAGGTTTACAGTGGTTTCCACTGTAGTTTCCCTTCAAAAAGTCACTTTCAAAAGTCACAATAAAAGCACAGCTGCTTTCTCCTCCACACAGCACTTTCTAGCTCGCCTGGCCAATCCATTACTTACAACTGAGTTCTGCGACAGATAACTTTCAAATGCCGACAGTTACTTGCTGCTCAAGTTTCTTGGCTACGACGTGTTTCCATTCATTATTGTTGTGTGATCCTGATTAAAGCTCTTCGCTGCTGCCTCCACTCAGAGGGCAGGTTTCCTTCTCTAGTCCCGCCTACCAGCTGTAGGAGGCGGCGCTCCTGTTGGCAAAAAGACCTGTCAATCATTCCATCTCCAACGCCTCGCCCCTCACATCTGTAGGCAGTGAGCCCACATGCAGCTGGATGGAAAAGTAAAGGGTTGTCGGCAATTTATTGCCACCTGGTGGTGACTTTTGAGCACGGCATCTTTTTTTAAACATCGACAAATTTTAATATTTTAGAATTTGGTTTTAAAAAAATAAATTTTTACTCGAAAATAAAGGGACGAAACAGGCTTGATTCATGAGTGCAAACTTTAATCAATAACTTCAGCAGGTAGATGATGATATGCTTCAAATAATGTTAAAATTCAGCAGTTTTCTTCTTTCAGTTCTCACACACTATTTTCATCCCACTACCACAGATCAGAGCCCAAGCCCTTGTGATGAGCTGACAGCATTGGCACACAGAAGCTGCTCCCCTGCTTGCGTAAAATATTGGCATGCTTCTTATGAGATTTGAACTGTTCTTGCTTGAAAAGTTGTATAAACATGGCTGACAGCCTCAGCCAGTTGCATTACAAACACATGACAAACACAAGGAAGCTAACATTAGAGGTGTGTCTCAGTATATACAAAGTTTTCTCTTCATAAAAGCACAGTGATTCAGACTCTGCTTACAGTATTATACCTCTGTTTTCAGTGGTAAATATGAGGGTCAAGGTTTGTAATACTTTGTTTTATAAAAGCAACTTTTAAGAGAGCTCAGATTAAAACATATAAAACTTCATTTGGAACATAATTCATAAACACTGACAAATTGTGCACAGTTTTGTAATACTTAAGGCAATAATATAAACATATATAAACAAAATAATTTTGGGAATTCTCTGAAGATTGTAAAAAATAAAATTAACTGTAATCTCTTTGTGTTGGATGCTGTTAATCCATAAAACATTGTCATACCTTATGATATTAACCACAGTATAAGCCCTTTTTTTAAATAAAACTCTTAAAGGACTTTGACATGCTTTGGAACACATATAAACTTGGTAGACTGTGCAACATAGTTGCATCTTTATCAAATATCTATTCAGCTAAAATATTCTACTGAAGAATCTGTCCGACAGCATGTGTTCAGCACAATTAACTCTACGGATGATGAGCTACATGCAAGGTTTCTTCATGTGAAGTCTGATGGACTTTTTGTGGAGCAGATGTGAATTTTTTCTTCAGTGATGGTTAAAAATTTTCCCTTAAGCTGAATATACAAACACATAAATCACAGATCACAAAAGCAACATCTAATGTTATATAGTACTTAAGACCAAGTGCAGATTCTTCTAGTTGGCCTCTGCTACCAAATCGTACCTGGAAGAAAAGAGAGGAAACTGTTTGTAGTTTAAATAAACTAAAGGCAAATCAATTACAAAGAAATGGCATAAGCCACTCCATCTATAGAGATACAATATTATTTATGAAATCTTTGTAATGGGGAAGCATCACTTTCTGGATGAGGCTTCATTTAAAAAAGGTGAGGAAATTTGGCAGAAGTGGAAAATCTACATTTCCCTTAGGTGTCTTTCTTTTGTTTAAATTTGTTTAATTTGATTATTTTTTTCCTTTCTTTTAGATTTTATTTTAAAGTGATCTTTTTGTGTTCTGTTATTTTCTGTGAAAAGCTGAAAAGAGGGATCACTCTGTTAAGGTAACATGAAAAGCTAAAGATGACTCAGTGAACTCCAGTTATTATGTGATAACCCCCATCCCTATCGCCCCCATCCTCCCACCCTAAAAAAAAGAGTAAATGCATTCATGCGACCCTATAATTGCATATGATTATTGTTCAGTAGCTGTTGAAATTATTACCATTGTGCGACACCAGCTTTGAGGTCGATCTGGTCCAGGTCCAGCTGCAACTGAGGGCAAACGGGAAGAGCAAAAGATGATGTTTCACACATCTGTGTTTCTGTTGATTGCTCATTATTACAAGATATTTCTGTGATGTTGGGCAATAACTGAGTCCTTTTCAGACACAAGTGACGGCATGTACCTTGCCGATAAGCTCCCTCTCTCTGCTCATGAAGGAGACACTGTTCTTCACAGACAGGTCCAGTCTTCTCTGTATGGACTCCTCCAGAGAGAAGTCAAAGTCAAACCTACAGAGAGATGAGAGATGAGAGAAAGGTGCTCAGTTAACATCCACACTCCTCCCATTATCACCCGTGTGTCATCTGTTCGTCTCACCTCTCGTTGAACTCTGGGTTGAGGTCTCTTTTCTTGGTGGCAGTTCTCCTCTTGGTTGTAGCCTTCTTGTCTGGCAGCAGGATGAAGGAAACATAAGGGTCTGCCCCGTCCTTTGAGCAGGCTGCCAGGGCTCTGTGGGTGTAACGCAGTCACAGTCACAGTCACAGTCACAACATGTGCTGGTGCGTAAAATGCTCCAGGTTGAGAAAGTCATGATTAAGATGTAACACATGTCATAAAGAGACCTGCAGGAGTGGACGGTGATGTACAGCCTGCTCTCCTCCACAGAGTAGCCAACAGTGAGCTTCACCTGGCCTGCAGTGCTTGAGTTATCACCGGCTCTGAGGGCAAAGTATAAAAAATGTGATTATATGAAAACTTTGAGCAAATCAGAAACTAACTAGGATGAAACAAATTCAAAATAGTCCATCAAGGAAACCCTGCAAACCACTCTCTTTATAGACGAGGGCAGGACTTACATGGAGAATGCACTTCTCTGTCTGATGTCTAGATGTGAAGGAACCCATCTGGGAATGACCTCTTCTCCACTGATGTCACCTGCGTCCCCTGGAGCCTTCCGACACACCGCCAGCTGAGTGTCCAGGATCTATAACAGGATCATAGCTGCTGCATAATGATCTTTTACCTCATGTCTGAATGGTACATAAATTATGCAGACTCGCTATGCAGCTGATAAGCAGTTATAAGGCAGTAATCTGTAATCTCCTACATTTCCCAAAAGGACTTTCAAAATTCCTTTGCTGATGGGTACCTTGCCAGTAGATCTATCTGAATATTTATGCTGGTTGTGTGTCTTTGCAGTTAGATATGCAAAATGTAATTTCTGCCACTAGAGGTCTCTCAATCAACACTGAGAAAACAAAGGACTTGGTTTGATGACACTGTGAAGTTGTGTGAGATCATGGGATTTGTGTATTTAATTGTCAAACAGCCACTATTGAAGACAAAATATCCATCTGACTGACTGGCAGAAATGCTCACAGACAAAGACATGCATTAAAGTCCTATTCACGTAATGTTTAGTCATGTTTGCCAACTTCCTTCCTCATTCTCTGGTTTTTGTTACCCTGGTAATTAGTGGCAAATGAAAAAGTACCTTGAACCGTGAATAAAATAACTGTTTTCTCTGACTCTGAACATTTTTGGAACTATTTGGGTTGATGTAAGTGATAACTGTGTCATAAAATTTGATATTGTAGCAGTCCTAATTGGTGGTGTATGGAAAATAAAGAGGACATGTCGTCAGCACCTTGAGTGTGACCCTCAGTAGTATCTGGCTCTCTGGCAGCGCCCCGTCCAGATTGAGCCAGCGATCCAGCACCAGGCCTGGCTCAAGCAGCACCTCTCTGAGAGGGAGCGTCAAAGACCCAAGGGCCTGGCCCCAGCTGTGGGAGAGCTACATACAAACATACACAAACATAATAATACAGAATAAAAGATATGAATTGATTTTATGAGCTGTAGCTCAGCCACATTGTTCAGATGTAAAGTGTAAATAAAGATGCTGTTAGAGACCTTCACTGTGAGTGTCTCATCTCTGGGGTCGCGAACCAAAAAGTGAAAGGCTTCATCCCATCGAGGGGATATTGAACGCTCACAGACCTTTGGAAAGACAGAGCAGGGAAAAAATTAAACAACACTTTTCTTTGCTACATAAAAAAAGCTCATTTGGAACATCATGATCCTACCTTGGTCCTGTGTGAAACATTTTTGAGAATAATGTCGGCCCCGACTTTTGGCTCCTTCCCACTTTTCTTCAACTGAGGAAACACGAACACAAAAAAACCCTATGAGGAACCTCTGAATTTAACACACATCACCAGTGATTTAATGCATAAATGAACATGCAGTTGTATCAAGACACTGCAGTGTTTCATGCAATGCACTGCCACTAAAGGAAACTCCTGTACTTCTGTGCTATTTTGGTCGAAGAAAAACACATCGTTAAAAACAATAAACAGCACCCCAAGGACTCATAGATGTGATCTCACCGGCAGGCCATGGGCACGCTCCACATACACAAACAGCACAGCTGCTGATGGCACAACCTTGTTCTGGTAAGACTGCTGGGCATGGTACTGCAGAATCTGTAGCAAGTGGGAAATTTTGTCACGCAGACAGAAAAAATAGGAGTAAGAGTGAGAGTTTCTGTAAGACTTGTTGTGTAAGAAGAAAGGTGTGGTTTGCCTTTGCAACAATACCAACAAAGATAAGCGTATAAAAAACTGATCTACACAAAGCATCTGCAAAGATATGCACAACTTTATACACACAAAAGCATTATCTTTTCCTTTTGAAAAAAAATGTTTTTTGTCAGCTACAACAACAAACCAGTAGAAAACAAAAATGCAAAGTCTCACAGTGGAAGAGCAACATTTCAAAGATAGATTTGGATTTTATCAAGGTTTTTGTTTCATTTTTCTTCTTCATAATAGCTATGAGGCAGTCTTTTCCGGGCACAACTCCACTGTAAAAAATCCACATTCCTCATTCCGTGCGATGTTTTTTAAGGTTCAGTGGCTTCAGCTACTAGGAGGCTTCAGCAGACTGAGTTACACAAACTAAGCTGGTATCTTACTGCTGCTGCTCCAGGTCAGAAATAAAACCTCCATGTGAAGTATCTCTGCTGCAGCTCAACAAAGAAACACAGTTCATAAAAACAAAAAGTAAGAATGTCCTAATAATAAAAAAAATGTCTATCTTTGTTATATAAACTTGATTTGGTTGAATCAGACTGCTGAAACCTCATGCTAACTTTTTGCACATGACCATGACAGCAGATTTTGTTCCTCATGTCTTTCACTGCAGTTGCACTAGGAAGGCATCACTTTACAACCGGTACAGTCAGAAGCAACAATAGCTCTTTCATCATGCTTATAGCATGGGAGTAAGACAAATTTGTAAATCCTAAATAAATCCTTTGATATATTTATTTCCTTACTCCTGTTCACAAGACTCAATTTAACAAGTCCTCCAGCTGTACTACTTGACATCTCATCTCATCTGAAGCGAATCATAATATAATCTGGTCTGTCCCAGTTTAAGGTTCTTTAAGGTAGGAGGACACAATAGTCTAGGAAATGTTGTAATTTCTGCAGAAAGGAAACAGTCACCAAAAAGTGGTTTTTAGCAAGAACTGCCTTTAACTGATGACTGATGGCGTGACTGACATAATTTATGAAAGAGCAACTGTCTCCCTACAACTGCAACAGGGTTAGTTTATAAAATGTGAGGACTGTGCATATTAAGCTTGAATTCCTTTATTTTCTGAAGAGAATGTACTGTAATCATAATTCTACAGTCATACAGACAAGTTTTCCTTTTTATTATGCACTTTATTTATACCTTTATTACATTTATTAAATTAGCTTTTGTTTAGTTAACAATTCAATTTTATACATATATATATATTTTTGATTGTTTAAAAGGGGTATGAAAAGTCAAGACTTCTTAAATAGATTAAATAACTAAACATAATGCTTTATTTTAAATAAAAGAGATTAGAAAATAAAGCAAAGACAGTCAGCAAAGACTCCCTCACCTGCTCCAGTCGGGGCAGGTCAGAGACTCTGGACAGCCACTCGAGCACCAAGTGAACTCGGCCTGACTTCACATCATTTAGGGTGTACCACTGTACAAAGAGAAACATCTGGGTTATATGAATTTAAATGTAAACAAAATTTGTTGGATTAAGAGTTCAAGTATCTGTCACACACCGTATCGATGAATTGTGCGCTGATGATATCTCGTAAGTTCAGCTTGAACCTGCAAAGACAGAACTCGATCAATAACCTGTCCTCCATCTCTCCAGATAAGCAGTGAAAGTTCTTTATAATGTTGAACACACCTTCCGAGGAAGTCATCCTGATCGATGTCCTTGTCAAACAACTCAAACTGGATCTCTTGGCCAGGAAGTTGGGTCAAAATCACCTAAATCAGAGAAAAACAGATAAAATCTAATTTAAAACCTAATAACTTCATCAGAGAAGCTGAAGAACTAACGGCTCGAGCAGAGATGATACCTCGTAGAGTTCATTCCAGGTAGGATTGAGGTTCTCTTTGATGGTGTGACTACGAAAAGTGATACCAGCCGCACGAATCTTCACATAGGGGTCACTCTTCCCCTTCACCATGCCCCCCATAAAGTTGTCCTTCGCAATCAAGTTTTGGGCCTCCACCAGATGGATACGCAGCACTCCCTGTGGGCAGGACAAGGACAGGGAGTACTGCTTTAGTGTGTGTGTGTGTGTGTATGTGTGTGTGTGTCAGTGGCTGAGCGGTGCTCTTGTTTGACTGTTTGTACCTCAGTGGCAAACTCGGGGTCGGGCGTGGTGTGCTGTGGTCGTGACGGTGGTGGTTTAGCTGACCCGCCGGGGATCAGCTCTGACGTGATTCCCTGACCCGTCCCTGACCCCGGGGCCAAGGGCCGAGGAGACGGAGTCGTAGGAGTGGCGTCATCACTGAGCCACAAGACCTGGTAGGAAACAAATAACAGTAATTGAAGAGAGCAAATATGAAACAGGAAAACTCTTTCATCCTTATTCACAACATAGAAGACAACATGCAGGTTTCGGGTCACTGCTTTTCTGTGTCTGTAGTTAGAAGAACCAAATGTTCCCCTTAAGGACAGAA
The DNA here is from genome assembly GCA_029814765.1 of Acanthurus leucopareius. NCBI lineage: Eukaryota > Metazoa > Chordata > Actinopteri > Acanthuriformes > Acanthuridae > Acanthurus > Acanthurus leucopareius. Next base: position 13,989,784 of record JAQMCX010000002.1, on the reverse strand, counting down.
AAAAAGATATGTGGATGGTTTACTGCAGATTCACTTTTTGTGGTAGAGTGAAGTTCAGACATGCAAAGGGGGAGGAGTCAAGTATTAGGAATTCATTCAGTAAATCAACTGATTAAAAATTTGTGGGTGCATATGTTAGACTACTTTATAACATCCTCTGTATCTTACATACTTCATTCTTAGGATGTTATGTCCAACGGGATGTAATTTCCATGGATAACAAAAACACACTTGGCAAGTTTTAAATCTGAGATCTTGGTTTTTAAAGGGGTCGTTGTGGGTGTGATAGGCCTACTGAGGCATGTGCCTGAGGCCACAGCAGACCTTTGGGAGCTGGTAGGATTTCAAAGTCTTCCACATAGATCTAACTTATTAACTGCAATACCTTCTGCACAGAGAAGAAAAAGAGTCTAGCGTGCGTTTCTGTCTGAAATACCAACCCGAAGCACAATTTTGATGTAGATGCGGCTGGCAGAACCAGAATTTTCCAGCTGAAACCACTGGTCCATGGTGAGTTCAGAGGTCGCCAGAATGCGGGTCAGAGGGATTGTGAGGCTCCCCAGGGACAGAGCACGGTCATCATCTTTCACCTAAATGAAAAACACAGGAGGACAAAATGTGGAAACATGGATAAAACCACAGTTCAAGAAAGGAAAAGAGGCATAAACAGGGTAAAATGAAGAGATCTTTACAGAGAAAGACAGAGAATGATAAAAAAAAACGTAAGGGGAAATCAATAAGGTGCTTAGAGCACTAATTTCATTGACACCTTGGGGGTGATTGTAAAGTATTTGTAGCCAGTGTAATTGGTGTACTCAGTCATTAATGATTCTCACTCACCTGAATGTCGATGTCTTGTTTGCGTGGATCCTGAATAAAGAAGGTAAAAGCATCCTCCCACACAGGGTTGTTGGTCCCATAGCAAGTCTGCAGGAGAGAGTGAAGAAAATGATTATGCTAAGAATTGAATTTACTGATGAAAAGGTTGAAGTGTTATCCTTACCTTGCTCTCTTTAGTTGTATCCTGAATAGAAATCTGCACCACTGGGCTTGGGTCCTTATTGCCTTTTCTCATCTGCAACATATCCAATATTTTAAAGTAAGTTATAAATTAAAAGAGTTACTTAACCCATCATGAAAGAGATTTATATAACAATCTTTACAGGCAGGTCTTGAGCTTGATCAAGATAGATGGCTAGGATGGCAGCAGACGGAGGATCAGCTGTCTTACTGGTCAAATTCTGATTCTTCTGGATCACCTGGTAAAAAAATCAACAAACAGACACAAATACATCAGAGCAAAATCATATTTAAATCTAAAAGCCTGAAGACCAACCAACAGTTTTTAGCATTTTCACACTATAGAAGGTAAGTTAATGAAGAGTTTGTCATTTATTTACAATCAGACAGATTTAGATCAGTGTTGCTTATTTTTACTGATGTTTGTGTTGCAGTCGAGTGAAAGACCTATAGACCTCCAGATAAAATGCATTAACATAATGAAACATTAATATATGCTAAAAGTTGAGAGCATCACATAGAGTACATTCTGCTATTAATCTATTTTAGACTGTGTCTTGGACATACTCGTTCATGTGATTCTTTACCAACGATTTTACAAAAATATTTTTACATTTAACTCTGACCTAAGATATCTTTAGTTTTGTCTATATTATGTATTTAGTCTGTGACTTACTGTTATTGCTGGATATCTTCTGAAGGACACAGGATATGTAATTATTTCTTTTTAAATAAAGTTTTAGGGAAAAAGTTCAATTCAAACTATTTGTTTTGGGTTAAACACAAAAATGTGAAAAAATAGGAGTTTAACTTTTATTTAATCATTTATTTACTTTAAACTTAAATGAATGTCATGTCTCACGTTGTGCCATGGCTTGTGTGGTTGAAGGTGTTTTGCCATGTAACCACAATGTTTCCTGTTTAATTCTGGCCAAGAACATTTGTTGCATGTCGCTGTCCTGTCTACGACGGGAGTGAGGGGGACTGTTTTTAAAGTAAACTGACTCAAGGTTAAGCAGGCTGCATGACATGGAAGGGAAAAACTGTACGCAACTCTCTACTGTATGCAGAGTACAGATGTCCCAGAGATGAAGAAGCTAACCTAGAAAAAGCTCTACTTGAATAAAGGATATTATGCTGTAATTATTTACTCTTTTGACTTTTTAGGGCATATTAATCATTCATACAAGTTAATAATTGTACTCAAGTCAAGTATTACTCGCTGATCATCATGTGCTCATTACTGTATCTGTAACTTTTATTTTATTAACGTCATACTGCACAATCATATGACACGTGGGTATTTTTCTTTTCAAGGTTTAATTTGTTGTTTGATCGGAATTATGAAGGGATGTGACAAGGACCATGATAAAGGGGGTATTGTTCCTGTGCATTAATATACATGAAAAATACTTACATAAAAACAATAACATAACCCTAAACATCCAATCAACTTCAAGATGCATATCTGTGTCCCAGTAACGTCAGAAATCTTTGACTTGGCAATTGCTTACTCATTTCTCTAAAGGTGATTATATTTTGATTATTGTTCAGTTTCCTTGTTAGGTCAATAAAGAATGTATTCCTCATCTTCTGAAATTTTGCTTACAACGACAGTTTATTTACTGTCTCTCTATACTGTTAAATGCCATGAAAAAAGATGGCAATAACATTGTGTTACATCAGTTTTGCCCTGTTCCTGACTGGGTATAACAGACTTTGCTGTAGACTCACCTCACTCAGTCTGTCAGTAGAGGACAGCAGAGAGAGCCACTCCAGCCGGAGGTGAACGCTGCCGGAAGGAACATCCTTGAGATTGAACCACTGTTTACAAAAACAGGGAGCTTGTTAAACACACATTTTCTCATCTGGCTGATTTCTCAAGTCAGGATGGGGATGGCAGGATAGAGGAAGATAAGAGAAGATCACAAGGAGGCACATGGGGGAGCTGCAATGTCACATGCTAATAGGATTGCTCCATTCAGGCTCAGATGTTTCAGAGTGAGACAGTTTTATAACTGTGTTCTTGCACTTTTGACAATATAATGCTGACTACAAAACCACATAAGCATAAAAATAAGCATTGCTACTCACATCATCCACAATTCTGGCCTTCTTTACAATATCAAGATCCACCTTAACCCTGAGAGAGAAACAAATAAAAAGAGATACAGAGATTTAAAGAAACAAAGTTGTTAAGTTTTCAACAAAAACGTGGTTCAGTGTGGCTTTAGCGGAGATGGAAATGACATGAGAAGCACAAAGAGACAGAGTAAACGAATGTGAATGAATGAGCTACCTCCCCAGGAAGTCATCCTGGTCTGGGTCTTTGTCAAAAACTTCCACTTCCAACTCCTGACCAGGCACTTCATGGACAATCACCTGACACACACACACAAATAAATAGACAAATGCGCAACAACCACAACAAGTGACAAATATAGATACAGCCACACATGGCACAGTAACACAAGAACATGCAAACAGAATTTCAACAGCAAGAACTTTTGTAACTGTTGTGCTAGATTACTGGAAATCATTTCTATCTATTCAGTGTTTGGTTCAACTTTTTTATCAGCCAAGAGGAAAGAAAAATGTGTCCCCGAGCAAGCAGTTTCTGCATGAGCCTCTTATCTCCAAAACAAGGGTTTCCTGTTGCCAAAGAAGTAGATAAAATCTCCAAAAACTGCTTATCACTGTGGCAGTGATATATTTACTACTGAAGACTTCCTACGCAGTCGGAGCAAGCAAAGTGCGAAGCAAGGACACTGACATCAAGCTGTAACTTTTAGCACACAAACTTGTGGGAAGTGCTGCAACGAAATATAGCACCAATTATCTCTTATTTTCTTCAGCTAAGTGTTGGATGCATTTCTTCTTTCCTCCCTGACCCTCTCACCTCATACATCTCCCTCCACTGTGGGTTCAGGTTGCTGTCCACATGATGAGAGGTGAAGATCTGGGTTCCTACACGCAGAACGGCATATGGGTCGGACTTCCCATCAATCAGGCCCTTGATGACTGTATCCTTGGCAGTCAGGTCCTCAGCCTCCAGCAGGTGGATACGAACAACTCCCTAGCATGTGCATACACATGTAGGTAAACACATGAACACACAGAGGAAGTCTAAATGTTAGCTGACAAGATTGCTAACAAAACACATTTTGCATTCACAGTGTGAATTAGCTTGAATTTGAATGTGTTTGCTTGCAAATTATTTGCTGAGACAGATTCAGTCTGTGTGGGTCCAGTGTTTCTCCGGGCCGTTCATAATGGAGACAGTTACCCTTGGGAGAGGGGAGCGGAGCTGCGCAATGTGCAGGTCGGCCACCAGGGGAACAGTGAGACGGTTGGGGAGCACCAGGTGGGAGGCTATTGCATCCATTATCATAGTGTCCGACATGGCACTGCAAATGAATGCCAGGAGGATGTTGGGGGGACACACAGGGGACGGACACACAGACAAACAGACAGAGGCTATACACGACTGCTGACCATATGAACATGCATAAAGAACATGATATTCAGGTTTGTCAGAGACAGAACCAACAGGATGAACCCATTGGCTAAAGATGATGACAGTTTTCTGTGAAATCATGTTGGCTAATGTCATCAAAAGGAGGAATACAATCATGACAAACTGTCATTGAAAGTATTGCCAGAAGGAGCTGATGTGTCAGTAATGAACGAACACCTCTGACAATACTTTAATTGTATTTTCACAAAGTGTGTTATATAAGATCGCGACACACAGTGTAGAATCAGACACCATTAAACTGATTACTCAGGCCATCAGTTAATTGTGATGGTGTTAATTCTACATTGTAGGCAGTCTGACCTTAAATAACGGACCCTAAAATCTACCTTGATATAAATGCATGGAGTCCAAATACACATATTAATTAATTAATTGAAGGATAAGGCCGAAATTGTTCAATATTTTTCTCATTATCAACAAATGCTATTAAACAATAAAACCAACAATGTGTTATCCTCTCTGTTATTGGTTAAGTGCGTCTATATGTACCTAGTAAAGTCTTACTTTTACAAGAGAAGTTTTAAACATATACTTGTATGGTAAAATGGGAATGTTAAGAAATTATCTAAAACTGTCAGGAAATGTAGTTTTTAGCAAAAGTTATTCAAACAGAGGTAAATAGGAGGACGACTTTCTGACGAAGATTTGACATATTAAATGCTTAAGTAAGTTGTTGAGGTCAGTCTGTGTGACCTTTGTGCCTCTGCTGGTTTTGCTGAAAAAATAAATGTTAATAGTATAAATGTTAAGTGCTCTCAGTAAAAAAGGTCTGTGGTTCACAGGAATGGTCCAGATCAGGTTTTGGTTACTTGTTGGATTAATTTGTTGTTGGTTTTAGTTATTTGGCAGGATTTGTTGGCAAGAACAAAAATACAGGATATCACCAGGATGTGAGCACAAAAATCTGTCACTGAACAGTAAACATCTGTGATTCTAGAGGCAAAATAAGTAATAATTTCTCTGAAATGTATTGATAATTTGAAAAGGAATGGAGCCATAAAACTTCTCTGCATGTCCAAACTCTCTACTCCACAAACAGGCACTTCTCATTTAAAACAATTGAAAACAATTAAAAACAAACACCAGACCAACACAACAGATCAGTGCAGCTTCACCCTAAATCTTATATATCAATATATTATATATTAATATTAGAAAACCCTATATCTGCACAGAACTTCCATATAAACTCACTTCAGCCCGGGGATATCTAACAGGTTAGTCAGCCCGGTCCAGTTGATGTCCAGTTTCTATGAAACAGACCAAAGCAAATTCATCTAAATACATACATGTAGACTTAAGATAACAATACAGTACAAAACAGAATACCAATCAAATTAGCTGCTTAGCTCTTGCTGCACTCACAGGCCTGCGGATGAAGAACATTGTTACGGCTCCGACCAGAGGTACATCTCCGATCAGAGGCTCAAGGATCACACGCAACTTTCCATGGAGCTGCAGAGACAAAATGTCATATTGAAAGGATGTTTTCAGGCTCTTTCACTCACATAAATTGTAATGATATTTTAATAATCTTCTCATACCTGGACTCCTTTCACACCAGCTTTGCAAAAGTACTTTTTGATTTCAACATTGATTTCAACATCACCGGCGTAGCTGAAAGTAAAAGAGCAATGACAAGTCTAGAGACAGATGTTTAACCAGGGGAAGCTCCTGATATTACTAACGATAAAGCTGTTTTCTTTTCAGAGTTAAGTAAACAACGATCTGCTTGAAGAGATAAGAACAAACGCTGCACTACAGGAGGACAAACAATTCAGGAAGACTTCTGTCTGACTCGACTAACTGGTTGCTTATACAAATGCGGCAATATGAAAGAATAAAGAAGTAAATGTTGTGATGTATCACCTCAGGTACAAATCCAACATCACTTGTCTCTTATCATGTTCTGTGTGAGCCTTTACACCAACCACTTTCACAGCCTGTGAACACAACAGCTGTTATTACACAAAGCAAATACAACTGAAAGAAACTCAATGGAATAGCTTAACAAAGACACACATTAAGATGAATCTTTATGCTTGTAATACCAGCCCTGCATTTCCCTCATTAATACTCTGGTTCCATTGTATTTTATTAAGTATGAATCATTTACAGAATAGGCTGCTGTTTTTATGGCGTATACCTTTTCTCCTATGTTGACCTTGGTGAAGCTGAGAGTCTGCAAATGAATGCTAGAAGCACGGATGGCAGGAGCAATCGTTTCCACCAGCAACTTCTCCAGATACTGACCCACAAAGGGCCAAGCCTGCTGCAGGATCTGCGTGGCAAAACAATACAGACCATGCATTAATTTTCGAGGGAGATCAGAAAACTGCAATGACTAAATCCAATGTTTTGTAATATATAAAATACACAGGATAGTATAAAGTGATGAATAAATACAAGTGCTAAAATGTGGTTATATATGTTTTAATGTAAATCAAATTTTGTCAGTAACAGTGGATAATAATTTGTACAAATGCAAGTCATATCAAAGTGTGAAGAAAATCTTATGAAATCACTCTTGCGCAAACACTTCCTGTGGATTAAAAAAAAAAGTTATTCACCAGAAAAACACAAAAAACAATCATGAACGCACGTAGACACATGCTTCACAGAGCCATGGATACTCATTGTTTGCCTTGTGGTTAAAAAATCAGATAAAGGTTAGCAAATAAATAAATAAATAAATCTGCCAGAGGAAAAAACTCTTAGTCATCGATAATTAAGCAAGAAGGAGGAAGCAAATTAATTTATTGCCCTCCAGTTATCAGGTTTTTGGATTTTGGAGAACATCATACTGATGAAATTTTTTTTTTTTTTAAATGCTTTCATGAGTCTATAATCTCCTCATAATTTTCTTAAGAGATTTTGCAGGAACAAATGTAAAACCATGTTAATTTCATATGGAAACTTGTGCTCAGTTACTTCCAATTAACCAGTTAATTTATTCCTATAAACCAAAATAGAAATAATAGAAAAATAAAGATATGTTTCCAAAATATTCTAGCACAGTTCATACTTTTTCTACAGTCAGTACCAAACTGCATGTCCCTTTTCAGGGAATTTTAGTGTATCTGTGTTATTCTCACAGCCTCAACCTGGTGATAGCTTCAGCATTTCAGTGTGAGGTGTGACAGTGAGGCGCCAAGTCCTGTCAGCTTCTGGTTACTGATCATCTGACCTCGAACTGCTCATGAGGCTGTGATGATAACACGCTAAAGCTACAAGAGGGTCTCCTATACATTATTCATGAGACAGTGGCAAACATGCAGTTGAGAATAATTCATTATCTGAAGGTCCAACTCCTCACAGGCTTATTCACATGCATTACTCAAATTAGCTCATTCTCCTTGTAAGTATGCTTCTAATGTCCTCAGTATGTCAAATATGATAAAAGATGGACAGAACACGACGATGTATGTTTGTTTACAGCTGCAGGAGAGGAGGGAAGTCTAAGCCGTCGGATCACATGTCAGGGAGTCTGAAGGAGAGACGTGGGCTGGTGAAAGATGAGGCCAGCAAATTGCCATCCTACAATCTGGGCTTCTGTCACCGACTTCATCACATTTTTCTCTCCAAAAGGGCGTTGTGCATTATTAGTATTCATATCCACACTTGCCCTGTGCTGATGCGAGGTTACTGTACTGACAGAGACAAAGAGTTCTGTGATATGCTCTGAGCCGCTCTCCCTGCCTCTTAATTACACCAGTAAATAACCTGCTCAGACGGAGAGGCTGCAGCAGGAGCCGGGTCATACAAAGTCCACACCGGGGTTCTTTATCTTCATAATAATGAATATGAGGCATTGAGGCTGCTGCTGAAGGTACTGAAGTGAAACACAAACACCTTATGGTGAAATCGCTGTAGTTATCTTTGCATTGCTGAGAGTTTAGCTGAATGAAGCAGAGCAGTACATCATCATACAAGGTGCTGCATGTTGAAACAGATTAGTCTTAAAATCTACAAGGTCCTGATTTAAAAAAATACACAGCTGCACATGTGCCACAAACTGTAAGAAATATATATTAAAAATATATATATATATATATAAAAACAAAAACATACCTTATTCACCCACTCCACTTTTTCCACATCTGGAAAGTTCACCTGTGGACAAGTAATTGTGGTCAGGCATGAGCTCAAATACAACACAGTAGGATAAAAACGACCACCAGCTCTGAGCAGAGTTAAAATACCTTCTATGATTTTTTTAGAGATAACTTTATGGGCAGATGGAAGCAGAAGCAAATATTTCAGTAAAGTTGTAGTTTTAGAACTTTTCAATGCATGCATTCTTAGTTTAACCTTCTTGAAAGAGTCAGTACTTCTACTGTGTTTACATATTGAAATGAAGAAGTGGAAAGAGAACACAGGCCAAACAATTTAGATTAGTTTGATGCTTGCCAAATTTTCAGGAAACCATTGATCACACGTTCATCAGCATTTCCTCCAAACCACAAAGGCATTAGATCACAAGATTATGTCTAACTGAGAAACACACGCATGAACACACACACACACACACACACACACACACACACACACACACACAGTTTTTTCTCTCCTGCTCTCTACCCAGATATGGTGGTCCTGGTTACTGCCTCTGCTCTTAAGGATGTTTGTGAGTCATCAGGTTTATGAAGCCAGATAAGGTCAGTAGGAGGTCTTATGGTGAAGTGGGAAGAGACAACTCACACAGAAAATCTCTATGATTGCTAATTTTTCTAGTACAGATGTGCGTTTTGAGGTCTACTCAGTGAGAGATCTCCTCAATATTTGTGTCAGTCTTTTCACTACAGAGATCCAGTCTGATTAATTCACATTCCTCACTGTGGCTGCAGATCAGACCAATTCCCGAGGCACTCTGCACACGAGGAATGTCTAAATAAGGAGCTGGTCGGCAGAAGCTACACAAATAACAAGCGCCTACTACTGAGTAATAACCATGTAGAAGCCTATTACAATAAAGCTAAAAAGCTGGGATGCAGGTCGAGTCCAGCCAAACAGATGTTGCTCATGTGACAGGTGATACAAACTGCAGAGCATGACCATGGTAGTCAGTTCTTACCCAGGGAGGCAAATCCCTTTTGGCTCTGAAAACCTTTTCAGTGGTGAACTTCCTCTCGTTCTCCAGTATGTACATTGCAGACTTGAGCCTCATCACTTTTTCCAGTCGACTGTGTTTCCATCCCATGTAGATCATCAGACCGAACAGGACTACGCTGATGCTGAAGCCATAATATCCGGCCAGGTACACGGGGATAAGAGCACCCAGGCATTTTCCGAACGACCACAGCACACTCACTGCGCGTTCAGCGGGGGGCTGGCTCGGTAAGGCCGGGGCTGCAACGGTCGCGCCTCTGCCCATGCCAGGCTCTGCATCCGCGGTTGGCATCGCAAGATCCGTTTCACTTCAGCGGCTCGACCTGGCCTTCAGCTTCTCTACCTCTGCGAATGAGTGGCAATCGCCACTTAAGACTCACCACCGCTGTGTTACAGCAAACATCGAGAAATTTGCGAAAGACTGCGGGTTTCGTTCGGTTAGCTCATGTTCAGGGCTTCTCTATGCTGCGCTCCCCTCAGTTCCGCAGGGCAATAAAAGCCTATTCCGTGTTGAATTTACGTGTGAAGCCTCTCTCACAGAGCAGGGCGAGCAAAGACCAGGACCTGTGAGGGCGGGCACTGCTTCAAGCCCTCCTTCACACTGAATCCAGTGGAAATGTAAACCCTAGAATTAACTTGTAGCGCCACGCACTGACTCGGGCGGAGCTTATTAGAGGCTATGCACAGTAAACCAAAGTTAAGGTCATTTAAGACAACACAGACCACGTTTAGTTCATAGTTACACCATCATCCCCGTGCAAATTAATTGAACCGAATACGCCCAAAACGCTGGCACTGTAGATAAGCTGCTCAACCCGTTATCTTTTTTACATAACCGGATGAAGTCCTGCTGCATGCGCAAGCGCTCATCTCCACTGCAGCAGCTCTTACAACCGAGCGTGACAGCGCCAACAGGTTCATTCACAGAAAGCCGTATTAGCGGTGCTGCTTCACCGAGTTTCATGTATAGAAGACGGGACCCGGGTGGCAGAGTCGTAACACATCAGGATATGCATCAAAAGTCACTGACGCAGTGTTCACGCGCCAGATAAGTGCAGGCAAACTGAGCAGCACATGCCTGATGTAGAATTTGTCGTTCAGATTTGTCTTATGTTTCTCATCGACGGCTTTATTAATGCCTGGCAACGAAAACGCACCAGGTTTAAATCCCTCCCCGGTTGCCTGGATACAGCAAATTGGCAGTATTTGCTCGGGGGGTTTAAAAGTGTGATGATCCTCTACGTACATAGATTAATAAAGACACAGACTTGCAATCAGTCAAGCTTGAATAACACGGGTTTTAAAAGGCCTTGTGCGGCATAGCTGTCAAAAACCGTTTGAATAGTCTTATAGAAAGGTGAGACTTTAATATGAGATGTGAGATTCAGTTTACGTAATTTACGTTATTTTTTTCCTAACACAGAAATTATGTCTGTGAAGATTCTCATTCATCCAGGTCATGATTATCTTGAAGAGTCAAAAGACAAGGCAACTGGACTATGTTGAGTTTTGGGAAGACGTTTCATTTCTTATCCAAGAAGCTTCTTTAGTTCAGCTCCTTGTTTTTTGACTCTTTAAGATAACACAGAAATTAATTATTCTAATTATTAATTTCTAATTTCTCTAATTATTCTTTCTGTACAACTCGCTTTATGACATTTAGATTCTGTGACTTTTTGTGATATAATACCTGATATGCTATTCTTTTTGTTAAATAGCCACCTTTCCTGTTAAATTTGTTATTTTCCCATTGGAATTTCTCGGAATTTCAGTGTTTCCTTTGGTGACATCATTATTATTAGTAATAATAGTTGTAGTGGTAGTAGTAGTAGTAGTAGTAGTAAATTTTATTTTATTTAGTATGTATTAGTATTGTATTATCCTGGCAGGGATTTATATGTTTATTTTAAAAATTCTGATATTGTATGTACTGATAAAATATTGAAAAAAAGTAAAACATGTATTTAACAAGAAGCTCTGTGATGAACTTTGACTGTTGCAGCCAAATTGTAAAGTGCCTGGTCACCTGCTTTTTTGTTGATACAGTAAACCGCGAAACTGATAATACAACGATTTTTGTCTCCGGTGTGCAACTAACTCTGGTCATAAAATACATTTTTACTTCCTTATTGGAGACAAAATGAGGAGTTCACTCTTTAAGACTTGTCTTTTCATCCTGTGTAATAAAACACTGCACTGGAAATCACTAAAATGCTTCGAAGCCCACAAACTCTAACTTTAACCCACATTTGCTCACAAGGAAGCCAGCAATGAGGAACACGCACATTTCAATGAACAGCCACCTCACTGTATCTTAACAAGAATGATAATTTAAAAAAGGCCAGTTGTTCTCCAACAGGGAGAAGCAGAAGTACCTGTCACAGGATGAGCCTAACCCGTGATGTTGAAATGAAACTGGACAACTTTGTCGGAGGAAGTAATTCAATCTTTTACTTAAGTAAAAATACTAATACCACATTTTAAAAGTGCTTGCATTACAACCCTTAAAATACTGCATTGAATTTACATGAGTTAAAGTAAAAGTATGAAAGTATAATCAGTAAAATTGAACTGTAAGTATTATAAGTAAGTACTACGTACAAAAAAATGTCCCCAATGACTGTTATACTATGAAACATCACGTCTTACTTGGTGAGTCTTGTCCTCTCTGTAAGAGAGGCCAAAGCTCAAACCTGGCATCACTGAGGTGTCACTTTGACAATGAATATTTACACTGATTTATAGTAAATATGTATAAAATTAGTATTTAAGACCGCAAGTAAAACTGTTACTTAAATGAACAGGATTTTTTCACTCCTTGTTGCTGTGTCCTAATGTATGAATGTGATATTTGAAATTCTTGTGGTGTGATGTGGGAGGAATACTGACAGAATTCTCTGTATAGTCTTAGACTGAGGTGTAACTGCAAATGGCAAATAGAGTGAATTTATAAAAGAGAGCATTAAAGAGTCACTTATCCTCTTTGACAGTGTTTCCCAGCAACAGCCAGATTCTCTTCACATTGGCAAAGGACAAGCTGAATTACAAGGTTTCCTTTAAGGGTAAAAACAAGATATATTAGTGAGTTCTTTGTTTTGAGTGAACACTGTGCAAAGGTTACAGCACTCACACACCCACTGAAGTCATGGGATGTGGACTGAATCTGAAATATTTTTTAATGAAATCTGTCCGTAATGTCCCTGTACTTACTTGTCTGCAAGCCAATCAGGCTCAGAGTTGCCAGCTTTCAAGACTTAGACTTTTCTTCTCTTTCATTCTCTATGTACTTCTACTCCAGTATTGTTACATTTTTGTAAATCTGAGGTTAGACAAATTTTTTCAAATAAAAAGACCAATAAGTAAAATGTAATGCATTATATTAATACATCTAACCACTAACACTGAACAGCTGACACACTGACATAATCGTCCAAAGTACTTTGTAAAGGGACTGCTCTGTATTATGAAAAGTCTACTCTTGCTATTGATCCCTAGGTACATGTAGATCTTTCTGGACATTACTAGCATTGGTATTCAGAACATTTTTTATGTGATTTTTTTGGTTGTAATGTAGTCTTTAAAGTGTGGTTTTGAATTTGATCAAATTTTTCTCTAAACGTGACTTGATGGATCTGCCTGTTTAATGACTGGTCTAAAACGCCTCTTCACATCAGAAAAGTTGAATTGCTACGTAAGGAAAAAACAGATAACTCATAACATTAAAGAGGACTTTATAGTCAAGTGCCCTGGCGCTTGAACAGCTTAAAAACACCGGCAAGAGAACAGCTAACACTTCCTGAAATAGTTTTTTTACGAATAGTACATCCAGTTTGGTTTTGTACTTTAAAAACAAACACCCATTAAAAAGAGATATACAAATTTTTAAACCAAAACCTTTAATCACAGTATAAACAAAAACAGATGACAAAAGTTTAGGAATCAAGAACAATGAGTCCAGAATTTCCCAGAGGAAAAGCCTGTCATCCAGCAGGTCTTAAATTGGCTTTCCAGCATCCATCAGCCGATGCAGCTCCACTGCTTCAGGTTGATATGAGCGCCACTGGCCTCAGACTTGACACCGGGAGGTTCCTGGGTCTCCAGCTGAGCTCACCGGTCTGGTTGTTCGTTGCATATGCTGTTACAGCCATGGCGGAGAGGACAGTTTACTTGGACCTCTGCCTCATCTTTCTCCTTTTCCGCTTCAGCCTATAAAGTGGTCATTGAACAATCCAATCAGTCAAACTCATCAAACAGGACAGGCTTGACACTGTTGTATTCCAGCAAAACCACGCGCTATATGATCTTACCTGCGCATGCGCTTCTTCCTCCACTGCGAGAGAGAAATACAATGTTAGAGAACTTTTCGTTCCTCTTGTACATTACCAAATATATTGGTTCATTAGGTAACTGATGTTCACACGTACACATAGTGAAACATACATTTAAAATCAGAGTATTTATGAACGTGCCGTGCTTGCTTTTCAACCAACTAACAGCTGCAAACCTTGCTAGCAAAGCATGCTAGCAAATGTTGGTTCTGTTTCAAACTATTATTACTTGTAAATACAGACATAGAACACTAACCTTAGCTCTCATATCGAAGACGGGAGGCTGTAAACAAAATCAAAAAAGGAAAAGATTAGATCGATTGAGTTTAAATACACAAGATTGATTTGGATTCAGATACTAACAACTAACAACGTAGGTACATACCGACTGCTTGAGAATCGTCTCCACGAAGGACGTCATCGTCAGGCGACGTTGTTTTTATATGGGCCGATACGTCACTCAGATGGGACAGCAAAAACATTCACCTATTCACTACTTATGTATTAAGGTTAGCACTGGTAATGATTTTGATTCCGTACAGAGATTACGTTTTTTAGTTATTTTGATTTAGCCTATTCTTCCGATCCTGGTTGTCAGTTAGGCCTTGTCATTATCTCGTCGTGGTTATTTAGTTTTATTTATATCAAAGAAGACGCAATCATTAACTCAACCAAAAATAATGACGAATGCACCTCACCCTGACCCTGTTCTATAAAAGTAAATAGCCACGACGACATACGTATATAAAATTCTACTCCCATTTACTGTTACACCATATATAGTGCAATCATTAATATTTAAATGACAATTAAGATTGTACCTTCAATAGTAATCATTAATAATGTATTAGAGAAAAGTGCAACAGCTTGATTGATTTATTTAAGAAATGGCAAAAGAGTGAATACACTTATGTATGTCACTGTGTATGGGAGTGTTAATATTTTTAGAAAACACAAAACACCAATCACCAATTTACTATTTCCATATCTATTGATTATCTGACATTTTCTGAGCTGAAAATTTCTGAGTCACCTCTATCCGTTCACTTTGTTCATGTAAATCCATTTATTGTTCACCTTCACTTCATCAATAAAGTGTAAGCTGCAGCTGTGAAGGACGACAATACTCCTACAAACAGCTGACTGCGAGGTGACTGCGGTTTTACCAGATCACATCTGCATGTTGATGAGAGCAGCAGGAAACTTTACTGTAGCCTGTAAGCGTCTCCCAGTTGAAACACTCTATTCACTTCTCTTTCGCTCTTTGCCTCTCTGAATTCTTTCCTGTTCCATTAGTTTGGCTGATGGATGACAGGGTTGGCAGGAAACAAAAAAGATTCTCTTTCCGGCTGCTTTTCTGACTCTGCCTCCTCTGGTTTGACAGAGGGGAGATCTGCTCAAAGGCTTACACGACAGGGTTAAAACACACAGTTCAGTTACACCATCTAGCAGCTTTACATCCAAAAACATGTTAGTTTTTAGACACTTCAAATCCTTTACTCTATACAATGTCCATACAATATTTTTACCTCATAAAATGTAGATTTATCATATTTATTTATGTTTGACAAGATGTTACATTAGACTTTTGACTGATATGTATTCTAGGGCTAAATTATAAAAACACGTTAGTTAGATTAAGTGACAATTTAACATGAAATATTTTTTTTTTTATTTCAATTGATTTCCTGCCAACAAGCAATTAGTTTTTGAACACTGAGGACAAATGGCCTCTACACCATCAGTCACAGCATCTCCCTTGAATTTAATCAAACGAAAAATCAAGTTGCTTGTGTTGGAGTTCATCAGATTAATTTATTTATTCTCAGTAAATGGCTCCACAAAGACAGCTGGTGCAATATGGAGCATCTGCCAGAAATAAGTAACTCCACAAACTGCATCATATCCATTGAAATAGAAAAACGGAAAATAGTGGATACATAATTTTCAAATGGTTTAAATTCAAGTCACTTTGCTGACAAACTAAAGCATATAAGTCTGGAAATACATCACTTTCAAGACTTAACCGCTCTGTTACAGGAAGTGCTGCTTAAATATGAAACCACTACACGCCAAAAATTAAAAATAACACTGTCATTTTCTTTGATCTTGCCACTATTGGTTAAGACCCTTTTAAACAGCTGACCTAGACTTTACCGTGAGCCACTATATCTACATTTTAAACCCACAGTGCAGTTTGTGACACCCCCACACAAGCCGGGAAAAAAACAACACAAATGGAATATGAGGTGGGAGGTGCTGCCTGCCTGTCTGACGTGACTGCTAATGACTGTGTGCTCACCACTGAGCAGGAGGTGCAGACAGCAGAGAGGACATCAGAAGTCCACAAAGTCTAACCTATCAACCTGATATTTAATTTTTTTTATTCAATCAATATATTTGTTTGACAGGCAAGGTTCATATATAGGAAGAGTGGGGCAGGTGCTCAAGCCCCTTTGATGGGGTGTGCTTGTTGCTACTAAATACATTATTCATAGAGTTTTGATTTAGAAATTCACATACGGTGACCCTGTAACTTCTTAATTCATGCAACTAAATATAAATCTGAGTCCTCATAAATACACTGCACACTAAAAAAGTTTTATTTCAACTGCATAGATGGACTAGAAATCCAAAGAAAATTGAATATTTTTCTGTAGGTTTGTCAAGGGCAGGATTACAGCTCATGAGCGAGATACACATAGCTTGTACAACAGTGTTTTGATTATTAATGCATACAAGCTAAAAAAAACACAAATTTCCCAGCTATTTCCCAGACAACTGTACTGATATTAATGATGAGCTATCAAACAAAGTACTGCAGAAGCTGTAAAAGGAAACCAAAACAGATTAAACATTTGACAAAATCAACAGCTCAATCATGTAACAAAATGAGATGCTTTGTACAGGACTGTAATCCAGTCACCGACATAATGTGAAATATTATTGGAACCACATGGCTTAGATGCTTCATAATTCTCATCTCTGGCTGTTATGAGTACAAAACAAAGGGTCTGACCAAACAGTTTACAGGAAAAAAAAAGATGTTTATTTTCTCAAATAAAATTAGTTAGGGTATTATTTATCTCTTTACATAAAGAGGGTTTGGTGAAGAGGGAAAGGGTGGGAAAAACAAAGGGAAAGAAATACTAGAAATACCATCTACCTTACTCAAAAGAACTCTTCCAAGCAGCAATAAATCTCTTTGCATCCACATATTAAATATATATATATATGTATATATTTGTAATTTGAGTTAAAAAAATTCTTTCTTGTAGTTCATCAGGATTTTTTGTGATATGAATTCCGAGATATTTAGTAGGCTACTTTTATTAACTAGAATATATTACATCACAGTTTCCTCAGTGTTTTAAAGACATCAAATTTCACATTTTGATAGACTGAGGAATATTGCTGCGGCTAGACTATTGCAATGTTATATCGTCAGCAAGCTCGTGAACGCGCAGCTATGACCACGGAAACTGTCGAGCAAGTACGGGAGGGCCCGAGCGATTTTAAGGTGGGCTCTCATGAAAGACTACTGCGCAATGTCGGCCCTCATGGCCCATGGAGCGTGCGCAGTATGGTTTTAGTCGGACCCGGAAACCGCGCAATTTTTGTCTTGAATGTATTATGAGACTTCTTGTTATACCATACATGTTTTTTGTTCACGCGCTATTGAGCAGCTTTCACATGAATGAACAGGGCTCCGCCTCCGACACTGTAGCCAATCGCCCTTTATTCATCCATGGTTTCTAATGCACATGACTACCTCACGACTTTAAAAGACATATGGTAGATATTTAGCAACCCATTAAGGGTTACCAAGCATTAACCAGCAAGCATACTTACAAATCCTAATTGATACAGAACATAAAATGTAATATTTTTCTTATTTTCACCCCACAACAGTATAGTTTTTGGGCTGGGGAAGGCTTTGAACCAGAATTTAGATTTGCATGTTTAGAAACTCTTAATAAACCAACAATTACTCAATGAAAAATTTTAATTATACTTTTAAAGTTTTCAGTTTTGTAGGGGTAATAGGGTTGACTTAGGTTATTTCTAAAATTAAAGTAAATGAACGTGTTGGTGCTTCCTGTAACTTATATAGTTTTAATATAATGCAATGATGCCTTGAAAGACTGACTCAAAATCATGAAAGGCACACATTCACTCATCGGGGCAAAACACAATCAGAAGAAAACAACACAAATGATGTCAGGCGGCTTTTTAATGTTTCCAAAAATAGTCTCTGAAACTGGGACTTTGTTTTACAAAAGCATCCATATATCTAACAGGTATGGACTTCTTATGTAAACACAGACTGTCAGACTCAGTGGTGGCAACAGAAGACTGAACGCGAAACCCTTGGCAGGAGTTAGACCATCCACAACTGAGAAAAAGATTTATTTATTTTTTGTCTGGAAGGAGTTATATTACTCAACCAGAAGGTCTCACGAAATCAGTTTTAGAATTCATTAGCTGAGTTACCTACGAGTAGATGCCTAGAAGTTATGTACTAGTAGACGGACCTAAGTGAGAGCAGTATAAATGTGGTACATATGCTGAATTCAACAATAATGATGACTCGTGATGTCATGCTTATAACTTGTGTGACTGTCATATGACATCAGGGTTACACACTTCTGCCCATAACAACACTCATTCAAACAGGCATGGCTATAGGTTTTTTACCTCAAGGAAGTGATGTAAATGCCTCATCACAATTACAATGACACAGTATTGTGCATTCATCATCCTTGGCTGCTCTGTCAAACTCATTTATTTTCCATATCTTTCACTACAGTTATTGTGGAGAAAGGGATGAAGCCTCAAGGTCAGTCGAATGGTTAAATGTCCCAGTGAGTATGTGCCCTTGCACGAAATATCCTCTTGTGTACCAGAATTGGGTCCACTAGGACAGGAAGGCTGTCTCAAGGACAGTGAGATTTACTAGGGATGCGCGTGTGTTTGTTTAACGTGGAGTGACAGAATGTAGGAGCAGCATCATCCCAGACTGACATCAGTTAGATTCTGAGGTATTCACAGCGGTTATGCCCGCAAGTGCCTCAGACAGCTGGGACAGAAGGATTCGTGACGTCTGTTCTTTGGGTCGTCAGATGTCTGTCAGAATTTCTTGTACACAAATATTTATTCCGCAGCTTCAGTCTCCATTTCCTGTCCTGTGGCGCTCTGAACAGTCTTTGAAGCCTTCAAAAAAAAGAGAAGATTGAAATTAGAGGATAATCATTTCGGATCCATATTCTTGTTTCTTTCCTTAAACACACTGCCCTGTGACCCACCTTCTTTTTCTTCTTCTTCTGAGTCTTACGGCTGGCTGAACTCTGAAGCAATGCCTTTATATGAAAAGAAGACAAATGATTTTTAACCTCATGAGCAGCAGTACACCATACATCAGCACATAATGGCTTTGAGAATGCCAAGTCAGCTAACATTCTGCTATAGCACTCCCATTAGTCTGGAGCTTCATTCTCAGGATAAGGATGAAATACTGCAACCATCAAACGCATTTTACCTTCAGCTCTGGGTCCTCCACTTCATGCTCAGACTTGTAGAGTTCCGGCTCATAGAGGCTGCTTGTGATTCGCAGAGGTCCATTGGCCATGAGCAGCACGGTGAACTTGAACTGAGCGACAAATTCACCTGGACAGAGAAGAAGTTCAAAGTTACATTAATTACACTTCTCTTTAAAAATTTGGTCGACACATGTTTCAGGTACAGGGCAAAACCAGACATGGACTTTACAGTGCTGTTGATTAACTAATTAAATATATTGTCAGGGTTAATTAGTAAGTTTCTCCCTTAGAAATGTCTATTAGAACAGGCATAGGTTGATTCTTCCTTACATTGCAATTTATTAGCTAAGATGTACAAATATACTTTTCTCTTTGGAAAGAACTATCACTTTAACACCCATCTGCATGTCTAAATATTTTGCAAGAATTCTGGAGACATTTCAGATTTCTTATATGAATGAACTAATTAGTTAAAAAGCTTTTAACAGGTGATACAAATAGGATAAAATAAACCAACAAAAGTGCAAGTTTGCGTTATTTTAGGAGCTCCAGGTACTGATGAGTCACAGTCTAGTTTGAACAAAACACTGATGTGTTTTAATGCTTACAGACTATCACTGCACTACAATTTTTAGTACTATGAGGCAGGATTTTGAGTTTTTCAAGTAACAATAGGCAACAATAGTTAAACAATAGTTTAAAAAGTGAGTCTATCAGAGCCGTGCTTTGAGACACATGACTAGACAACAGAGAGCAGTCCTGGATGACATGGCAGTCACTTAAAGTGAAGAGACTGCTCTTTTTATGATGCAGTGCTATTGTCTAGACAATGACTGAGCGTGGTTTTAGTTTACATCCCTAGACTAGAATTCATAACTTTCCATGGGTCAGAAAGAGACCGTGTTTGTTAAGTGATCAGTAAATGATGAAGTTCCATTCTGAGGACACAATAAATGCAGAATGGAACAAAGACCTGAATCAATTAGATTATCCTCAAAAATTAATTTAAGCTAATTTGAATCATTTATTTATTTATATTCGAAGCAAAATTACAAACATTCACAGATTCCACCTCCTTAAATTTACAAAAAAACAAGATCAAGTTTTTTTCATTTTAAAACACAAAGTTATGTAACGAAATGTAGTTTGTAGTTCCATACTGCTACCATAACAGATTTTATTAAAGAATTAATAAAAAATAACTATTTAAAAACAACTAAATTTTAAATTTAAATGTTCGAGATGAGTTTGGAATTCTCACAGCCTGAGGTGAAAAGCTGCACCGTCATCTGGTGATACAGCAGCTGACTGCTATCTCTTGCTATAATACGGCCGAGTCAACAGACTGTGGCTTGGATGGATATTGTGAGGCTTTATCTTTACTTTGTCATACGTGAAAGTAAACTGAATATCCTGGGATTTTGAGTTGAAGGTCAGACAAAACAAGATGTTTTAAGAAGTTGATGTGGGCTTTGGGAAATAATTGTAGCCGTTTTTCACTGTCATTTTTATCAACAAAGGATGGAACTCCTATTTTTCTTAACGGAGGTATGTTATCTGTTGGTTGGGAAGTACATTTGGACCCTGCTTAAATGTTTTTCATTGTTTTTTAATTGCTTGTCAGGCCCAGGAGGGTTAGGGTTAGATACTGTGTGGAGTAGTGAAGCTGATGGGAAATACATAATTACCCTGATCTAACCCTGTAACCCCGATAAGTATTTAAGTTTGGTGTCCGTTTGTGTGTATCATTTAACAAACACTAGACCCAGTATATGACTGTTCACACAAGAAGAGGGCAGCAACATATAACTTCAAATACATGTAAAGAATATGAATGATCACCTAAGCACTTAACCACATCCCTCATTGTTCCACTCACCTTCTTTCTCATGCAACACATTGAATGGCTGCACCAGCTCATGTTTGATGCACTCGTTCACAGCCAACCTGGCCCTGCCTTCATCCTCAAATGCTCTGAGAAGACCAAAAAAAAATGAGAAAAAAAATGAGGGTCTGAAACCTGAGAGATGATCTGATGCAATGATCAGATAAAATTAAAAAAGTAAAAAACAGATGCTACCTCAAAGTGAAAGGCATTGTATCAAAGCGTCTCTCCATCTCACTGAAGAATGTTCGAGAGGTCTTCATCTTTAAACCATACACCTTGTTGGGGTCTCGTTTGTAAACGGTGGTCCTCTGGCCTCCATCCTTTGCCTGATTACACAACAAAACATATATTACAAATGAACTGCCTTTATAAAGTTTAATATTAAGCAGAAAAATCGAAATCACACCAAATTCCCTCCTACCTTTCCCTCTCCAGTGCTGATGAGCACATCCACGGCATACACCTCATGCACCTCAAACTCGGCCTTCTCATGGTCCTTTCTACAAAACAAAAAGACAAAGAGACAAAAATCATTCATTGCTTAAACATTCATCAGGTCAGTGACAGGACACACTTGCTGAGTAAACTCACTTTTGCTGGTCCGTTGGGTTTTGGATGATAGTTTTCTCTCCATCAATCACATGTTGTTTGAGCTGATGGGACAGCATGCCTGCACACATTGCAGATATTAACAGAGTCAAGCATTTTAAATTACGTTCATTAAATGTAAACCATTAGTAACACATAGCTTGAAGGTACCAAATGTTCAAACACTCACCTTCAATGGGGGAGCACTTAAATGACTTTGCAATCTTGTTCCAGGCTTCTGTGACCTGTGTGTTCTGATGCAAGAGACATAAAGTTGTTAATCAGATGAGGTGTGAACAGGTATGCTGTTTGTCAAATCAGTGGCCGTGGTGGGGGAGTTTTACCTGGTTTCCTGGCTTAACAAGGCGCAGAGCAGCCTCAGCACAGAGATGAGCAGCTTTGAGAACATCTGCCTTCCGCCCTGTCACAGGATTGTCCTGAAGTGACACAAGAGGAAAGTTGGTGAGGAGAAATAAATCATAACTGGCTCTAATGGTGTGATAATCAATAAATGTAATAAAAAAAATCTCGACTCCTGTGAATAAACCAATGAGCCCTTCAGTGTATTTATAATTTGTTTTAGCAATGATGACATACCTTGGTCGCTCCAACAATGAAGCTGTGAGCCACATTTGAGATGAAGCCATCAACATGCACACCAAGATCACTGTAAGAAGGAAAAAAAGAAGATGTTAAGAGAGAAAGACCTGCTGGGATTAATACAAACTACAGTTCATCATGGAAGGTTTAAACTTGGCAGCTTACATTTTGACAAGGTCCCCATCCTTCAGCACAAGATCAGGGTCGCTCCTCAGAGGGGAGTGATGGCATACACAGTTGTTAACAGACACACAAGTAGGAAAAGCGATACCTGTGAAAGAAAGAGATTTAATGGGGGGGTGGCGCTGAGTCAGAAGACCTGTTCACACATAGGTTGTGCGGTACTGTTGCAAAGAAGACCTTTCTTCATACAGCCTTTTTTCCCCCCAAACTGAACTGAATTACACCAGCAAAAAGTCCGAAGTGACGTTTGACTTACACATCAGGCAGTATTTTCTATATAATAATAATAGAAAAATGTCACACCTCTGTCCATCTGTGCCAGCTCAGCTTTTTACAGAGACATTCATTCAGCACTGTTACTATTGCCACTGCTGAGTCAGAGGCGACCAACAATGACCCCTTGCTCCACCTTCATACCTTATACAAAATGGCTGCACAGGAAAACACAGCTATATTCTCACCTTGAACAGGCTGTACAAAAGGGACAAGAGACAACAAGTACATTGATTTTGGTTGATAAAATGCTAAAAAAGGCTCACCCTTCTTCATGTCTTTTTCCTTCTTGAAGATTTTCCCAGTTTCTGCCGCGATGAAGGCATCTCCCTTTTCACACAGGCTGAGCACAGAGACTCCAGCCATAGCTGCCCCAACGATCATCTTCAGAGCCTCTGTAGGACAGCACGATATAAGAGGCGCGATGAGGTTAAAATGGTATGTCAGTAACAGAGTGTACTTGCAACCTACCATTACTTTCATCATTGATTAACCTGTTGATTATTTTCTGGGTCAGTGAATTATTTGTTCTGTAGAATATCAGAAAATAATAAAAAAAGGTCCAAGGTGATCTCCTCAAGCTTCTGATTGTGTCAAAACCTATTAGTTTTCTGTCCATTGATATGATTAATCATCTAATCATTTCAGCACTAATATAGTTTAAAAAGTTTTCCGATTAACTGAACAGCTGCCAGGCTGCCACTACTTGGAGTGGATGGGAAGAGACTGTCAGACATTAAAATGAAGAACGAGTCTTGTTCAAGCCTCGTTTAATATCTTTCAAGAACTGACAGCAAATGACACTGAACAACTTATTTGATTCTTATTTCTTATTTGAAACTTTTGACAAACAGTCTAGCAGATGTGTATACTCTTGAAATGGCACAAAGCTAATGGTAAATTAGGTGTGTTAACATGAAATCTGTGATTATAATGCAGAAACTCTAAGATATTAAATGACCCAAAGCACAGAAGCAAACATGGACATCTGATGCATTTTGTTGGTTGGATTCAAGTTAAATAAGTATTAACATTTTATTCATTCTCATTAATGACATCACACCAATGATATAACCTCAAACGCAACGATTCCGTGTTAAAATTTTGACAACATGTTGTTGCCTCCACACTGAGTTTATGATTAGTTTCATACACCAAATAACTGCTACAATACACTTTTTTATTCAAGTACTTAAACAGCAGAGCACTGGGTGTGTTAACTTGCTTCTGATTACTCTTATAATGACACTAAATTACAATCAGTCTTCAATCTTCTCTCATGTAACTATTGTGTTTGTCTCGTTTTAAATAGTTGTGTGCATAAATCTATATGTAGGCTATAACGTCACACTATTTGAAACAAGACCATATTGTCATTACATTTTGTACCTGTCATTGTCATTGTGTTAAGGTTAGCAGTTACAGCTAGCTTACCCTTGCTAGTAGGGTAGCTCAACCACAAGGCTACCTAGCTCACCAGGCTAATGTGACAGCATTGTGACGTTAAACAAATACGAACCACAATAAAGATGACCTACGCTTAAATAAATGATATGTTTTTTTTATTAAAATCGTGTTTAACATGGGATCACGTTCTTATAAGATCCACCGTTGATGGTGCTGCGGCACATGGCACAGCAGCTGCCTGGGTACGGCTAGCTGACACTGCTAGCTAACATTGAGCGGTCCTGATACTTCTAGACTGTTGAGTCAAAACGGCACGTAAACGCTGCAACTGACTTACGATTCGCAATCTCGGCTCCCATCTTATACTTGGTGACCACCAAGTCATCGGCGATGGTCTGATCCGGCGTCTCTTCATCTCCAGACATGTTGGCAGTGTGTCCGCGAACTCAGAGTAACTTTTTTCCCCCGGCGGGTGTCAGTCAGTTACAGGATAGACCACGCTGCTTTCCTCACCGGCCCGCCCGGGCTGGCAGCATGGATGTATTAAAGCACCACCTTTAAGTCACTCGGGCTCTCCCGTACTTGCTCGACAGTTTCCGTACTCATCGCTGCGCGTTCACGAGCTTGTTGACGCTGTAACCTTGTAGTAGCGTAGCTTAGCCGCTGCAATATTGCTGCAAACATTGGCAAGACTGACTATGCAGAGCTGCTGTTTTCCCAAATACATCATACGCTGTAACACACGTTTACCACTAAACAACTTCCAGCTTCCAAAGTTGTAGATCCATTTAGATTTTGTCCGGTGCTAACACTATTGACTGATGCCATATTTTTAATCTTTAATATAAAATGCTAATAAATTAGAGGTAAAGTCACTCAAGACATCACAAAAGCTATAAAGCTGTGAGCAACTAACAGGACACTGGTGATGGGTTCCTATATGAATACACAATTTTGAGTAACTGGTTATTTATTTCACGGGAGATTTATGTGTTTCTGTTGTCACTTTTTAAACAGGTTTTAAGCTTACAGGTCTCAAAAAAAAAAAGGTTTGTTGGTTCTTTTTGTGCACTGTTAAAAAAATACCAAAGACTTGACACCATTTTTTTTTAAACTGAATTTTTATTTTATTTGGCAAACAAATTTCTGTGCTGTATGTTTCATGTTCATGATCTTCAGCCTGTGCCGGTGGCCAGAAACATATATACAGCCAAAAACCCTCCTCTCGACCAGCCTCCTGAAATCCCTGCTCGGAGAACTGTCCCTCCATTGAAGTAGACCCAGGTGTGTCAGAACAGTCTCTGCACCTGAGAGTCCCTCCTCAGCCCCACTCACTGAACAGCTTGTAAAGAAGAGAAGCTCGTCACAGGAGTGTATGTACACAGATATTGTGGAGGTGACTGACAGAAGAGAAAACACTGAGAGTGATGACCAGGACATCACAGGAGAGCAAATCTTTAAGAGTCCACCATTTTCCTACACAAGAGGCTGACAGAAGGGTACCTCAGCAGTACTCCAGCCTTCACCTTTTGTCCCCGGCTACTGACACACAACTGATGACTGAAACAAGTGAATCAATGCAAAAGAAGGTGGAGAGTGTGTACATTCAACCCGAAGTGGGTGCAGGTATAACACAAAAGTAGCATACATAGTAAAAGAGACACATTCTGCACGATGAATATTGAAACTTTACAATTTTTTATTGATAATGTTCTGTTTCAAATAAATGGAGGATCAACTGAAAAATAACTTGAAGATCAAAAAGCTGCAAAATTCAATCATTAAGGCAGTGAGTCAACATGTTTGTATATCTGATAAATATAATGTCGTATACAGTAGCTAATTAGAAAAGCCTCACTTAAAGACTAGAAATGTTGTTGACAACAGACAAAATCTATCAGCACCTGTAAATCTAACTAATCAATACACTTTTGCTCATTTGTTTTATTCATCCAGAGCCAAGAGGGTATTTCATTTACTAACTTTATTTTTCCTTTTTTCCATTTTTTTTTTTTTTTTGGAGGCTAGAACACCTCTTATTCTGGAAATACTACAGATACTACAAAACTATACAAGTATATGTCAGGAAGTGGAAGTAACTGCAAATGTTACAATGTCTCTGTCCCAGTCCACATTATTAGGTGCGTACAGCATCTGGCTTGAGGAACAGTCTGCTGTGCCAGTAGTCTGGGTTGTCAAATGATGTGTTGCTGCCGGGCTCCCCCATGCCTGCACACACCTTGATGTATCCCCCGATCCCTGCACACCTGCCACTGCCCGTGTCCTCAGGTACCGCCCTCCCCTTCACTTGGAGGTTCTGGTAGTCTGCCTGTTCCCACCCACTAGGCACCAATCCAAGTCTGGTCATCTCCTCATACTCCTCCACCTTTTCTCCCCCAGCTGTGAGCACATCTGGCCTGGGCATGGTCATACCACTGGGATTCCCCTGATGTACCGCTTGTTTATTTGTGTGGTACTTCTCTTCTTCCTTTGCCTCCTCATGCTCCTTTTTCAACACCTCCTCTTTTTGGTCTTTTTCTTCTGTTTCAGCTGCACACTTTGCAGATGTTTGACTCCCACGTCTCTCCCATGCTGGATCTTCTCCCTCTATAGAGTTGGATCGCCTAATATCCATGTATTCATACCTGCCTGTCCCTTCAGCTGCCTCTCCCTGTCCATCGACAGCTTTGATCTCATTATCAGAGTCTCCAGTGAACTGATGTTTCTCTGTGGAGTCACTTTTCTCTGCAACACTTCCTTCACATTCCTCCTCTACTTGCTTACTCCTCACACCCGATGGTGACAGACATTCTGTGTCTTCCACAGGTAATAGAGCCATGAAGGTTGGAGAAGGTAAAGGTGAGGTTTGATAACAAGGTGTCACTGAGGGGGCATCGGCCTGTGATAAGACGCCGCTGGTCAAGCAAGAGGGAGCGACAGACTCTTTGCTCATGACCTCGTACTCCTGTGTGGGATTTACCACCATGAGAGACAGATTACTCTTGAGTCTTGAGCTTCTTCGTCCAGAATGAGAGAATCTACAGACTGAAGGGATAGAGATCAAGAGGAGAAACCTTTAATTTGTGTTGAGATGGGAATAATACAATAAATGAGCTTAATGCAGATGATTTACCTCTTTCTGGAGTAACGGGTGACCCAGCCAGGACATAGCCATAGTGGTCCACCTCCTCCTCTTCCTCTGCCGTCCACACCTTATATGAGGATGGACTTGATGCTGTTGAGAGCTTCCTGTGCCGGTTGATGGATGGTCGAGGATTACCCCTCTCCGAGCCAAACCTGGCCCTGTGAAGGCTCCCACTCTGTAAACCTTCTTCACGCAGCTCCGCCTCTCTGCCACTCCCCCTGAACTCTGACCTCTCGGGCAGCGTTCGCACCGAGCTCAGGCGAGACCTCTGAAGCCACAGCTGAGATGGAGAACCAAAGACTCAAACTAATGCACAAGCTTATAGACAATAATCCCTTAATTTTTTAAATGAGACCAGAAGGCCCATAATAATATATTCGATGTGTCTACTGGCAAGTGTTGGGTCCTTAAAATATTTTTCAATACCTCTGATAGGTTATGTAGAAATAACATTGGTAGAGCAGAGCTGTTTGAGCTAAATATATCTACTTCATTACTTGTACAATGCAAGCATTGGACTCATTTGTGTGAGTGTGTGTGTGTCTGTCACACCTGGCGGATGCTGTCCACAGGGCTGGGAGTCATTGGAAGGTATCCGATAGGTCCGGCCTGAGACGTGCCGCTCTACAAAGCAGTGGAAAAAAAAAGTTATATGCTGGTTTCTTTGCCTCTAACTTAAGATGTATTAAATCCAACATGTTTTTCATTACCCTGTAAGAATTAATCCTTGAACGAGACAGACTCCAAGATGGTGAGTGTTGGAGAGGAGGAGTAGCCAATCCATCCTCCAGTCCCTCCTCGTCAGGATCTTCCAAATCTGCGTCCAGGAGCCCTCGCTCTGATTCTCTTCGATGGATTTCTCCAGGAGCGGCATCTTCTCCTTCCAACTACAGAATCAGGCCAGTTTCATGGATGGTCATGAAATTTTCTCAAAATATAATCAACAGGATTTGTGTACATGAACGTGAAATGTCCACTATTTTCGTGAGTCACAAATTATAAAAATAGAGGATTTGTCTGTCTACACCAAATATTTATTCAATTTCTTAACAATTTATGAAACATTACTAATGCTGACAGTCACAAAAATGATGCGTTTAATACAGTTTGTGACAGGAAGCTTTTCAAAATTTGTCCCTATTTAACAAACATTTTATTTTTGTGACAATCTATTCCTAACCTTAACAAAGTGCTTAAGTTGCCTTAACATTACTTAAACAGATGGAGCTGGATTCTCATCTGAGAGTCCACCATATAATTTCTGTGTTTATATATATTAAACAAACCTTACAGATTAATTCTCATCACTGTTTAATAAAGTATCGAGATCTGACTAGTGTAGTGTGGAGGTACAGAGTTTAAGGTCTGAGCAGACAGCCAGTGTAGTAAAGCATTTGATGACAATAGCCTCACCTTAATGACAAGATATCTGGGTGGGTCTCTTGCCATGCGAGTAAAGTCACTGGCCAGCTCTTTGAAGGTTGGCCTTATATTCTCATCAATCATCCAGCCTAAAGGAAAAAAGTGCAACAACTCAGATCACGTCTTTGTATGTTTATGTGTAGCGCTGCAACGTCACTCACATTTAACCATGACCATGTAGACATCTATGGTACAGATGTGGGGCTGTGACAGTCGTTCGCCCTTTTCCAGCAGACTTGGCACCTCCTGAGGCTGCACGAATGCATACGGCTCAGCGCCATATGACATCATCTCCCACACAGTCACCCCTATCCGGGAAGACAGATGACACATTTTAATGCTCTCCCTGCCAAAATGAGCAGACAGCAGTTTTCAAGAGGACACATTGTTGAAAACTAGACACACTCACACAGACAAAAGCACACGCAAACAGCCTCTTACCATAACTCCACACGTCACTTTGATGAGTGTATCTTCTAAACAAGATGCTTTCAAGTGCCATCCATTTTATTGGTGTCTGGATTGAGAGACAAATTGCAAACAAGCAATTCAGATTGATTCAATTAGTGGAAGAGACTGTGAAAACTGGCTTAAGAATTCAAGGTGTGACTCAAAATGAATTAATCTTAATAACCTTGGTGTCAGTGTAGACGTATTTCTTGTCGTCCGGATAAAGAAGGTCTGCTACGCCGTAGTCAGAGATCTGGACTTGGTAGTCGTTCTTCAGCAGGATGTTACGGGCAGCCAGGTTTCTGTGGACCATGCAGTGCTCCTCCAGGTAGTACATACCCTGAGACACAAACATACAAACAGTACATACACCTTATATACTTTGACAACTTATTTTTATACCATTTGGTCGCACAAAAGGATCCATAACTCAAGCTGCACTCACTTTAGCAATCTGCACACACCAGTTGAGCAGACGCTGGGGGTCCAGGCTGTTCTTGTGGTGCCTGATGTGCTCCAGTAAAGAGCCCTGTGAACTGAGCTGGGTCACCAGTTGCAAACTGGGACCTGGACAGATACCCAAAAGCCTAACGATGTAGGGATGGTCCAGGCTGCCCATGGACAGCATATGCTACACGGAAAGCAAGCGGTCAGACACAGCTGTTAAATAAGTTTTGTCAATTTTGTGATACAGAAATCGATATTTCAGTTTATGCTGTGTGTTAAAAATGTAAGAATGACAAATCACAGGCATTATTGCAAAAAATCAAAACATTTAACTTTTCTTTCACATATTACATGTCACATAAATTATTTTTTTAGCTTCTGGCAAAGAGATTATGCAGCTTTAAGTCTCACATCAGTGATCTCAGTGAAGGTCTGTCGGCCTGAGCTGTCCTGGATGGTTTTAATGGCCACA
Source organism: Acanthurus leucopareius (assembly GCA_029814765.1). Classification (NCBI taxonomy): domain Eukaryota; kingdom Metazoa; phylum Chordata; class Actinopteri; order Acanthuriformes; family Acanthuridae; genus Acanthurus; species Acanthurus leucopareius. The sequence goes on along the minus strand of JAQMCX010000002.1, from coordinate 13,959,374 downwards.
GGGATCTTCACTGTCTCTCCCTCTGGAGTCCAAAAACCCTTTAACATAATAAAATGTACAGCAGCAGTCACATCAGTTTGTGTGAGTCTGTGAAACTTGGGTAGTGCATCATTGGAAAATCAGTGGATATCGACACAGGCAGAGAGGTTGGTAAGTACCTTGTTCACTGTGCCAAAAACTCCTGAGCCAAGAGGTTTGATTTTTTTCAGCTCTGAGGGCTTCAGGATGCGGGCATGAACCTTTGTGCCTTTCTCTCCTGGACCCAATGGCTCAAAGCTCTGCCAAAATACAAGACAATAATTCCCACATAATTTTTTTTCCTTTCTTAAAAAAAACAAATCCATGTAGCAGTCAAAGTGTCTCATGAGGCCGGATGGTCTCTGAAGTCTCACCTCCCCACTCTCCAGGTACCTCCTCATGGCTCTCTTGCGGCGGATTGCCAGCCCTCGATGGTACAGCACGCCCAGGAAAAACAATACCAGGCAGAAAATCAAGCTAGCCGGGACACCTAAAGCTATGCCTGTGATCTGACCGCTGCAGAGTCGAGCAAAGAGAGATGCTGGTGTGAGAAAACAATGAAGAGTCACAGCTAAGTAAAGTTATAAAGGTATAACGCCATGGTGTCTAAGGCAACAGCAACAATCAGATCATATCAATCACACACTGTTTCTTCAAGGTCAACTGTTCCAGCTGCTGAGACACCAAATGTAAAATGCAAGCATGGAATATATTACTAATATAGACTAATTCTAATGGCCTGAAGGGACAGTAAAGCAATGCCATAAATATTTATAGGCAAAAACAAAAAAATAGCAAAATGTAGTTGGTAATAAACAAGTTATTACAAGCAGCATAACAACTTATTTACAAATTCCTACCCTTTTTCTGTATCTGTTGCATTAGTTTTGTGCAAGAATTCAATATGATGTAACAGATTCTTGATAATGATTTCAAAGTTCACAGATACAGAAGAGCACAACAGGTTGCAGCACTCAAAGGAAATGTGTGGATTTCAACACAGTAAAGAATAAGATATTAGAATTGTTTTGCAGAGTTTTACTCTATAACCATCAGGAGAACGCAAATAGATGCAAAAAAAAAGAAAAAGCTTTGAGTTAATCACCCTGCATGAAGAAATGGAAACAAAAGTGTCCTTTTTCTTATATGATCTGAAAGATTTTTCTTGTTTTGTATTAAAATGTCCAGCATCTATATAAAAAATTAATGCAGACAACAGGTCAAGAGGTTCAGGTGTGCAGTTTGTGAAAGTATGACATGCAGCATGTCTTGATGATAAATCCCATATATTGCAGTGTAGTATGTTATATTCACCAGCAGGGGGAAACACTTACCTGCTTACTACCAGTCTGGCTGCCTCCAAACAATCATTTAAACCTGGGCCTGTGCATCTGTAACACATGAACACATCATCAGCTTCCTTATTCACTTACTTAACAATTGTCACATATCGTTTTATGGACGCATGAAAAAGTGTGTCCATTCTCACCCCTGTGTGCAGTTGTGGTGACATGGTTCACAGTGACCCTCCCTGTTGGGGTATTTAAAAATCAGTCCCTTCTGTCCATCATTCACTCCAGTGGGACAAGAGGACATACAGTAAGGACCATCTCGAACGTTCATGCACACCACGCACTTATCTGCACCCTATCAAAGACAGACAGGAAGCAGACGTATACGGAAGAAATGAAGTCAGAGGGAGATCATGAATAATTAAGTGGGTCAGTCCTCGTTACCTCAAATGAACCAAGACAAAGTGCAAGAAGCTGCCTTTATTTAACTCTTGGTTCCACAGAACAAATGATTTATTAGTGACCATTAGCCTCTGTGCATAATTTGTAGTATAATGTACAAGGACTTGTTTCTTAATGGGGGTGTTGTACTGAAGATTTTTGGAGGGAGGGGGCAAATGGTAACAAAAGGGCCCAAAACATTGAGAATTGCAAGTCAAATTTCTTTCAGTCATTTAGATTGTCATCACAGCAATTATCTTCTAATGTAGGTCACACAGCAACATGCGTAGGCAGTATTTAAACTGGTTTAAACTGGTCAGGTTTAGTTTCAAGGGTGACACACATTTTAAAAAACTGAAACAGCAAAAAAATGGATATAAAAAGGATTTTGAAAAGGATGACTCGTTCCTACATCTGCAGTGGAAATCACACTGTTGCACTGTGGTAAAGGTATGACTGCATAAAATGACAACATCAAGAAAACATTAGGACAGAAGGTCGGTGTGGTATCACATATTTTCTAAGTATTTGTCATCCCCCCCACAAATATAATGAGTGGGTAGCGAAATGCAAGCGAGAGCTCATATGAAGGCAATGAGCCACAGCGTACATTAAAAGGAAGTGATTACCAGTCCAGTACAGCTGGCCTTCCCACTCTGAGGCTCACACTCTGGATGACAGGCGACACACTCGCCATCAGGCCCCGCAAACTCCCTTGGAGCTCTGGTGACGCAATTTTAAAATGGTATATATTTAGATTAAATGATCAATTCCACACATAATAAACATCTGTAAGAACACTGTGTTTCCACTGACCCGGTGAAAAAATTACAGCTGCCCACACATGTACCATCTCGACTGTAGTTCCTACAGGAGAGACACTGGTCGGGCCCCGGGCCCCAGCAACCTGAGTCTGAACACAGCGGGTCGCACACGTGGCCCTCTGCAACTGCAAATGCAACAATGTAAGAAATGCATCAGGAAACTGCTGCAGTTACACATTAATCAGGTTTACATTTCGCCAATAATATGATAGAAAATGATGTGAAGCTTTTCTGAATATAGTAGATGTAACATGTCAATAAAGAAATTGATAAAACTATTTTGTTTAAAGAATAACAGCTTTTTTGGATCATAGAGGAGTTTCTCGGCTCTCACCACACTCTGTCAGTGGCCTGTTGTTCAGGTTGTTGACTCCAACTTTGCGACCTCTGAACAGCTGCGTCCAGTTTACAGTGTGGTGGTAACAGAGGTTGGCATTCTGACTGATGTACACACTGCCATCACTGATCTCGCGGAGAGAGCACAGACCCAGTGAGGTAAGAGTGGGGATTCGCATCACCATCAGAGAAAAACGCCTCAGGTTCAGAGGATTGAGGGAAGGAGGAGGACACGGACAAAATAACACTGAGGTTATTCAGAGACAGATTTTAAATGAAGCAAATGCCAAAGAATTACTCAAAACTTGTCACATAGACTGTCTGTGTAGATTCGGATTTTGCTGTAAGCCTAATGCTACACACACTTATGCAAACACTTACACACACGCACACACTCACACACACATATACACACACAGTCCATACCTGTTTACAGCTGTGAAGCACAGAGAGAGAAAAGAGAGGTTCTGAAGTGATTAAACAGAGCAGTTTAGAAGATGATCAGACAGGTAGGAGGGTTTAGAGTGTGTGAGAGAGCAGTGATGACACATGCTTATGCAACACACTTAACATGTAACACAGACAGATATGAATTCAGGCAAGAACGCAAGCTTCAGAAGCAACCTGAGGTGTACAGCAGGTGATTAGAACATCACACCCACCAGATTTGTCCTCTGTTCATTTATCTTTGAATCTAAATAATGTAAAATCATATTGGCTTTAGTACTGTTTTAATATCTGTAATTTACATTGTTTTTATATTTAGATTTTTTATTTATTTAGCATCCTGTTTGTTTTTGTGTCTGACTAACATGTAAACAAACATACACATCCTCAGTATATCATATGGCATATAAAGCAGGCCTTACTTGTAGAGTGACCTCCCTTGAATAGTAGCAAGACTTGAAAAAACAGACAGATTGCTCAGTTCTTTGGGCCACGACTGTATGTTTAGAATATCTGACAATAAAATACAGAGAAAAAATAAAACTTTTTCATGAAATTGTCACCAGGAAGGTAAGAAATTAATTCAAACCTCCACGTTTTGCATCTAATAATAGTTAAAAGTATTGATCAGTCATTGCATTTGTGTTGAAACAACATTAAAATCCACAATAAGTATCAACAAACTGTATTTGTTCGTACAAACCTGTTATTTCTCTGACAGTGCGAAACACTTCAAGCTTTTTGGCATCCAGGGGCGGGATGTTTTTAAAATCATCTCTATAGAAAATAAAAACACACATTATGAATCTGGCTTTATTTCACTGCACCATGAAACTCTTCAGTCAGGGGCGAATAATTACCCAAGAATCCCCGTGACCAGGAAGTGAAGGCTGCCCTGGATCTTGGTGCAGTTAATGAAGCTGTCAATGTTGCTGGAGTCCACAGTCTGTCTGTGTTCAGCACCAGTGCCCTCGCAAACTACAGGAGTAATCAATCATCATCACTGGCTTTACAGACTTCAAAATAAACTCCACAGAAAAGATAGAAAGTGTTTATCAGTGTCAACCTTTCGGACAGAGCCCACTGCAGAGCTCACACTGCTTCTGGCCCTCTCTCTCCACCTCCATCTTGTCTGGAGGACAAGCGCTCACACAGGAACTTTCGTCTACCACAAAATGGGCTACAAAAAAAGAAAGACAGAACTGTTGATAAACAGGGGAAACTAAAAATCGGTTGCCATGCTTAAGACTAGCACCACATCAGGTGTCATATGTATACAATGTTACAAAGGTTTGTTAAAGATTCAATATGTAACACTTTAGTAACAATTTTCGTGAAATACCTCACTTTAATTTTAATTATTTTGTTTAAGTGTAGCTAAAAAAGTTGTTGGATTATACTTCAAAGCATTTAATATAATCTAAGTTAATGGGTCACAATATAAATGCAGTGGTTTTTAATGTGCATAACCCATATAGGCCAGATGATGGGATTCCTTGATTTTCACCCAAATGGCCCATTTTCTTTTCTCATTATCTAGACAGCGTCATGTCTTTTAAACAACATTCTTTATGCTGCCATACACTCTTGTACTTCTATTGCAGTGTTTAAGTAGACACTGACTCTAATTATACGACACACAGTACACAACATTAATTTGACCTATTTATTGTCATTACGCTATAACTGATGCTAAAATGTTACATATAGCACCTTTTAAGTATGTTTCACATCACAAATAAAGGAAAACATGTTTAGTGTGCAAGCAAACAGGCAAACACAGGCCACTCACTGGGACACTGGGAAACACAGATGGATCCATACTGATATTTGGCATCTGGGTTGGTCTGCATTTGAAACGTCTGCTTGTTATAAATCAAAGTCTGGGGACACTGTGGCACACAGGCTCCAGAGTCATTAAAATGACGACATGCCTGCACACACAAAATCACACACACATTTGAGCTTTTTCATCCCCCAAAATTAGATATATATTTAAAAACACTTGCATCCCACGTGTAAAACTTGTGGCTACTATTTAAGTCAATTATAGGTCACTTAGCGGGTAAACAAATTATCTTAAAAGAACTTCTAACTATGGTTTTGGATGTTTTCATTTAGAACATTATATTGCGCAAATCATTTCAGTAAAATATTACTCTTGCTTCCAAAATAACACTTTTTAAGATTTTAGGTTGAGTTTTAACCATATGGCCACCACTTTGGTCCAGCCTGAAATATCTAAACAACTGGGCTACATGGACTGCCATTAAATCTTGTTCAGACATTTATGGTTCCCTGAGGATAAATCCCACAGATTTTAGTGATTCCCCGACTTCTCCTCCCCTAAACTAAAAATGTCAAGCTCTTGATGTCACGCTAAGAGGTTGGCATTTTTAATTAAACCTCTAAACAACTAAGGGATAGATGGATGAAATTTGCTTCGCAGATTTATGCTCTACTCAGGATGAACTGTGACAACTTTAGTGATCTGTGACTTGTCATCCAGCATAACCACATGGTTAAAGTTTTAATTTGTTGTTTAGCCTATGAGGTTTCCACCATCCTTTGTACAAGGCTACTTTATGTTTAGTTCTAATAAACAACTTTTATCAAGCTGACATGTTAAGCTAAGATATTAAACATGTTTGACATTGGTTGACAACTGCTAAGATCAACATGTTGACATTCTTTTTGTTAGAATGCTAAAAGTTAGCATTTAGTTCAAAGTTTTGCTGTTTAGCCTCGCAGCTGCTAGCATGGCTTCAGACTTACAGTAATTGTGTTATCCCCTAGAGACACCCAGCATTTCAAAGTCATTTGTCATAAACTATTGTACTCACAAACCAAGACAACGAAAAATAAGCCAATAAAAAACATGTGAATTTGTTGTTGTTTGTCATCTGACTCTTAAATATCAGATGCACCAAGTCGGATGAGTGTTCAGAGTGTGCGAGTTTCATGTGTCACCAAGGGGATTTCCAGACCACACTAGTATACAGTATTACTGTAACAAAAACCAATATCTGCCCAGAAGATAAAAATTAAATCTGAAGACTGTGTGGTTTGTAACTGAATATAACATGGATAAAATCCAAAATTAAAGTCCTTGAGCAAAACAGGAGGATCAGATCTAATCAGAAACAAAGCCAGCTGTTTTTTCCAAAAAAGAAACAAAGAAAAAAACTGTTTACTTGTTTATTTCAGGCTTTTAGCTTATATCATCATGTCTGAAAAGACTGCACTTACAAAACAGTCAACGTCCAGAGGGCCTTTACATCCTGCTGCACACTCTATGTGGCAGCAGTCCCTGGGGCTCGTCCCGAAACAGCGGCCATTGCACTGTGGAGCGCACACCGTCTTAGTCACTGAGACACACAGGAGAGACGGGTTGAACAGAGGTCACCAATGTGCATGTGTGTGTGTATCTTTTGTGTGTGTTTTTGTGTGTTCATCCCTCTCTGTCTCTGTTTATTTCTGTCTATGAAGAGAGTCATTCTTGGAAGAGAAAGAAGGAGGAGGGGAACGAAAGTGATGAAACAGAAAGAAAATGACAAAGATAGAGAAAAACAAGAACAAGTGGGTACTCACAGATCTGACATTGGTCCTTGTTTGGCCCCCAGCAGTAATCTCCACAAGATTGGTGGCACGGGCCTGAGAGAGAGAACAAGAGGACACGACAGAAAAGAAACAGAAAAGCAGACAGTACTTGTAAGGAGGAGACAATCTAGAGATAATTTGGGCATCTGTAAAATAGGACAATCCCAATACTGACCTCTCTCTCCATTGTACTGGATGTCAATAGGAGCATTGTTGTCTCTGATAATATCTTGCCAGAAGATCCAGGGGCTATAACTTAGGTACTTGTTGTTGATGATCTGCACTCCTCCCTCCAGAATCTCTGTAAAGCAAAAGGTGAGAGATTATGTAAAATAAACAAAGAGAGCATACAGAAGACCCTTTAGCTGACACGAAAGTTATACGTTTTAGATCTTGTACATGAATTAAAAACTGTAAATGAATAGGTACAAGGGAAGGTGTAAGGGCAATAGTCGGTCATAAATTTGCACTTGGGATGGGATGAAATTACCCATAAGCACCTCTGAATAAGGTCATGAAAAGTGTGACACCACAGCTTTCGAGATCTTACATTTGACTCCATTATAGCAACAATGCTCTTATTCCCAGTAATGTTTGTGTCACAGAATTTAAGTCCATAAGAATGATAAGGACCCTTGATACTGTGTATAAAAATTTTTTACAGTGTAATTCCCTAAATTTACTTTTTTACCTATTTTTTTGTCTTTTCCAGATACAGTATCACTGTACTCTGCAACCCTAAAAAAACCCCAAAAGTACTTTCCATCTAATTTATTTCTAAATGGCTCTCAGACAAAAAAGATGTTATTCTGTCTATTCCTAACTTGTATCTTCTGCCCTTATTCTTGAGGCAAGTAATATTATTTCAATGTACTAAATAATTAGATTGTAAAATGTGGGCTGTAATTTAAAATAATATCAACACCGTATTTTTCTCCAGTTCCAAGTTGCTGCAGTGCACTGGAAAAAATCCTCCCCCCTGCAGTTTAGTTGCTTTAGTTTCAGGTCGTGGTATTGTTCATGCTGGCTCACTGTCATGATTTCCTTGGTCATTTGATTAGAATGAAGATTTAATGTTATTAGTTCCACCTGGATATGTGAAACTCAGCGCTGTGAAAAATGCCTCATAGATGGCCCTTGGATAACCCAATGGAGATTTGGAGAAGGTGAGACTAAATCTTAGTCCCTGCAAACCATCAATCACCACATCTTTTACTGCTGAAGAAGACATGCTGAAAATCTGACAATGAAAATCAGTTGAGACAGTTTTCCCCCTAATAGCTTTCTATATTTTGTGCTGCTTAACTTTAAAAGAATGAGCAACTGTTAGCAATGTCAACATTAACGTCTACCATTCTCTGCTCATAAATGGCACATTTTATGTTTATTTCCCCCACTAAACTAACAAAAGCTTTCAGTAATACCTGCATTTTTCTTTTGGCTGCCATTGGGTTTGGATGCCTTTGTTCTTCTGGTTTTGGGTTGCCTAAATCTCTGAGAAGCACCTTTTATACCTTGCATATAGGACATCATCTGTCCATGCTTCAGTTTTCCCATTAACCTTTGTTACCTGTCAGATTTGCGAGCCCCAGCTGCCGCAGGCCATTGGAACCATCTTTGGGGTAGTTCAAGAAGACAGAGAGAGCAAAGCGTCTTTCATAGAGGCTGTTTCCTCTGATGACTCGTAGTTGCCCTAGAGGAATTTCCTGAAAGTGGTTCATAGCAATGAGGATGTAGCCAGTCACCTCGCGGATTGCCTGGAAAGAAAGAAGAAGAGCTCGCTTCTGTTCCTTGAAAACAGGCAAATTGGTTCAAAAGACAAGGGAGAAGGATTTTTACCTTGAGGAAGGAGAAGTCCCAGTTACTCTCAATCTGAGTGATCTCCAGGTTTCCCATGATGATCTCACAGCCATTATACCGGTCCCTAATAAGGTTATACTGATTTTCCTGAGAACCTGTGGAGCTGAGTCCGTTTTGGGTTCCAGGACAAACCACTGACATATACAGCAGGGAAAGACACATATTACTCTAAGGTCGATGAAAAACAAAGGATATTTAAAGGGGAATGTGGGTCAGTATGTGAATGTATCAATGTAAACATTTTAACTACATGTTTACATTGCAAATTTACATGTTTACATGCACGTTTGCTTAGTTATCTTAATTCTATACAGAAAATTATGGAAGCCAATAGCAACTTGATATAGCAAAACAAAAATATGAAGAAACTTGACTTGCAGCTTAGAGCTAAAACATGAAAAACACTGGTTATGACCCTTTAAAGGTAAACACGAGATTGGCATCATTGGCAGCATTTATGTGTTTTGGTCAGTTTTCCCGATGCTGTTTGTCCTGCTGTTTTTGCTGGACAGTTTGATGTGAAGCAGAGTAAAACAGGCAGGCTGTAACCCTGGTACACGGGGCAGTCCAGGCCCGGGGCTGATGGACTGGAGGCCGGGGGTCGAGGAGAGCAGCGCTTTGCTCCAGACAAAGCCCCTCATTGTGTCAAAGCCATAAATGTGGACAGTGTCTCCCAGTGAGTGAAGAGTGATGCAGTGACAGACAGTGCTGTGTGTGTGTGCATGTGCGTATGTGTGTCTGAGGGATCTGCGGTGCTGAGATCATACCAACAGACAATGGGTCATGTGTGAGTAGGCCACTCTGGCACAGGGAAGGGAAATATCGTGAACGGAAGGGGACATTCACACCATCTCATACAAACCAACAAAAACTGCGGCACTGGCCGTTTATGGACAAACATCAGGCACCTGCAGCAGGCAGCACAAATCAACTTTCCTGTCTGCACGTGCAGAGGTTTGAGCATTCTTTCAAATATTCCTAAGCATTTTAAATATTCCTACAGTATTCTTATGGAAAATATCAGCGTTGCATGTTGACAGATGACTGTAGTGTTCATGCACTCACTCATTTATGCATGTTCCTCTACAGCGAACATACCCACAGAACACAAGTTGAACTCACAGCTTATCTGCGCACCTGCATAACCCAAAGAACTAAATACCCTTTTGAAAAGAAAATGAATGATTTTCACCATTACTAAAACTTAAACAAACATGCAGATTCTGTGTATAAACAAAAACAGGACCAGCTGTCTTTGGTTACGTTTTACAACTGGGCTCATAGCCATGCAGGCACTTTTGTCCTCACCAGAGCTTTAATGTTGTTTCCATTCATCACTTGTAGTATATAAAGAAGTGATATATTGCTTAATTAAAGGTATTGACTGGAGAAAAGCAATAACATTAAAAAAGCTTTTAAGGACAAGAGTAAGGGCTATTTGATCTAAGACATAAGAAAAAAATTAAGGTTACATGATTAAGAAAACACAGCCCTAACCTCTCAAAGGTCTGAAAAGCATCTTTACTCTTCTATTCTATTGTACTCTACTCTACTCTATTCTACTCTACTCTACTCTATTTTACAAAAGATATTTTCATACCATCTTAGTAGCTGTGACCTTTCTTGGCAGACAAATGTTGAACAGTAACTGTCAACTGGTGAATGCAAGCAGGAAATTTGTAAAAAAAATATGCCAAAATATAAAGCACAAAATAAATAAATAAATCCCTGCATGATGTTACTTAAAGTACCAGAATTAATGAAATGATTGCAATCAAAACAAGCTAAACATGGTTTGTAATAAACAATTTAAAAGTCTCTTACCTTCATGAGTTTGGGATGATGCTGTTTGTAACCTCCACAATAATGTCAAACAGAATAATAAAACTTGACACTGGATCATGATCATGCCGAATCTATCTAGTGAGGTGTTATCATATCACACAGGTGCAGGTAGTCCGCAGGGTGGGGATGTCAAAAAAAAAAAAAAGGAAACATAGACCGCAAAGAAAAAATATTTAAGTTCCAATCTCTGTAAGGTAAGAGAGAAAAAAATCTCTTTCCTTCCTTTTCCTCTTTCCTTCTTTAATACTTATCACAAAACATTAGTAATGTGTGATGAAAGCAGATAAATCGCGCTAATTGCGAAACTGAAAACCGCGAACAAGTGGCAGTTTATTTTGACGCTGGATTTTCCCTCCCGGAGAGGGGACACGTGATTGGCCAGGAGCCCGATTTATTCACCAATCAGAGGTTGGTCCGTCATTTTTTTATGAGCTGCCGCCTCAGTTGTTCCACTGAGCAGCGTGATTGGTAAAAAAAAAAAAAAAAATCCTGTTTATATGGAATTTTATTAATCATTTATTTACTATGGGCTATGAACCGTTTTTATTTTTCCTGAAATAAAACTTCACAGTGAACACATCAGAGTTGAAAAGAAAAGATAAAGCAAAATAACATTTAAATTGAAAAATAATCAGACTGACACTTGTGCATTCAGTCTGTCGTGGTAACTGCCTATGCGCATAAATTTAAAAAGGAAAAAAAAAATGCTGCTTAAAAAATACTTGTGATCTGAACCTTCTGTGTGTGCACCAGTGTGAACACCATGTACCATGTCGCTTCTCTTTATGTGCAGTTATGTTGGTTTCATGTTGTCAGCTGCTGCATGTAGAAGCAGTGCAGTGGTCTCCCAGTAAGCACCCAGTGCTGTGAGTGGCTGCACTGTTTTCCCTGTAAAGAGCAGTATTGTCCCCACAGCCCTGTCAACTGGTTAATCACCTCTTTGATGCGTATGGAGCAGCCTGTCACAATGGGCACATTGTCAGATGGTCAAGTGACTTCTGAACCCAAAACAAGAACATGCTTAATTTGAGAAAATGGCCTCAGAGCAGGCAAGATTCCTGAACACGAAGCTGTGAGTGTAAAAGGGGGACTCACTAATGGATGGATATCAGTAACTGCCTCTGACAGATGTACTGCTAATCTTATTTTGCATGAGAAAAAGATAGCTGAACAGTCACTGCCTGTTTGGAAGTATCCCTATGTGGAAAGTGGACTGACAGTGAGACTGTTCTATCGTCATAATTATCAGATTTCAATAAAATGTGTTAGTTATGTTCATTGCTAAATCTATATGATATACTCTCTGATAAAAGCAAAATAAGATAATAAAATGTGTATAAAAATAAAGCAATTTCTAATATAAAATGTTTTATTTGTATATCAGACTGCACTATTAAGTGGACCTCACTTACTTGCCCTCCACCAGCAGTTTTCCGTCCAGCAGGAGGAGACAGAGTCTGAAGACTGGTGTTCTCATATCAGTGCTGCTGCAGGGCAGTCAGCTTTTGCACCTACATGGTTGATTTTATAGTTATCATTTTTTAACTTACATATTTTAGTGAGATCTAATCAGTTTAATAGAAATGATCAACTGAGATTTGTCTCCTTGCTTATTAAATGAAGTTTTGCAGAGCAACATCTCTCGGTAAGTCAGAGCTAATTTGCACAACTTGAGTAAGTGGTGTAGTTTAGCACATAAACAACAGTTGGTGTGAAGATTTTATTCTTGCTTGGTAAAAACAATATTTTTCACACCCTGTGGAGGGTTTTTCTGTTGTCAGGCCAGGCAAAGTGGCTTCCATAGAGGCCTGATGATTCCTTAATTTCTGCAGAGTCTGGCAGTTTTACGTCGCCATCATGGTGTCAGCCTCAGTGTCAGCCTTGGTGGCCCTGTCCCTTCCAAAGGCGAGCTGTGGGGTGACTGCTCTGGCCTTTTGCAGTAACCACTCCCTTCTGAGATTGATGAATTGATTGTAGGGCTGCTGCCAGTGTGTCTGTGCCCTGGGCGAAGGCGTCCCGGTTACGGGTGGGAATCCCAGCTATGGCATCCGCCCTGGGGCTACTATTGTAGCTGTCCTGCAGGGGGCCCTGGGGGCTGGTGGCCCCGGGAGCAGCTCTGACCCACATACTGCTGTCGCACCCCTGGAGACACAGCAGCACTCTCCTCCACATGAACCTCTGATTGGCTCAGACAAAATGACTCTCTGTGGAGTGCAGCAATTCTGCACAGAGAAACTACCTGATTGTGCCAAACTTCTCTTGATAGTTAGAAAAGGCCAAAAGAGAAAGACCACATAGATCCAAGTACTTCCCACCTAGTTGACCTGCTCTTTTCCTGGCCATGTCCACCAGTGCATGTTCAATAATCCGTACCGTAACATGTGCTTTTAATTAATCCGACTTTAATCTTCGTTTGGCCGCTCATATGATGAGTATTTGCTGAGTTGAAATTAATCCTGAAGTCAAAAATCATGACCAAAAGCACAAAAGTGTTTTGCTTATTATTAATTAACATGGATGTTTGAGCTTCACTGCGCAGAATGATGGATGTGCTAAGTAAAGGAGGAAAGTTACTCTGTGCTCAACTTAAATCTCAGTCAAATTAAATGTGTGTGACATGACTTTGACATCCCAGCTGGTTTGGAGCCCAATATTCAGTCAATGTGGCTATAATTTTAAGAATTTTAACTGGATAATTTTAACTGCAAGAGAAGAAAAACAATTCGATAAAACTCATAGTTTAAAGAGTGTCATTGTATTTTGATCAAAACTGCAGGAAAAACTGAGATATTAACAAATAGATAACTAAGGACCAGAGTGTGCACGCTAACAAGGTGAAAAATGAGTGAGGCCAACAAAATCTGTGTTTTGGTCTTTTTATTGATTGATCAATGTAGTGCCAGGAATCATTAAATCATTCAACACTTTTGCACCTGTTTGTGTCGCTTTCATTTCCTCCTCTCCACAATATCCCTTTAAATTAAGTACATCCATTTTCAGTTTTTCCCTTTTGTAGATTACCGTTATCTGCTGGAATGTTCTGCAGTCTTGCTTCTTCTACATTTTTCAAGTTAAAAGTCTGCAAATAGTCATTGAGAGAAGGATGTTTTAGCCACAACAGTACTGTGAGTGCACGAGTGTTACAGATCGTAGGTGAGATACTTGAATGTTGGTACGTTTCTACATACAAACCTGTTATCAAAGAGAACTTAACCACTGGCAATATAAGGCCACAAAACAATTTTCACACCAAACCGAATGTAATAGTGGGCACAACACACACACAAGCTGCTGTCAGTTATACACATCTGCCATAACACTGATGCCAGTATCTACAGGTGTATCAACACTTTCAATTTGGACGCAAGTACCATGGTATACTTTTCTTGTTACATAAACATATATACAGTCGCGCTGACATAGAAAAGCATGCTTTTGCATATTAGAAGGTTGTTTGGTAAACTTTACACTAAATCCATAACATTTATCAGTACAGCATTGTTTTTAACCAGCAGCAGTAATTTAGACTAACAAATATAGTCTGAGGAAACAGGCTATTATAATTCACTTTTATTACAGATCTTGTACAGTATTAACATGCCTTTTGATGCAGTATTACTATCATCATCTCTCCTATTTTTTTTTTTCCAAATTATGTGATTTGTATGAACACTCAAAAAGACAACTGTCTGATCTAGTTAGCAAATTAAGGAAAAAACAACACTAAAATCAACACTTGCCTTTTGGTCCAACATAAATAAATACTTCATCCAAAAATACAGGAAAAAAAAAAGAAGAAGAAGACACTACGTTTTGTACAACGATAATGCATCTAGAGTTGTTTTGTGCAACATGGTACACAGAGGTACGGTTAACACAAGAAACACACATGATGTCACACTAATTCAGGATGGATAAATCAGGATGACAAGCAATGCAAGTTATTTTTTAAAGATATGGTGCAGCTGCTTGCACAAACTGACTTAAAAAATAAACATTCAAAACCATTTAAGCTCTCTGACATTGCCAATCACATGCTCTGCTGTATCACGCTCCACGGGGCAGGCCAATAGCAGCATTTTTTTGTAAGCAACAGACCTGGTACAGTGTGCCTGTTCTGTCATCGGCATCAGTGCAGCTATCACACCTCGCTGCCGCCAAACAAATCAAATTAACCCTTTTGAGCCAGGCAAGTCGACTACAAACAAATCTTTATTTACAGCAGTGGCCTGCGATGTTTTTCATCTCTTACAAGCCCATGAGCCAGTTCTGGGATATCTCCATGCAGACTGGGAAGCAATAATATACAGTGAGACCAGGGCTTCTTTTTTAAACAGCTGCCTTAGCAGTTAATGCACATTGCAGTAAAGGGAGGAAAACCACATGATGCACTTAGAAAATAAAATTCATTAACAAACTTAGGATTTAATAAATAATTATTGACAAAATCATGAATTGCTTAAGAATATTCAGAATTTAAGCAGGTTCTGCATATACTAAAAAAATAAATAAAATGAACTTAAAAATAAATACAGTCAAATAAAATCGAAAAGACTTGAGTTTTTTATAAATTATAAATTTAACTCTGAAGCTCATTATTTGGTGGTGCTAAAACACTGATATGGACAGAAAATAACTTTACATTGATCTGAGTCTGCATTAGTGTACTGTTTTCAAATAATGTGACAATATGCTGAGATAGTAATAGTACTCCCACTTTACTATTATGACATTCTTTACAATGTACATTAAGCTCTTTCTCATCATCACTTTTTAAAAACAAATTAAAAAGTGATGGAGGTCAGAGGTAATAGAGACTGCCGAGTAGGGGGGAAAACATGTCCTCACAGTAGCATTATACTATTACATCCCGATGTTTATGTATTCAGCTTAAAGGAGTGTAAGTAATTTAGACAAAGTTCGACACCATTGGTTTGTAGATATTTCAAAAGGCTCACCACAGATTAAAACAAATAAACTGATCAAAATAAAGAGAAAAAATTAAAAGTATTTTCGGGGGAGAAAGCCATTGAGAGTCACCCCCTGGGAGCTTTTCATTACTGCCTCTCCATGTAAACACAATGGATCCACTATAAACACTACCTGGAGCTGGCACCCAGGCTCTTCCCCACTTTACCGACCTGAAACTTCACTTTTTGTTCTTCAGCTGATTGGCCAGCCAGTCCAAGCCCTCGTAGAGACCATCTCCACTGGTGGCACACGTGGCCTGAATGTACCAATTACGGTGGCGTAGGGAGTGCAGGCCGAGCTTGTCTGTGATCTCTGCAGCATTCATTGCATTTGGCAGATCCTGAAAAAAAAAAAAGGCATCAAGGGTGTCAGTCAAGAGGCAGTTGGTTAGTTAGGTAATGGGTGCAGAAAGTAGGAGAACAGAAGAGATTTGATGACGCCAATACCTGTTTATTGGCAAAGACAAGAAGAACAGCATCTCGCAGCTCGTCTTCAGCCAGCATCCTCATCAGCTCCTCCCGAGCTTCATTCACCCGCTCACGGTCATTGCTGTCCACTACAAAGATCAAACCTGCCGGGAGAGATTACAACTTGTGTATTTCAAAAGGGTTTAATCAAAGTAATCATCAGTTCTATTAATCAAAAATCAATTTTAACAATATGCTGACATCATATTGTTAGAAACAAACATATTGCTCAGTGATGTTTGTTGAGGCTTTCAACACGACTAAAGCGGTAATAATTTGAAACAGTTGGAGGCTGTATGCAAATGACCTCATCTAAAACATTAGTCAGAAATGCCCTCAGGTGCTGGCAGAGAGCCTGTGCTGTAGGATCTGCCACAGGACTGAATGGCCCTGTTAACTCCAACATGTCCGACCAGTGTATCATCTAAGAGGCAGCTGGCTCACCCTGGGTGTTCTGGAAGTAGTGCCTCCACAGGGGACGGATCTTGTCTTGGCCACCCACATCCCAAACAGTGAAGCTGATGTTCTTGTATTCCACAGTCTCTACATTGAAACCTTAATAGAAAGCAAAACAAGATGAGTTAAACAAGCCGACTCAGTGACAGGTTGTTTTTACTAGCCCTTTCAACATTAAGTTCTTTCCTCACACACCGATTGTGGGGATAGTGGTAACGATCTCCCCCAGCTTGAGCTTGTAGAGAATGGTGGTTTTCCCTGCAGCATCCAGGCCTACCATGAGAATCCTCATCTCCTTCTTGCCTATGAGGCTCTTCAACAGGTTACCAAAGATGTTTCCCATGATGAGCGGCGGTTCTCACCTTAACTGCAAAA
This sequence comes from Acanthurus leucopareius, assembly GCA_029814765.1. NCBI lineage: Eukaryota > Metazoa > Chordata > Actinopteri > Acanthuriformes > Acanthuridae > Acanthurus > Acanthurus leucopareius. The sequence continues at coordinate 13,942,442 of JAQMCX010000002.1, read as the reverse complement.
GAACTTTTACACAGTGAGAGTGCTTAAGAGACCACTTTCTATACACAGCAAAAAAGCAGAAAACAAAACAAAACAAGATTAAGTTAAAATAACACACTCATATACACAGAAAAATCCCACAGTGAGACACAGTAGCTCTTCAAAAGCAACTCTTAACATTACCACCTCATTAGGCATTGAAGCCACCTCAGAGGAAAGCTAGTAAAAGCATAATTCACACCTCGGCAGGCAGCTGACCTGACTTAAAGGCTGTTTCTTTACAGTTGACAGCTTACTGGGGAAACCCAGTGGCCATACTGGATTTCTGTAATGTGTTATATGGATCTGCTTTCATGTGGTGCAGGGTAAACCACTCTCTAGGCTGTTTTCTGGCAACTGAATAAATGCACGTGTAACAATTAATTCATGTTCCATTGAATGACACATAACCTAAGGTTGAGAGAATGTGCATTGCTCACAGTCTCTAGCATGGATGTGAAAGGCTTTAAATTGTATTTCCTCAAGTCTTTCTTGGTATGGCTCCTTTAACAGGCCAACTCTGTCAACTTGTGCCAACACAGTCTACCTGAGGTGTGTTTAGTGTTAAGAGGGATATTCCAAAATTAGAAAAAAGCCTAATGTGCGGCAGTTTCAGCATTCCCTGTTTCTCTAAAAAGCCTTTGCTTTATACTCAGCCATCTCAGACTTGTGTATGATGCTCTCACTGACTGGCTAAGGTACGTATCCTTAGATTTAGCTAACATACTTGCACCAAATGAACAGGCAATAGCTGCTAGCATAGCCTGTTCTACAGCTGCAGTGGCCGCACATTCATGTAACGTTACATCTGTCATAGCGCGAGGGGAAGACGGCTGATGCTGCAGTCCAAGCAGGCGATGAATTTGAATGAGCAAAATTACGCTATTTGTGGAACAAAACAATAATTATTCGAGCGTAGTGAGCTAGCAATAATATTATCTAATTTCTTCGGTATTAAAAAAAATCCCCGGGTCAATTTGTGTGATGTTATCCCCTCGAACAGTCACGACAAGCGCACCAGTCGGCCTAATGTCGTCGATTAACGGTCGTTCATTTTAAATGTAAGGCGTTACAGGACGTTATAACAGCGATAAAAATTAATGCGGTCACCTTTATCAAACGTGTACATCATTGGCATTTTTTTTTTTAACATTTGCATCTCATTCACACTTACCCGTCAACGGCAGGCAGGCTACCAGCTGGAGTCAGGCAAAGGACTGGATGATAGTCTCGCGATGAGTAACCGCTGTGATACAGCGTGTTCTCGCGGTAGCTGGTTCATCATGAACACCTCTCACGTTTGTCATCGATGACCTGTTAGAAGCCAGGAGCACTGCTCGGGGGCAACTGAAATTCCTCTTTTTATAAAACATGAAAAATAACTGCATGCTGCATCAGCTTCGACCTGCTTTTTGTGAGATTAAAACCAGCGTCAAGCTTTCAAGACATGATACACACACAGAGCATCCTTTGTGACAAATAGATATTTCATGTGTTTGACTGGAATCTGTGTGCTGTTAGGGCAGGATACCGGCAGCAAAACCAATTTAAAATGTGGCAGAGAGTCCGCAGGCAAACATGCTTGAATAATTAAAACCGGAATCATCTTAATGAATAAGTAAATGGCTGACTGTAATAGGATGCCAAGTGATCCTTCCTGGCAGCAGCCGTCTGTGTCACAAATAATGTGACAGGAGGCAAAAAATAAAATCAATATTACAGCAGGAATGCTCACAATGATTTTGTAAGGTATTGTGTATTTCAAGAGGCAATTCTGCACATTTATGGGATTTTACAGGTGACAATCCATGCAGGAATTAGGAAGGAACTCCTAAGTGTGGGTTTAACACATTAACCATGAAAGAAAACAACCCCCAGAGTGATTACATGACATGCCCAAAACCAGCCCTGCAGCCACAGGTGAATCCAACATTTGCCTCCCTCTTCCTCTCTGTTGTGTGTCAGTCAGTGGTTTGGTGATAGATGTGTTTATCAATCCAGTGGTGAAGGCAGAGGAATAAGGAGGGGAGCAGATGTTTGCAGCTGCAGACCAGATTATGGGGTGGAGTGGATGGTGGGGGAGCCTGCTGAGTTTGTGTGCGCGGGGAGGTTTCGGAAGGGTTACAGGGGGGTTACAGCGGGCTCGGGTGGTGGCAGGAGAGGTGGGGTGGGGAGTTATGACTTAAAGGAGCCTTTCCTCTGAAGTGTCTGCCAGCGTGCACCCCAGCAAACACAATCACAAGTCTCATTGGTTCTGCTAGCTGAACTAATGAGGGCCTGCACGTTGAGGGCAAGGGCTTTGATGTTCTGGGTAGCTGGCTCCTTGTGTTTTCTCTCCCGCTCGCCTTCTCTGCCTGTCCCACATCAAAAATGTAAGGGGAGTTGAGAAGCAGATGTTTTGAGGCATGTATTTATACAGAGTACACTTTATTCACCCCCTTTTCCATACCCCATTTGTCCTTTGCTTCTGCATCCCCGCTGTTCGTACAGCAAGGATCCATCTCTCTATCTTTATATCCAACTAAACACACTAAATCGCCTTACTTTATACATATAATCATCCTGTCAATCAAAGTGGGTAACTTTTATCTCTCCTAACTTCCTCTCTCTGCCTCCCTCTCTTTAATTTCAGCCCAGTCTGGTTGTCATTACTCGGGGGGCAGTCAATGTGTTGCTGTGCATGTGTCTGTGTCTGCAGTGATGAGGGGGAGAATGGGAAAGAGAGAAAAAGAGCGCAGAGAAGGGAGAGAAAGCAATCCCAGGCCGTCCACCAACCTCTGTCTCACACATGGGAGAAACAGTGACAGGAAATTCCCTTTTGCAGCAGCTCCAGGGTGAAATGATAAAGGAATGAAGAAATGCAAACCAGAAATCATTCCCTTATCATTCCTTAGCAGTCACTGTCTCCCCCACTAAATACAAAATAGATTAAAAAACTCGAATTAGTCATTGTTACCATCATTTCTGAGGAGTCCAAGAAAATTTACCAAAGTCCATACACACAAGGCTTAATTTTCATTTAATCCTACAAGGCAAAAAAAAGGTTTCCTCAGCAGAACAAGCACAAAGACAATTTGGATCCCCTCGACATAAAAAAATGTGGCAATCGTAAATTCAGTCAGGTGTTGACGTTAGAGTTTAGCTAAATCTGCTGTAAAAATAGAACGAGAAAGCAAATCACTCAGGTCACCCAGCAGTTGCTGTCTGACAGATCATGTGTACACACCAGCATTCATGTTTTTGATTGTGCAGCAGTGCCAAGATTTCTACATGTTAAGTGACTTTGTGCATAAACGCATGCATCTGTTTATGTTTGTGTAGTCTGTCACCCAGGTAACAGGGACACTGCGTTCCACGTGGTTCAGCGAGTCCCTCCTTTGGCTATGAACTCTGGACAGATGATCCTCTCAGATGCTCACACAGCAAAGACTGGTATAATCACCCCCACTCCCTGCTCTCTCAATGCTTCTTTCCAGTAATAAAACTCATACTTGAAGGAAACAATATCCTGCGGCCATAAAAAGTCCTTCTCTCAGCATGAAGTGGCCATAAAAAAGCCTCTCACCTCCCAAATCTGTAGTGCGTAGAACTTGCCCCCCATTTACACAGACACACACACACGCTTAAACCTACACACACCCTTCAGCATCAGTTCTAAAGCAGGACCATCTCTCACTTTGACATGTACTACATGTGGGAAGAATCTAAAGTGCTCAGCCTGATGAAATGAACAAAAGCAGGCAGAGAATAACAAGAGCTCTGTTATGATATCATAGGAAAGTGACACACATCAAAGTTTTATCAAGAAGAAGCATATTTCTCTCATAATACTGAATGAATTCATGAAAAACAGGACTACTAGCAACCACTCTCAATACCTCATTGCTATTGCTACGATGGTGTAAATAAATCAGACTGAGCAGTTGTTCCACTTAAGGAACTGCCTCTAAAACTGCTTTTTTAGCAACTTCCCTATCTTAAATTTCACAAGTACACAAGCATTGATAAGCGTTAGTGTTTTCTTTCCTGTTTCCTCTATACAAAAGCTTTCCATCAGATGTATCAGTCTTTCATAATAAAAAAAAAAATCCCAAACGGTCTTTTAGCTAGTTGTCTTCTATTACTAAAACCCTTGTTTATAAAGATTTTATGACTGACTCCCAGAAAAGTATGGTTGCTTTGTCTGAGTCACAGGTGCAAAATATACAAATGGAGTAAATATTTTGGAAATCATTAGAAGAGTAAAATGTAAGATAAATTGTGACAAGATTTTGTTGTCAAACAGCTCCGGCTCATCCGGCCAGGTCATGACTGTTATTAACTCAAAGCAAAAAGACAGGTTCCATCACAATAATAATATTAATAATAATACATTTACAAATATACATGTACACATTAAAATACACAGCTACTGTACAATGAGAAGAGTCAGCATATAGACATTAAAATATAAATGCTTCTTTGCTGTTGCTCATCTTAATTTTGTGGGATAGAAAAGATGGGGTATAGGCCGTTTTCATGGCTGAGAGGGCAGCGTCTAAACAGACCATGGCAAGATAAACGACATGAGTCACCTCTTCAATCTCTGACTTGGCATTTTGAGAATAACAGCGGCTACAAAGAGAAAATAGATCCCAGATGATGGACCAAAAAAAGGAAGGAGGGATGATAAACAGATTCTCTGGAAGAGTTTCACAAAGAGCAAAACAAACAACAGGAGTGGGCGAAGGGACAGGCTCGCCATCTTGAGTCCTGGATTGGTAAAGGCAGTTGGGGCTGTGAGAACGGTTATCTACTTGCACACATTGACCCACTCTGTGAGACGACACTCCTCACACAGCACGTAGCAACACCAGTGAAACCTGCAATTGCAGCGCTCGCTGCGCGTCTGTTTCAGGATGTTGTGTCCGCGGCCACAGCACAGCGAGCCGCAGCTGTCTGTGCTGTAACTGGTTTTGTTGCAGATCCGTCCTTGTGTACCGGGAGAGTCTATGGACGCATCACGCTCACAGAAATCAGGAGACTTCTCAAAGTACACCAGTTCTCTGGACATGCTTCGACGGCGACCTCCATTGAGCCCCCCTGTGCTCCCGCTGGCGCTGTTTCCTGTTCGAGGGTTGAAAACCCCATTGTTCTTGTTCTGGGAGTTGACGAAGATGGCTGACAGGAACTTTTCCTTGAGTAGAGAACCCACAACCCTGAACTCTGGAGACACATGCCAACAGGTCTTAAACTGACAGCTCCCTGATGTGCCGTGGCATTTGCACTTCCTCTTCATGTTGTCAGTCACTATCTGGGGAGAAAAAGGCAAATAGTGTCTACAAATAGTGATATGTACCAGTGGGGAGCCATACTGCTCTTTGAGGATCGTTAAAAACACAGTGGATAAGGGCATTACTCACCTGTCGCCCCACCCGATTGTTATGAATCCTCATGCGAGCGTGGATGTCTCTTGGAGAGCCGCGGGAGTCAAGCCAATCTCGTGAAAAGCGGTCCCCGAATCGGACGTCATGACTGCAGCCCCCCCACTCCCACGTCTCCTGCATGGAGCTCAGCTCATCTGGTAAAGGCTTGAGCAGGGTGGAGGGGTGGGTAGAGCCCAGGTTAGCGGGCAGGTCGCCATGGTGAGAATTCAGCTCTGAGGGTAATGACCGTGTCATGCCGAGGCCTACCCCACCCTTCTGCAGGGTCTGCAGCTGCAGCTGTGTGAGCTTCAGCCGGATCTTGTCATCGTCCAGGCGACGCTTGGCCTCACAGCCACACCCCCGCAGCTTGCCCATGCTGCAGGCCGTGGCCACAGAGTGAGCCACACCCGCTGCCAACAAAGCCAGAGAGAAGGCACTCTCACGAAAACCTGGAAGCAGGAGATACACACACACACACACACACTCACAAGTTATAAATGATAAACAGCTTATCTCGAAAACATTCCCGCGTCTGATTGCGGAACAATCTCTACTCTCATACCTCCACTTCTAACACCCCATAAACCCGAGTCACATTTTGACCATCATTCGCTTGCCTCAGGCTCTCACCCCTGTTGAGGATGGTGTTGTGTTGGGGAAGCTTGCCAAGGCCCTCCAGTGACGAGCAGTTCCAGCGCTGGTCCCGGAGCTGGTGCTGGCATTCATGGATGGCCACCTGGATGCCCTGCAGAGCGGAGGCCGTCACATCAGGGCTCCGCACACACATACGCATCTGACGTTTACTGAGGCCTGCCAACCTTAGGCACACTGAGTTAGGAGTTAGCACTGGATCTCCTGCCACCCTCAGGCTGAGGATATCATTACACAGCACCCTGCACAGAGAGAGAGAGAGAGAGAGAGAGAGAGAGAGTGAGCAGAAGAGGGAAAGAGAAAGAGTGGGGAGGGGGTCATCTGAGCTGGTCAGGAGTTCATTAGTCAAACCAAGAGAAGTACGTTGCAATGGAAATATGTTTTGGATAGTTGATAACATCTAAAAAAGACAAAACCAGGATAGATTTAATAAGGCTATACAACAAAATGTATCTAATCTCAAGGGGATTTGCTAAATCCACTTAGCAATAAAATGTGTTAATCGATTGCACAAGTATTTACTGCAGTGTTTCCACTGTTGTTGCTTAAAGCAGGGAAGAATATAATTCCAAACAGATTACCTCGCTGAGAAGTCACAAAAGCAGATAATAAATTTCCAAATACATCTTCTGGGAAAATAACAACCCTTGGAATAAAACGGAATTCTTTATGGCATTCTTCAGACTGTTAAGGCTACAAGATTAGTAAACATTGATTCCATTGTTTTATATCACATTTAATCACTCTGTGAAATCAGAGGCAGATGTTTCACTTTTCCACTATAGACTATATATTCATTTAAATCTCGCAATCACAAACAGTAACTTCCCTCAACTCTTGCCGAATTCACTTTCGCCAGAACCCGCGTGTATAACATCAACTCTCCTGGCGCTCTCAAGTGCACTCACGTTAATGCAGGTGACATAAGTGCTGCTGCCAAAATCAGGAATTGGTCCCAACGGAGTTTGTTTGATAGCTCCATTTTGTTAAGCGGCTTTCGCGACGTGACATTAAAACACTGGTGGTAAAGTCCTGTGTTGAATAAGAATATCAAAAATAAGAGGAAGAGTGGAGTATTATCGATGCACTCGCCAAACGACCGAAGAGTGAAGACGGAGAACAGAGGAGCTCGGGGGCGAGAGTGAACGGGAGGGGGGAGAGAAAGAGGGGAGGGGAGGAGATGCCTCTACAGGCGGCTGTTTGCAAAATATTGGCTAATATGAAAGTTGGATCACCAGTTGATCATTTTAATATTTAAGAATGTGATCGTTCATCCAAGCGTAAAATGACGTCTCCAAACTTTTACGCATAAGCACCACTTTCCAAACCGCGCGCAAATAGGTCTTAACTTTTAGTAGGTAATCTAAAATACTGGATCCTATAAACATATTTATTAGGATACAGAAATATAAATGTAGTCACTCGTGCTTTTTTATTGGTGGATTATGTAGCATGGACTTCCAGTTTGGGAGAGAAGGAACAAAGACTCTCTCAGTAAAAATGAAATATGGAAAGTCAAAGAAGATTTTGTTCATAAAAGGGTGAGTTAAATGATGGATGGGGGGAGGGGAGAGCTGCTGCTTCCACTGTACGACAGGGAGGCAGCAGCAGGCAAGCGGCTCCGCTAACAGACCCTCCAACAATACTGTTTTTAGTCATGTGGTCCCCCTTCCTCCCACCTCCATCGGGGCGGCTGTTCTTCATTGTTGTGTTTGAAACAACTTCACTTTGTCACTCCGAAGTCTTTATTTCAGAGTATAAAATTATATGCATAAATTACACGAGTGACAGGTCTGATTTTTGTGATTATATATCACAGCGTGGCATACTTGTCTAAAAATCATATGACGAAATTACACTTGTGGATTCGTTAAAATGAATTTGTGATGCGTTATGAGAAGAAGTTTCCTAACAGTGTTTTGGTCACACCTTGTGCATATTGAAGACTACCAAACATTATCTTAATTATCTATTTAAATTAGTTTTCTATGCTCTCTCGAGACGGGCCTTATGAAACCATATGCCCAGGCCTTCTGTTCGGACTTGGTTTGGGTGATGTGGCAGCTCAGCATCGAATCAATCAGCATATTGATCCAAATTAAGCACAACAAATGCTGCTGGTCAACAGGTCACCGTCCCTTATCATAAATTAAAAGTGCTTATTATCTCACAAATAAAGAAGTTTTTCGACCCCATCTGAAAAAATGAAAGATACTGCTGTTGGAACCGAGAAAGTGCATGTGGGCTACTTTCATAAAATTAAGTTAAAACCCCCCTCGAACACGGTTCGCATAGTGACACCAATTCATCTAATCTCCTTCCATTCCCTAAGCTGCAGCAATGAAAAGTGCATTAGCATTCTGCCTTGGCGTGTATATCTAAGTGGCTTAAAAAGTGATTTGAAGTTGATTTGTATATAAAAGGCCCCCTTTATCCGGATTGAAGCTCTAATCTGCTCGGTGTCGCATGACTGCCCCAGGAAACCCGTTTGAGCACCTTCATATAAGGCTGGAGTATAAACGTAGGATGGCTGTCATTAAAGCCGTTTTACAAAAGCCCACTTCCTTTTACTGTCATCTGAGGGAGAGAGAGAGGGAAAGAGACACAGGGAGAGAGAGAGGGAGAGAGAGAGAGGGAGAGATTGAGAGGAAGGGAGAGAGATTATTCAAGCTACAACCGCTACAGTGAGTAATGTGGAACATGCAAATTAGCAGATCAATGTCACATAATGAAACGTTAACCCATGAACCAATATGGAGAAGTTTGGGGACACTGAAGCCTGCTTCTAGTCTGGGGTTAGATGGAGATGCCGCAAAGTGGCTCAAGCTGTGATTACACTGGGCTACATGTGCGTCGAGGGAGGTCTGCAGGCCAGATGTTTGGAACGGTTTTTATCCTCACTCGTCCCCCTCTTTTCCTGGTTCATCATACATCAAACTTCTGATTGGAGACAGTATTTCATCTCTTCCGCGTTAGAAAAAAATCTTTAAGTATCCCAGCAGGCAGTGTGAGTTATATGACAACTAAGGGCTTATTATTGCTTCTCTCTACATTTAAGTTTCGTTGTGCATGTGCGCGCGCGTCTTGAACGATAAAGACTGGTGACAACAGTTTCGTATAATTGGCCAAATTAAAATTAGTGTTATAATAAACTAAGAGGCCACAATAAGAGGCACGTTAAAGCATGGATTTAATTACTAAATATGTTTAAAAATGTAAAATAACCTGCACCTTTAAAAGGATTTGTGTAAAAAGGAAACGAAATGAACAGAAATGTCCTTAGTCACAGCACATTTTGAGAGCGCATTTGGAGAAAGGAGGAGGAGATGCGGTTAGGGAGTAGACTAATCCAACCACCGGGTAAAAAGGCCAGTTTTAGATGGCTCATATTCCGCTGTATTGCACCGTGACACCAGCTTTGAGCAGCGGCGGAGCACCAAACCGGGCGCACCCACAGCATCTGCACCGACACATCACTGCTTCAGGGGCACTTCTCATTTCTGAAAGACTGGATGTGGAAGCAAGCGCACCGCCAGTGGGAAAATACCCTCAGCCGCACACATTTACAGGGAATCGATTCTGTGATGACCGTGAGATTCCACAACTAATATGCGCAACTCTGTGGATTGCCCTATTTTTTTTCTCTTCCTTTCTCTTTTCTGCCCAGTTGTGTTTCCTTATTCATTGTGCGCCCTATGAAGAGCATTAACTATCCCTCCCTCCAATCCTATTGAAAAGGCTCCGAAAAAAACAGAGGGAGATGAGAGCAGCAAATCCCTTTTTTATTCCCCTCGTAGCGCTCAATAAGAGAAGAATGTGTTGCCTATCAGTCACCGAGGGGATCAAGTCTTCGGGACTGTCCCACGCGTTCAATGCGCCGTGCAGAGCATCACTGAGAGAGACAGAGTGAAGAGGACTGCAGCAGCAGTAGCATCCTGCCTGGACACTTCACATCATTTAGCAACCTGTCTCCACTCGAGATCCATTTAAGTCAATTAGGGCTGCCTGCTCCTCTCACCTTTCAAGTCCTCTCACTGGACTGTGGCGTGGTGAGTATATAATACACCTTGCAATTTTTTAAAATAATTATTCAGTAAATCATAATTGATTTTAAAAAAAAATATCAGCACGTGAATTTCATGTGAAGACACCGCCATGTAGGGAAAAAATGCTAGACTTTGGTATATTTTTTCTTGTTTATAGGCCGATTGTTTATTTTAAAGGATGCATTCCATATGTTATATGAGCACTTTTATTGCTGGGGTGTTCAGATAAATAATTATTTTAAAAAATGATATATGGAACTATAGGAATTAACTTGGAGCAAAATTCTTGACATAAAAAGTTTTTTTTTAAAATGACATTTTCCTCCTCACATTTGACTTGAAGACACGATGAAGAGTCTGGTGCTGCTGTTAGGGGTGAAAGCCGCTTGCATCCTGCTGGTGTCCTCGCTCTCAGGCACAGGGGCCGTCAACAACAGCGGCCGGTGGTGGTGAGTTAACCAGATAATGTATCCAAGGATGCATCATCAGCATCCTCCCATTTTAAAACTTGTTTTTGTCGCTGGTTTGACCGGGGAAGACCTTGCGCTACCGTATGCACAGTGTTTTATTGGGCTACCACATTCTCCATGCTGCATGCTCGAAATAATGTGTTAGTCTTGGCACCGCTCACAACTTCTGTTCAGCCTTCAAAAAAAGAGCAACCGCATGATATTAAAGCTTGTGGGATTTTTTAGCTGGCGTTTCCAATCTGCTAAACTTTGAACTATTTAACTCTTTAAAAAAATACATTTAATTTATTCTCCTTTCAGGGAATAGCTTAAAGAGAATAATTATTTAATAATAAAATAAAATAATTAAATTTGAAAGAGTCACCTTTTATTTTGAGGTAGGCTGGTAGATTTTAATTTACTCCCTCTCTCTGCTTCCGTCTCATTTAAACAGTGCGGTTTGAACATGAGACATTTTTCAGCCCAATGTGGAATAAATTAAATATGGATTTATTTCAGCTGAAATGGATCCCACGCCAGCTCTCATCCAGGGTCGTGTTGATCTCACAGCCTACTGTAGGCCTGCATTCCTCTGTCTATACAGCGAATTCAAACAAAAACTGAACATTTCCCAATAGTTTGTTGCAGAAAACAAAAATAAAAGGGGATCTGTGTAGTTTTACATCAGGGGGCATATTGTCTCGCTTGTTTAAAAATCTCTAAACTGTGGGTTGGCTTTGTTGAGGTAATGATTTAACGAAAGTTTTTGTCGTTTTTTGCGGTATCATTAGACGGACAATATTTGCGAACAACGTCAGGCGATTCTCAAATATTTAAAATGTCAGCTGAAATCCAAGAAAACATCTAGAGGAAAACAAGACACCGCGGAATTCTGGAATGAAGGAAACATCCAAAAGACGAGATTATTATTAATGTTCCCAGGCCACACAACTGTCTGGGTCAGCCCCAACAGGCCAAGACCCGCCAGCTCCTCCGGATGATAGTGCTTAACAGGAGACACAGGCAATACACTATACGTGAATGAAAACTTGTTGACACAGAAATCTCACAGAATTCGCCAGCATAAAGTGGAAAATTATACAGGCAGTGTTCTGAAATACTCAACCTAGAAATGTTCTGAAACCTGATCACCAGAATTATCATTTAAACTCCCGGTCAATGATCCAAAATTTGTACAAAACTTAAGAAGCACAGGTGTCAGATTTGGACAACAAAATACATGTCCTGATATTATGTAACAGTGAGATAACATAAATTGAATTATTTAAAATTAATCAGCATGGTTATTGGTGTTTTTAAAATGAGGGTTATAACATACAGTTCACTCTTTAACCTGATGAGAGTACAGGAAGGATCCTGAATATTTTGGGAGTAATCATGAAAACTAACAACACAATGATAAAAATAACATGCTTGCATTTCTGGTTTCAATAAAAAAAAAAGGAGAAAAAATAGTTTTACATTATTTTCCAAGCAGGAACCTGCATTTTGAGTGAGACTTACTGTCTCCTCATGGCCTTGAAACAGCATGTCTCAATGTTACATTATAAAACCTGTAATTTCAATGGCACAAATACCCGTGAAATGCCAGGATTCATTAGTTTAAGACTTAAGAGGGTCATAGAAGGAGGTATATACATGAACTGACAGCTCCTTGACTCTGATTTCCCTTGTCCTTGTGTTGTGCCAGGGGTATTGTAAATGTGGCCTCATCGTCCAACCTCCTGACTAATTCCAAGAACGTGCAGTTGGTCCTGGATCCAAGCCTGGCCCTACTGAGTCGTCGCCAGCGTCGGCTGATTCGGCAGAATCCTGGCATCCTGCATGCCATCGCCGCTGGACTGCACACTGCCATAAAGGAGTGCAAGTGGCAGTTCCGCAACCGCCGCTGGAACTGCCCGACCACCCACAGCCCAGCAATTTTTGGCAAAATTGTCAATCGTGGTGAGCCTCTCTTGTCTTTCTAACCAGGCAATATTTGGACATTTGGGCAGGATGTAATGGAATTTCTTGTATACATTTCAAAAGCTTTGTCTCCAAATATTTTCCAGTTTGGGGCAAAAAATTGGCAACGCCAAATCTAAAAAGCTGGCTCAGGTTCTGATGGGAAGTTTTGGTGTTGCTCCTTCAGGTTGCCGAGAGACAGCATTTGTATTTGCCATTACCAGCGCAGGGGTGACCCATGCTGTGGCTCGCTCCTGCTCAGAAGGGGCCATTGAGTCGTGCACATGTGATTATCGCCGCAGAGGTCCTGGAGGGCCAGACTGGCACTGGGGGGGCTGCAGTGACAATGTGGACTTTGGCCGGATGTTCAGCCGTGAGTTTGTCGACTCCAGTGAGAGGGGCAGAGATCTGCGCTACCTCACCAACCTACACAACAATGAGGCCGGCAGAATGGTGAGGATTTGATACTCAAAAATATCATAACTGTCTGTTTTGGTCAGAATACCCACATGCATTAAATTTATTGGGGATTTCCTCTATAAAATTTAACTAGCTTTGGTTTTCCTCTCTGCAGACTGTGTCATCAGAAATGCGTCAGGAGTGTAAGTGCCATGGCATGTCAGGCTCTTGCACCGTGCGTACCTGTTGGATGCGCCTGCCCAGCTTCCGCACAGTTGGAGACTTCCTTAAGGACCGCTTTGATGGTGCATCCAGAGTTGTTTATGCCAACAAGGGGAGCAACCGAGCCTCTCACAGAGCTGACCCCCGGCATCTGGAGCCTGAAAACCCGGCTCACAAACCCCCCTCTGCCATGGACCTGGTCTATTTTGAGAAATCACCAAACTTCTGCTCATACAATGGCAAAACTGGCACTTTGGGAACCTCTGGGAGAACATGCAACAGCTCTTCTCCAGGCCTGGACGGATGCGAACTGCTGTGCTGTGGACGTGGGTTTAAGACCCGGACTGAGAGTGTGACTGAGCGATGCCACTGCACCTTCCACTGGTGCTGTCACGTCAGCTGCTTGAACTGCACCAGTACTCGAACGTTGCACCAGTGTCTATGATCACAGGTGGACAACCACGTGAATATCTAGGTGTTTCAAGGCAAAGACGAACTTCTTATCAAAACAGGTAGCCGGCTGAAAAAGCCACTAGCACAAAGTTGGTTTGAAATGTTAGTCAGAAGCTAGAAAAGCTTCGAGGCGGGTAAACTGACACAGGGAACTCTGGCACAAAAATTTTATCAGTGTTTTATAGAAGAGGGAGAAGGAGAAAAGCACAAATATATGAACAGGGTATTAAGGGAGTATATGTGCTTGCTCCTTGCCTTTGATGCTTAACAATATTACAGGGGTATTTTAACACTACAACCATCCATGTAGAATGGAAATCATCCCTATCCCTCGAGTGTTTACACTGTGGATTAAGAGAATTAGAAGCAAAGGGACAAAATGATGTGGTTGGACCTGCTGTAACCAGGTACTACAACAGCCTTCTCCCTCTCAGAGGGCAGAAACTGGACACAGTCCTACACAGATGTTCCTGTGGCCAGAGAGCCACAAACATGTGCTCTCATAAACTGGCAAGACCTCTAACAAGAGGGAAGTGATTTAAAAAAAATCTGTGTTTCGTTTTCTTTGCTGGAGTTTGGCTTCTCTCACATGAAACTGTGTGAAGTTTATCTCCAGGGATGGGCTGTCTGTTCCCAACTTGTGTACTTTGACCCTGGATGCAGCCCAACCACTTATAATTTCCTTACCACATTTACCCCTTTATTTAGATTTCTCTGGAGTTGAATACACCTCAACCCTGATTTACCACTCTGACGGACCGCAGGATGGTCCTGATGTTACATGACTGGGGCCAGTGCTCGCCAAGGAAAACAGAAACTGACTGAACAAATCTTACTGAGGCAATGTAATTTGAATGTATTATCAATACACTGAATATCATGGCATGACTGTAGTTTGGCAAATCTAATGTTTCAATTTAAAAATGAAATGAAAAGAAATATGACCTGCAGAATCCTAGAATGCTCTCAAAATGAAAAGTAATACCTACTGAGATATACATTAAAGTAAAAAAAAAAAAACACTTTTCAATTACTGTTAATACACAAGTGTGGCGGGTTAAAGTAGGCAAATGGTATATCACTTCAGGCTGGGCTGTGAAAAGCAGCTGAGTCTCATTTAAACGTGTTATTTTGGAGCCTCTGCTGAAGAAATCATATTGTATATCAGCTAAAAGAACCAAAATGCTGTAAATATTAAAATATATGAATATATTTATAATGCATCATTTGTAAGTTTGCTGAATGATTTATGCACCTGTCAGTGGCTGCAGAATTTACTATCATTAGTGTCAAGTCAAGAGATGCTTTGATCTTAAGCCTTTTTCTATCTTGCTGTAATGTAGCTGACACAAAGCCGACTCTTACTAGAAACAGAACATTATCACTTCTTTGCTTGTTTCCTGTAAAAACAAAAAAAAACTTGTGTGAATGCACTGAATATTACCTGTTTTTATACGTGTAAATACAAAATATTTATTTCTGAGGATTTTTATACTGTTATAGAGAGATGATAGAAAGACTTTTTTTTTAGATTTTGTTCAAAAGATTTAGCTTCCAGTTGGTTTTGTATTGTATGATAGAACAATAAAATCTATATTTTCAATTAAGTTGCCCTCCTGAATGAGTCAGAAGATGCTATTATGCCTGTTGTAGCTTCTGTGTTTGAGATAGTTTTGACAACCAACCAAGTGAACATATAAGCCTGTCCCTGGGTGTCCTTTGCTTAATCCTATTACCACCACCAATTCAGCCTCTTTCTCCAGCTCACAAAACATCCCTGCATCTGTGCCCCCAACCACAGAGACGGCCCCTGCTTATCCAGCCGCATACCTTATTTTATACAGTATAAGATTTTACTGCATTGAATGTTTTGCTTCATTTGCTTAAAGACATAGTATGAAAAATAATGAAAACCTAGAGTCTCCCCCAGCCCCTGGCAACCTGACTAACCACAGGAGTTTGGAAAGATTTTCACTCTCCTCCACCACCACAGCACAGGAGCAGCCAGGGTCATCAGGATAGAGCACAGCAGAGGCAAAGTAAGGCCACCAACATGCACCCAAACATCCAGAGGTCCCGGCAACAAAGCGACAAAGATGCAGCTGTAAGGGCACGATGGGTAATACCGCACTGAGGGCAGGGATGAGAAATTCTCTGAATGTACATCGTGATGTTACAGGCTAAAGGTGGAGGGTCACAAGGGGCTGCTTTGCCTGTTGCATTAACAGAGAGCAAAAGTTGAATCAACAAAAAAAAAAAGAGCTTAGTTTTGTCAAGAAATAGAAAGTTAAAATCTGTAGAAACAGAAGGATTAGGAGGATTAAAAGAACAGATCAGAGCAAACTGAATCAAAATACTGCAAATTATTGGGTCACATGAGGGTGGGTGGCCCACTGAAACAATAAGATTAGAATTTAAAACTCATATTGGTGCCAAAGTAGCACATCTGATTGATCCAAAACACCACTACTCTGTCTCATATTACTGGATAACAGGAGTGAATGTATGATTTGGCTTAAAGTACATGACAAGTAGAGTCAAAAGTCAGGAGAAAACAGCAGCACACAAATGTGAAAATGATACCAACCTAGCCTAAGGGAGAACTGATAGATCAGATTATGGATCCACAGAAAGAAACACAAGACAGAGAAAGTGGTAGACTGATTTAAGAAAAGAAGAGGGTGGGCAGAGTTCAAATCTCAGGCGTGAGAGTGGGAGAGCTGCTAGAGAGAGTGAGTGGAGGGGGTGCTGCCTATGGGAGTGCTGAGGAGTCAGTGATAATTAGCTCAATTAGTGACAAAGGCAGTGTAATAAATACCGACTTAGTGTCTGGGTCCCTGCTGGCCTCTCCCTGCGCAGCCTGCGATGTGGCCCTGGCCTGACGGACAATTCATTAAACTGACAAAATACCCCACCGTCCAGGCGTGACGCAGCGAGTTAGCCCCCTACAGGCCCTGCTCATTGTTCTAATTGTCTGGGCTGGAGTCACTTTGTGGCCGCCTCCTCCTTCACCCACCCCGCCTTCACGCTCTGCCTTCAGAAAACCCATGGAGTTAATGCCCCTACCTTACTCTGTAAGTAGGTGATCGGCAGGTTGGGGAGGAAAAAAGGCAGTAAGAGTTCCTTGGGGTGGGGCCGCCAGTGGGGGAGGCAGTGGGATTAGCGAATGGAGGTTGCCTGGGAGTGCTGGGAGCAGCACCGATCGGAATGTAGGAGAGATGAGTCCAGAAGCTCGGATGCAGGACAAAGCGAGAGTTAATAAGGAAAGATTGAAGGGGCTGGCGACAATGGGCCGCCACCCGAGTCGAGATGAAATTGCTTCCGAGGATTATTGGGAGAGGGTGTGAGCGTTGTAGGCTTTTTTTGTGTGAGTGTGTGTTTGGTTGGGCATTTGTGTGTGCAGGGGCAGGGGGAGCGCTGGATTGATGGCTGCCCCTCTGGTTGGGGAGCAGGGGACCAGGGGAGGCTAACCGGCTGTTCCCACAGTCTGTTCTGCTGCAGCCACCTTTGACACACGGGGCTGCCAGGCGGTGAGCAGGCAGCCATGGTGAGAAGGGCACAAACAAAAACAACAGCTCCACCACACAAAAGTCACTGTCTCTAAAGAGCTGGTGGATAAAGCGGTGCAGGCTGGAGGTGAGAGTGTGAGGAGGGAAGAAGGAAGGAGAGCAATGAAAGCGTCACAGGGAGGAAAACAAAATACACAAGTACACAAAATTGTACAGTTAGTTTGGGTCCTGTCAGCTACTGTATTGTCAGTATTGTAAGATAATAACACATTGACATCCAGCTGAAGCCTGTTCCCTATCAGCATATGCACAGAATCACATTACTAGTACAACATTAACATTGAATGCAGCAACTTGGTCACTTTCGAAGTTGATGTCAAAAAACTTTGGTCCTGAGGCTTACTAATTTTACATGGTCAGTTTACTGTCATGATAAATCTTTTTTTCACTTTGTAGCAGCAAAGGCCTGATTAAACAACTGTCTGGTGTCCATAAAGGATGCTTAACGTCAGGAGCAACATAACAGGGGTAAAGGGTTAACAATTAGCTAACCTGACAATAAGAAATAGAGCCATACTGTCTGGATTTGACCTGAGAGTGAGAGTGTAACATAAAAAAAAATGATGTTCATGACTTGAGCTTGAGAAAGGCTACAGCTTTCACTTCCCTGAATTGTGCTGCTTAGCACCTCCTCAGCAATCATGTCAAAAAACCACAGAATATGCAGGGAAGATGGTACAGCATAATGATACCGCACAGCAGCTTCATATTAAAATTCTCGCTAAATTGTGGGAAAAAAATGTTTGCCCATTGGGTGGAGTTGGCTTACATTTGAAGGGCGTAAGATAAAGAATTTTAAATTTGGGTTTGGGTCACCGCACTGAATGACAGGCTGCTCAAAGTGGTTGTGATGGACAATGTGGCATAGCCTAGATCTGGAGCACAGGACTGATGTGATTTCCGTGACTGCCCCAACTTTTCACTGAAGTCCTAGCATTCTACTGAGGGCTGAGTTCCAATTAATTAGAGGCATTGTTATGACAGGAACACCCTTACACTGCTCATGTAATAATCACAAGCATTTGTTTGATGCCATTAAGTGACCACAGGGTTATTATGTAATAAGATATGCATTTACAACCCCGTCACACTCTTACTACATAAGGAATTCTAAACAAATAAACCTCACTGAAAGTTGCAAAAAAACCACCCAGTGGATTAATAGCGGTCAATGCATTGGATCAAATTTACAAAAAAAAATCTTTTCAGAACAATGAAAAATGGCGTGAGATTGCAAATGTGTACATATGTGTGAGTTTTGTGCACAGTCAAGCCAGTGTGTGTGGGTGTGAGCGGATGGCAGCTGGGAGGCAGACACGGTCCAGGAGAATCGTCCCCTAGCAACTGACCTTTTCGGCAGATGGCAGTTCCAGAGCAACAGCCACCCAGCATCACAATGGCCGTGGCCTCCTAACATCTCCATCACTTCATCATCTACCGACCTGCCACAACCTGTCACACGGGAGAGAGGGAAGGCTACATTCATCCCAGCGGGCTCGGGCTAAGTCCAAAACATTCCACTCACACACATCAGTTTGGGTCTGCGCTGACTCTTCCCACGTTCCCGGGGTTTTGCAGCAGGGCAGTCGAGAGGGGTGAGAGGAGGATAGATTTAGGAGAGACACAGCGGATGCTCACTGCTGTCCGCAAACCTCCAGACACTCTCAAACCACTGTTTTCCGTTGGTGGGTTTTCTGCACATAGTGAATCGGGGTGGGAATGTGGACAGACCACTCGACCATGGTGAGCAATCAGTGTGATGTCTGTGGTCAGGCTCTGTGCCCCTGTGGAGCGAGATGGAGCAGGCTCTACAGTTAAGGTGGGAGGAGGGATATAACTTTGCGGCGTTTGAGCGTACATGCATGTGTGATGTGCCAGCACTCTCCACGTGTGTGTAAACGTGTTGTGAATTGCAGCCGCCTGCATGTGAACGCACAAAAGCGGGAGTGACTCCGCATGACGTGATAATATATTTTAAGATATCAACACCCCCCCCACCTCTCTGCAGCGCGACCTCTTGATTGTCTTGGCTTCACGGTTCTTTTCTATGTTGGCCCATTTTTGGGCTGATATAAATACCTTTCCTAACCTCAAGACCGCTGAGACAAACACCTCATCACCAGGAAACATCACTGCTAGCTAAGTACCTACAAGTGGTCTTCAGTCCATGGCAAACACTTCATGGAGAGCTTTAAGTAGCATTTGGTAAACAATATGGAATGCACAGGCGGGAGTTCGATGAGAACAGTCGTCCAACAAGAAAAAGATTAGACTCCTCAATCACACATCTGTGAATAGTTAACCTGGCAAGACCAGGAAAGAGACAACAAACAGATAAAGTGACATGTCAGAATCAGTTCCACTGGGATTAAGTGCTTTAAGGGGGAAAACTGTGCGTCAGAATGCACTGTATAGTCTTGGGAAGATCAAATGCCAGCAAACACTGTTTGTCCCCCTGTAAACAGAGCTGTAATAACAGGGAAAGACTTTGAGCATGGACAACCAATGGTAGAATATGTTTACAGACATCTGACAATATATGGGTATGGCACAGCAGCGTCTCAGCTCTGAGATCACATGAAATAAGAACTGAAGCTCCGGTGGAATCCATGTGACACAACTTGAGCTTGTGCATCATTTCACCTGTCAGCAGGGATGAAGCCTGCATTTATTTTCATCAAACACGCTAGTCAGTGATAAATTGCAGCAATATTTGTCTGGCTATATTGAATCTTAAAACGGCTCTTCATCCAAATGTGTCAAACATCGGACTGGAATGGATGGTGTGTTTGTGTAGTGCTATGTCTTGCCTTACTCGCCTAGATGTGAGGTCATCGGTGCTACAACGTGAAAATATGACAAAACCACAGCAAGTGGAAATTGTAAATTACTGTATCTGCACTTTATCAATAAAACTAATTCTGACTATTAAGTTATCGCTTGGCCAACTTTGGCATCGTCTGGATCATAGCATGCCATCATTAAAACAATAATCAGCCATGAGAAGTGTCTGAAGGAGCGAGGCCATTACCTTTAATCTAGTGATACTGTTGGAGACAAAGAGAGAAATGCTCACTTTTTGGTTTTAATTACAAGCTGTGTTTTACAGCGACAGTGGGCGAGGGCTCAGCACTGACACAGCAGTAGAGGAATGTTTATTTGCTGCAGTTTAGGAGCTGAGTGGCTTGCAGGAACTATGACACATTCCTGTGTCACTGGCTCTCCTGCTTGCAGACACACTATCACATTCACACACTGGCGCCCCATCTGTTGGTTCACAGCTGCGCAGACGTACAACTATTCCCTCCTAACACATCCTGCACACATCCTCAAAATATGGCACCTCTGGATTCTGTAAGCATGCCCAAACCGTATGCTCATTCATGGTGACTTAGTGTGACACGTCTTACTGGGCCTAATGCTTCCCCTGTGTGTCAGTGTGTGTGTGGCTTGCACAACAGTGACTTGATGGTGAATTATTCATGCCTTACTTCAGCATTATGGTGATCCCTACACATAAAGTGTGCAAGCATACAAGTGTGTGTTTTTGTGTGCTAATAAGTGTGTGTGCAGACTTGCATGTCTGTGTGACTGGCTGCACACACCTCTCCATCTTTCCTGCTGCAGTCCTATCCATTATCCCCGGCATCTGGCAGCCAAAGCCTGTAAAGAAGACATTTCTCTTGGCAACTGTTTTTTAAAGGCAGTGACACAGAGGACAGCCAACCACAGGAGCCACACATCTTCCAATCTACATGCATACTGAGAACTGCTTGCATAACAGAACCGCCCCAATCTCCCTCTCTCTCTCAAAACACACACAAGGTCTTTCTGGATGTCCCTCTCACACACACACACACACATACATACTACTTCCACCCGCCCTTTTCTCTATGCAATATACTCACCCATGCTTCAAGGGCTAATTGCTTCCAGAGTCGGAGCAGTCCTACAATGTGTGCCAGCAGCCTTTCGAACATTTTACACCCTAAAAGTTCCTTCTGACACCTAAATGACTATTGTAAGAGTGTCGGTGAGCTTCACTGCAGAAGAAGGGCGGTGATTTTATGTACAAATGGGTTTAATTTAGAGACATTAAATGCTGCTTGTTGTTGACATGGCCAGCGTCCAAAGGGCAATGTTAAATAGTGAAAATTGCTCAGTAAATGTCATTATTTGGGATGCTACGACTGTCAACAAATGCTGAAAGGGCACCAAGTCCTCAACACTGCTCTGCGAAGGAGTCTATTAAAATATGAACTGCACCTGAATGTGTCCTTGTTTGACGCACAGCTGCAAAAAAAATATAAACACATTCTTTCTATAATTGAAATGGTACAATAATTCAGAGTACAGCTGCAGTAAGCAGCTTCTCTGAACAGTAAGCATGTTGGGAAAAACTTTTGTTTTCCTTGGCTGCTAGTCGTGATGTTTTCTGGCTTTTGGATCATCTAAAAGACAAATGGGTGTGTTAGCTTGATAGAGTAATTGTTCTTGATTTTGGTAGGCTACCAGCTGCACATTTGTTTAGCAGCCAGAGAGTTTGCCTCAAAAATCCTCTGGGATAAATACAAGTTTGTTTGATTACAGACTGGTTCATTTTTTGAAAGATAGATGAGGGAGGTGGCTTTTGAAGAACTGAAGGGTGAGGGGCAGATGTAAGTCAGGTAAACTGCACATTGTTTTCAGTTTATACAGTACACCAGGTATAAATGTGTGAGTGCTTTGCTTTGTTTGTACTGCAGGGGCTAGGAGATATCTTAATGGGATCTCCAGCCTTGTTTGTAGTTGGAAAATTCAACCTATTCTAATAATTAATGAGTTGTACCTCAGAAAGGAAGCTCCACTTAAACACATCTCAGCATTAGATGAGCATCATATGATCTCAATCCCAAACCTTCCTGAGACAATGTGTCTTACTAATAAGCCCATTTCCTCACACCCAAGGGAGCTGCAGTCAACCATCATAGATGAATACATTTCAGTTTCCCAAATTACAGTCAATTCTAAAATAACCTTTATATGGACTATATAAGAAAAACATATTCCTAAGCTGTCTTGTGTGGCAGTTATTGCGTGTCCTTATTACCGTGTAGTCTTAAGTCATCACCGATGTTGCATAGCGCTGCCTTAAGATACAAGAGACAGCAAATACACACTTTTTACCATACAACGTCAAGACGACTGCTGGTTTAGAAATTGTCTTTGGCTGCCACCTAGTGGAATAAAACTTAAATTACCTAACAAACTATATCAGCTTCTTCGAATAGATATGCTAATTTTTTTTTTTTTTTACGAACTGGCCTCAAAGCAAGAAAAACATTAAGATACATGTGCAAAGCAACCCCAGTAAATGGTTACAACATAGAGGCAAATCTATAGGCCACAAAAGGGAATAAATTACATTTGAAAAAGTTTGTTGTTGTTCTAAGCCAACATTTAGGTGTTAAGTTACATTTTAGACTTCTGGCTTCGTTGATGGCAGAGTTTGAATGTTAGCATATCCATAATCAAAAAAGGGGTTATCTTTTCTATGCCGGAAAATACAAAACTAATTTAGAGACAATTTGGCAATGCAGTGAAGTTGGCATTAAGAGATATGACATGAGCAGCAAATTACAAAATTTTTTTTTTAAATTAATAACAACGGAAGTTAATTACCTGAGACGTCCAGTAATTCTCTTCCTCTTCTTCTCCTTCTTCTTCCTCCTCTTCTTCTTCTTCTTCTTCTTCTTCTTCTTCTTCTTCTTTGTTCTTTAATAGCGGTTGGCATTCAGTCAGTAAGTCTGTCTCAGTGTGTAACGTTATATGCTTAGCTTAGCAGGTAACTTGCAGTCGTTTTAAACATGACCTTATATCAAATCCTGGGAACGTCGATCTAAATATTGTCGTCAGTAACGTTAGGTGACGAAAACAGTCTGTGTAATATGCCTACAGTCTGTGGCAGGATCTTTTTAAGATAAGAAAAAAGTTCACTAAGCTCAGAAAATAAACCAAAAAAATTAATTACTGAATTTATTCTGATCAAAATCCAGTCGTCAAGCGTTAATTGAAAATTCACTGGCAAGTTTTTTTTTTTTTTGAACGAATATGATCCTTCACTCCACACCGCTTGGTGGCTTCACTCTTTCCTTGTTTGCCAAATATAATAAAACAGAAGAAGACAGCGAAGCCGCAGAGTCAGAAGAAGAAGAAGTGAAGGCTTGAAACATTGACTGTATAAAGCTTGAAGTCAGAAGTCAGTACAGTAAGGATCTCTGACACAATTTGAAACTGCGATAGGCGGGTTTCGCGGTCAAAAATGTTCAGCCGTGATGTACAATTTCTAAGTTAAGGTTTATTCATGTAACGTCTGTTGCAAAATGTATCGACCCGTATCGAAACCCAACTTACAGACAAAATTGATGATAGATGACTGAAACATAAATTCATGTCCTACAGTGATAAAATGTAACCACGAAGTTCTTCAGGTTCAAGTTATAAATATGTGTGTGAGTGTGTTGTTTACATGTGTATATAAAAAAATATATTTGTGTGTGTGTATATATATATGTATGTGTGTGTGTATGTATATGTGTGTTTATATATATATATATATATATAGCGCATATATATCGTACATATGTATATATTAGCTCAAAAATATATTTTGTTACAATTTTAACCACCCAGCAGTTTATGAGTGCGCTGCTGAAAAGATTGATCAAAAGCCTTATTGCTTGATCAGCAAAAATTATGATAATTGCCTATTAATTTCATACCAAAACAATTAATGGTTTCTGCTTTGCAAATGTAGGGTTTACAGCTTTTCTTTATAAATTCTAATGAATTAATTACTAAATATATTCATTACATTTATTCATTTGTAGGAACCATGTGTGTGCTATTAGATGGACAAAACAAGTATGTTGAAGTCATTTCCTCCTCAGGATTATTAAGATGACATTTCTTACTATTTAAAAAAAATTTTTTTTTCATAAATCATATAACTAATGTATTAGAGAAAATTATCAGTCATTCATAAGGAATGAAAATAGTGATTAGTTTCAGTGCCAACAAAATAGTTAAAAATGAATCTTACCTAAACAACTACAAAAGTAAAATCATGTTTTTCTTACATGCTTGCATAAATAATAATAATTTAAGTGTCACTGGAGACCTTGAGTATGCCCACTTTAAATGCTTTAAATATGCTACATTTTCCAGATCATACATAAATGCTTTTTTGGCATTAGTACTTTTACTGAAGTAAAGCATCTAAATATTTCTCCATCATCACTGTAAAGTCATTTCACAAAAGACACCTGAGGTCACACAGTCACAGATTATTACAGTAGGTACCACAAAAACATGCTGTGAAACAAGGCTGTGTCCCTTTAAACGTGTGAATCTGTATTTACTGATCACAATAAATATAATTTAAAAAATTGTAACATTAATAAAGCTAAGTTTAGAGACAAAAGGGTCTCTAAGGATACAGTAAGCTTAGCTCATTGATTACAAATTACATACAGTTTTTACACTATTATTTTTCTCTTAAGATCAAAAGTTTGTAGATTTTTAAGTTCCTCTTTCACAGCTACTTAAGATAAAAGGATTCTTAAAGATAATTTTGCTGAAACTCATTTACAGCAATTATTTTCATTTTTGATTAATTCATCTATGATGTCCTTGATTAATCACTGGATTGATTTCACTGGGAAAATCACTGGGAAAATGTCAAAAAATAGTGAAAATGCCCACAATGTCAGAGAGCCTTGACATGACCTTAACTGAACTCAAACGAGGAGTGTGGGACATCAACAGTTAACTGATTATTAAAATTGATGATGATACATTTTACTATCGACCAAATAATCAATAAATTTGCTGATAATTTTAGCTCAACCTTAATTAGCTTGACAGGTAATCTATCACCAGTAATGTGCTATAATCAAATTTTTATCAGTCTCTGGTAATGAACTATAGTTGAGCCTTCGAGCTGGTGAAAAATGTCATCATCCTAAAGATCCTACAAGCTTTGTGTTCTCTTTTACATCTATTTGTTTATTTTCCTCCTAAACGCAAAAACACTGTGCTGTATTTCTGTTTGTCAGCTGCAGTGTATCAGTGATGTAGCAAAATGGGCAAAACATACAAGACAAACTACTTAGAGAATCAGTTAGAGGAAAGTGCCTTCTGTAAGCTTCCTGTTGAGGACAGGTGGCAGGCAATTCTTTGTAACTGCAAATTCACAGCTAAAACTCAGCACTTTTTCACACAGGGGTTTGCAAGCTGATTATTTCCTCAGAATTGTAAAAGCCGCACATACCACACGACGCACGTTTCTCAAGCTGTGCCAAATCCTTGAATTAGCTTTCCTGATTAAAATGCTCGGTCTTGTGTACTTTGTTTTCTCAGCAAAATATATGCATACTATGAACATATCAAAGCATTTTTCTTCACAGTTTTTAATGTAATGACAGCCAGAGTGACAGCCATAAACTCAAACATGATGTCTGATGATGATGTTCATCAGATGAGGATGTTAACATGATGTTTTTTGAGAGATGTTTGTTGTAAGGCTGCAAATTTGGGGGAAAAAAAAAACCAAACTCAGTGACACTATTTAGCAAAGGGCTGTAAAACCCTCAAAATACTCTGTCTGACAAAAAAAACTCAAAACAACAACAATGAAAAAAAGGCACATTATAGAACTCTTCTACAGCTTTACTTTCTTGGCTTTCTAAATGTACTTTCGGATTTGCACGTGTGTGTGTGTGTGTGTGTGTGTGGAAGCTGCCAAAATAGATTTTTCCACCACAGGAAAATTAAATGTCAAAACAGACAAACAAAAATCTGCCACACTGGCCCAAAGGTCACATGAATGTAAAGCAGTCTAAGTTTCAGGTTAACCCCTTTCACTGTTGGTTGTTTTTCATTCATTGACTTAAAAATGTGTTTGTCGTAAGCAATACAGTGCTTACCTCGTTCTCTGAAGTCTTAACATTAAATATCGATCGAGTAAAAATCATGCAATATTTCAAATTTTATTGTAGTCATTAAGACTTTATGTGCGGGAATTTTGTTATTCCCGTTTTAATTGAGGCTTATGATGACAATATGTGTCTTCTGTTGAGTTAAGCTGATTTTAAATTCAGAATTGTTGATTTTAAATGTAAATTTGTTTAAAACAGGGAGTGAAAATATAAGCACATCTCCTGTTTTTTATCAATAATTTACTCTATCACCGGCAAATACTTGATCCACACTTCATTTCTTCTTAAATTAAATTTTAAAAATACGGTGCACAACTAATATCCTGGACTTACAAACCATCTGTGATGGATTCGTACATTCTATGCTTTGTGCTCACATTATTTAATCAACACATTCACATTCTACAGTCCAGATAGATGGATTTTTCTAAGATTTCTCTCTCTTTATTCTCTAAATTGAATTGACTGTCTTATTGAATGGTAAGCAATGCTCAAATTTGTTGCTGCATGCTGACAATCTATTCTGCATAACGCATTAATTTTTAAATACTGCAGATATTTTTCAAGGACTTAAATGATGATGAATCATGGGATTTTCTACTGCAGCAGACCCACAAGGTGTTATCTTCAGGCCAAAATGTGGAAATTATGAGTACTATGTCCAGTATGTCTAGACTTTGTGGATTTTTTCTTAAATAAAAGGATGATACAATATTTTCTGCTCAATTCTTTTAATATTGGGGTTTGAGGTCTCTAAGGCTTTATATAGACGGACAGAATGTATTATATTATATAAATTTTTGTATCAGTTGAAATTTCTTAAATCTCTTATTATTAAGTAAATAAAGTGTACAGATTACAGGCAGTTACCGACTTCTTTTAGCACTAAAATCTGACATGGACTGATGGAAATAGCGATGGAGATTAAAAACCTTAAGGCTTAGAGTTTAAAAAGTTTTTTTTTTGCAGTCTTGGTTATAGTAAACACATTTGAAGGAAAGCCTATATGATGTGGAACTTTAAAAACAGGTATTTATGTTAAATAAATATTTAAAATATCTTAAATCTCTAGTCTGCTTGTTTTTTTTTCTTGTCACACAGGGGGACATTCAGAAACTCCATGAGAAACTATTAATGCATCTCTAGTTAAAAATAAGCACAGTAATGCCATGATAGTCAAACAAAGAAAGATCACATTTACAATAAACTTAACTTTATTGACAGTAAAAAGATTTGAGAATATCGAGGGGCACGCATCTGTTACTGCAAGAACATTTTGGAAAGCAACATGACTTTTTGAAATACAGTAATGAGGCAGTTGTACATCTTTAACTTTTGAGGTAAAAGTGTTTTGTCATGTTACATCATTCACAAAATATCGTATAACATTGAAAAGTCCACACGAGGAGACAAAAACCCATGCCTCATTTTCACTTCTTGAAATTACTTCACATTTCAAAAATAATTCACAATTCAGGGAAAAGCAGAAAATGACAAGCACACATGCTATATTCCATTCACACACACTTCTCTACTTATCAAACCAAGTGCATTTTTAGATTTACTTTTTTTCTCAAACTGTTTCAAGTATATTTTTTGCCTGCGATTAAAGAAAATTAAGTTAAACTATGAAGCAGCAAACCCACAATAACAAGTAAGAAGAATACTGAGTTTGGTCTCATTCATGTTCCCAAGATTAACATGAGCAAATAACTCACCGTACTGTAGCAATAAGGTTTTTGGGTGCTGTAAAGAAGCAGGAGGTAACATTTCATGGACTCGAGGAATATGCTGGATAAGATTTGGAATATAGCTGATTAAATACACCAAGGCTGAAACAAACAACACTAAATAGATAATCACAAGTGATAAGTGAACAGATTCAAACTGATTCGTTAATTAATTTTTAAATAATTCATTTGTTAGTTGACTTACATTATGCAAACTGTTTAAAAGCTCAGCGTCAGCTGCTGAGTGCAAAACCACAAAAGAATTGCAGCAAACTTGAGTGTAGACTGCAGAACCAGTGCAACGCTGTGGGATTCTGTAGAAGGCCGGCTCCGTTAAAAATACACTGGTGTTGCAAATTTTACGATTAATCATTGTGAGCATTTTGCAATTAATCAGTGCAGTTGAACAATCACAGAAAAAAACTTGTAAAGCCATCAAGTGCTTCGGCAAGGATGTTCATAAGCAGGGAACCTAAAAGTGCAATGCCGTATAGGTATAGCACCCTGGGCCATCTCAGTCAGACTCTTACTGTACACTACATGGCTCGTGGTCTGATCTGCACCAGTATTCTAAGGCTCACTTTAAAATCCAAAGCACATTTTAAAACCAGAACGCCTGTTTCACCCTCAGGTGAATGGTTTCAAGTTCACGTCCTTCATGATTTTGCTTTGTCCTGATAGTCTCACTGTGCAGCTGCAAATATTTCTCTCTTCTGAGATGACTTCACACACTGTTGAACCAGGCTGTAAACAATGTATTCCTGCAGCAGTGCGCTACTGCAGGAGTTAAGGCAAACCATTTCTGTGCTTTGTCTGTGACAAAAGCTCCTCCCAAACCCAGAGGCACAAAGCTCTCAGTGCATATTAAGCTTACCTGACACACTACACAAAATACCCTCTTCGACTACAAAAACAAAGCTCTTAGTATATACTAAGCATACCAAATATAATTCTTAAAATGTACTGCCTGTGCACATGACTTCTTAAAAGTGCTAACTAAATCACTTAGCAAAAGATGGCTAGTCAAGATTTTTGAGCACCAGTTCCCCTCCATTTTTTTTTTTTTTTAAGTTAAGAAGAAATCCCCAAAGAAGGCACTTTTGAGGCAAAACCAGTAGTTTTGCAAGATGATTTGATATGGGAGTGCAATCAATAATAGAACTTAATTTGCCTCCATTTAACTTCAAATGTTGCAGTGAATTTTTTTTCACACGTGTCTGCTTTAGTTTTGTAAATATTCTAACAATAAAAACACAAATCTTTTTACTTAAACTTGGGATTTAAAGCAACTGATCTGGTGCAGAACAAACGTGAGCCCACGACTTTTGAGAGTAGCAGCCACCTCTCCTCATACGACCACTATCCACTCTCCTCACCCCACCTGATGCTCTCCACGGCTGATGTGAGATGAGAACTCGTAGCGGTCCTGGCTGCGGTGGCCACAGATGTTGCACTCGAAGGGTTGGTGGAAGCCATGACAACCCATGTGGATGGTGAACATGACATAGTCCAGGAAGAGGATGCGACAGTGTCGACAGTAGAAGGAGCGCACAGGCCGGCCATCCCTGTCTAACACCTGCAGAGTCTCCCTGGAAGAGAGGAGTGAACCAGGGCTCCTCTTTACTATGGCAGGAGGTACTGGACATGCTCTCTCCCACTCCTGGTCCAAGTCTTTGGCCTGGCTGGGACTGGAAGGGGGATGGCTGCGGGGCAGTGCGAGGGTTTGGTAGTGGAGGTGGTGGTTGTTGGAGGTACTTGTCGGGGCTGCAGCCCTTGTGCTCTGCTCTTCTGCTGTGCTCTCTGTGTCTGTGGAGTCGGGGCAGCCGTTGGGTGAGGCGGTGTGGCTATGAGCTGAGGGTTGGTCATCCCGGACATCACCTGCCTCCCGCCCAGCCAGGCCATGAAGCATCGCCGTCGGCCCACCTCCGCCATGGGCTCGGGGGCCTTGAGGAGTCACATTGCTGTTGATGTAGCCCGTAACTGTGCGTAGGTCCGACAGGTAGACAGAGTGGAACTGAGACAGTGCAGGTTGCTCATGGTTCTCCCCGTTACCCCTGCTGCTTTGGAGATGCGAACCAGCCAACCTAGCAGAGTCCCCAGCAGGCTGAGAGCTCATGAGGTCCCCCTCCTTCTCGGAGCCAGAGGACAATTCATAAGGTGCTTCAGGTAGGTCAAGGTGCATGTGCTTGTCACCTAAAAAAGGACAAAAAAAATGAATACAGATGTACTCCTGGGTTGACTTCCTCTCCTCCATATGGCGGATTTTCAAAAAGCAACATGGACCAAATGTCGTCAAACTGGCAACAGCAATTTCTCTACTGCCAAACAAGGTTTTTATTATTTCTGAACTTCATCAGCCCCTTATCCAAGCTAAAGATCATAATTATTGTATCACAAAATTGTGTATGTGTAACAGGTTAAAATTAGATTTCTGCACTTGAACAAAACATGAATTTTACGGCTTTTAAAACAAACTCACCCAAAAACTTCTGTGGTGTTGACCTCTTGCGTTTGGTGATGCTAATAGCCACTCTATCCACAAACAGAGATTTTTCATTGGATGGTTGGGATGCAGGTTTAGCAACTGTCTCCATGTTAACTGACTCTTCACCTGCAAACAGAAAGCCCCATGTCATCAGTGTACAAACTAACTCATTAAGCGCATAAGTATGCCAAACTTGCTTTATTCCATCTATTGGCATTTGTCATGCCATGTGTGACATGTTACCCTGTGCTGTCTGTGCGTTGACTGCTGTTTGGGGATCCAGACTCTTCAGATAAGAGTGGCAACGCTCGAGATGTTCCTCCAGTGTGCTCTGTTGCTTGTAGCTTCGACCACAGTAGCTGCACTTGAAAGGTTTTCCCACCGTTGGAGAAGGAACTTCAATTCAGAGATAAAATATGTTCAATTGATTTCTTCCAAGATTAACAAAACAGACAAAATTTCACTTTACACAATGAATACTGTGGATCAAATTAGCAAGAAATCATGTTTAAAGTGCAGCAGAGGTGTAGTATATTTATATGTCTGTGGGATGGAATTTTTATTTTAAAAAAAATAAACAAAAAACAACTTATTCTTAGCTTGATGTGATAGAGTGGATTCCCCCATTGTCTGGGAATTCCTGAAATTGATCTATGCTGCTTGCCAATGACAAAGAAATACGCCTAACCCTTAACCGCAACACATCATCTTAGTAAACCGTCGGAAACACTGACGTCATTTCGCTGAAATCCAGTTTGTACGAATCTTTTCTTCGAAAAAATGAACCTCTGAGTCCGCGGAGATCCACCAAGGCCTACTGTACAAAGGCAATATGTGAGCACCTGGTTGAATGCGTGCTCAAAAATTGAAAGCACCACAATGATTTCCTGTTTTCAACAAGTCTTAAATGTCATATTGTCATGTGTTTTACAGTTCTTTCTGGTTAAAAAAAAAAGACTGTTTCCTTTTCACAGAAGGGGGACCATTCTAATGAATCCCCACTTCTAACTCTTACCGTAGATTCATGCCTTATACATCAGCACAATAAGGAATAATATTGTTATGGAACAACTGCATCCACCAGGTTCAGAAACTGAATAGGACAGTGTGTGAAAAATATATTTATTGTGTATGTTTGATGTTTTAGGTACTGTTGTAATGTACACAGAAATCACTGATTTACCTGCATGTGTACGCAGATGCCCAGCCAAGGCGTCTCTCCGGCGACAGGCGTAGTTGCAAATGGGACATTTAAAAGGCTTCTCTCCTGAGTGCAACTTGATGTGGCGCAACAAGTTCCCCTTCTGAGTGAAGGAAGCTCCACACTGGTTACACTGGAAAGGCCTCTCACCTAAGAACACGAGGATGGACAGAGAATTACAGGTGAAAAATCTGAAGCACTGCCTGCATTTTGTTGCATTTAGAATAATAACACATTTATCCATAAACTGTATGTGTCCTCTGTTGTCATGAGCACTGCCTTGCTAGCTTGCTCTCACCTGTGTGGCTACGCTTGTGCACCATCAGCACGTTGGGTCCAATGCAGATCATCCCGCACACCTCACACTGGAGTTTCCCATTGGGCAGCCGGATAGGTCCTGGTGAAGCAGAATTTGGACTGGCCATGTCATTGTAAACGCTTGCTCTATCTCTTCCAGCGCTAGCGTACTCAGTGCTGCCTTCTTCCATGGGGTCCCCTCGGTCATCCTTTCTGTTATCGTCCCTCACAGCTTCTCTGTTCTCAGGCTGTGGAGCACCTGGTGACTCATCATCACTGCACAGCTCAACCTTAATGGAGTTTGCTGTGTAGAGAGAGAATGTGGGAAAAACACATTTACTTTCCTACTTAAATTTAATGAAGAATTCTATATGTACAGGCCCATGTGGGCACAATGAAACACAGGATCAACAACTGACCACTCAGGGAGCGGTGCGGCGAGGACTGCTGACTGTTTGGAGATTTCGCTGAAGGGCCCTGCAACCCGCCATAAAAATCCTGTTCTGTTGACGACTCTCCTCCATTACCTGGAACACAAATATGCTCACGTTATTAAAGCAAACATTAAAGTCTGGAGACTGTACACACAAATTTATGGTATTTTTTCTTTAATACATGAAATACCTTGTGCATATGAGCGCCCATTGCAGTCATCAGCATTCATTCTCTCACCAGATGCCTACAGAAATACAATTTACAAAACAGAGTGTCATTATTACTTTTCACACTTACATTACCTTTGATACTAACCGTATAAAATTTACTTACCAGCTGTTTGTTGGTACAAGATTAAAGTTAGCAAACAGATAGTTCTAAGTGTCTAACAATAAGTACACTGTAGTAAACTGATCTAGTAAACTTGTCTTCTGCCCTGCTATTTCTGTATCATGTAGATTCTTCTGCTCTGTGGCCAGCAAATGAGGAAGAGGGGATCCACATTTATAGAAAGCTAATGGAGTGTGGAGGAGGAGCCAAAACTACCGGGGGTGGACAAAATAGCTGGAACACCTTAGTCTATGGTAAATCTGGTGTAAACCCTCGCTTGGAAGGTTTGAGTAATCTAAACTAAATGCAACATTAAGATACGATCAGAGTCAACTGATCCTAAGAGGGGGATGTATCATTGGGAGAGGATGTAGAGATTAAACAGAAAAAGAATACAGACGAGCAGAAAGCATGTAATCTATATACTATATAACACTTTATAAGTTTAAAAAAAAACCTGATGAAATTCAAGTCAGAAAGCTGCATATAGTACTTTATACAACCAGGTGGGTCTCAAACTTTTTCTGTCATGCCTTCTTTTGAAAGCTTAAAAAATGTAATACCCCCAACTCACATTTTTTTTATCAATCAGCAAAAATAGTTAAGGAAGCAAACAATTAGAAAATAATAGATCAGCATGATGGGATCAGCAAAGTTTAGTCTATTTTCCTCTAAATAAGTTATATTTATTCATCTATGTCCCGTTCAATGTAATTTTCACGTGGTCATCCATGTCCTGCCTGCAGTGGCTCTTTGCCCCACCAGGGCGGCCGGCCTCCCTGTCTGAGAACCACTGCCACAATATATCCACTGCATATCTAATCGTTCAGTGATGTCTACATTGATCATTTAAGACATATACTCCTATGTATGCTGTGTTTAGTTGAGATTACCTACATAGTTTTTGCCTATTTTTGCTTTACTGTTTTATTGTTACGTGCTCCTGTTATTTTTCCACCTCCCTTGTATCTCTCCACTTGGCCAATAAATGATATGGCAACTGTTCTGCAGGTTATACATACAGTTATTCCAGCGCAGACAATTAAGTGAGGCATGTAGACTACACCAATTTCCAACACTAGCGATGCTGAGTAACAACATTTCCAGACATGCGGTATGCTGATTATTATGTGACCGGAGTTAAGGTGATGTCTGTTGAATCTCACGCTGATAGAAAGAGAGAGACAAAAAACATCTAGATGTGCAATGCTGCACCTTTTGCTCAAATGGATGACAACAATCGAGAGAGAAGACTGTAGAGTGAGCGAGGGGAGGCGGAGACAACACATCGCAGGGAAAATTAATATCCTGGCATTGGCCGCGCATGGGGAGCAACAGGCGCTGATGCAGCCGGGAGACGCGCCAGTCACACCAGGGCACGGCGGTTATAAAAAAAAAAAAAAAAAGAATAAGAAAAAAAGAAAAGGGACGCGCACCAGCGCCGACCCTTGCCTGTCAACCCTATTTACCTGCGCAGTGAAACACATTTTCAAATAACTATCATGCGTCTCCCCCATTTCCGTGACTACTTGTTTAGCTGCTCGGTGGATTTTGGTCCGTTACGGCACCAATCGGCTCGAGACAGTGACGAGACATAACGGCAATTTGTTGCAGGAGTTGCCACCGGTCAAATTGTCCGCATGAACGCGGCTGTCATCAAACATCGAGCACGTCAAACTGGCCTGAGCTATACAATGTTTCTCATGAGCCGTTGCTATGGCACCCGACCACACGACAAATGGCATTCACCCCACCAAGTACTCAAAAACATGCCGTTCTTCCAAAATTAAAGCCGATGGATGGTCATACCGACAGCCGCGATGGAGTCCGCATGCCTCTTCCTTACCTGGCGACCGATCGATGTTTCCCTTTTTAATTGTCTGGATAGCTGTTTGTTTTCCCAGGCGACGACAGCATCTCCGGGATTTTTTTTTACCTGGGAATCCCAAACAACTTCCGGGCCCATGCTGGGATGCAGACAAAATAATTGTACAACAGAGCTCTTGATTCAGTGATTGTCGAATGCATCGATGCATGTCGGCTCCGGATACAGGTGGCAAAAATGTGTTGACATTAACGCCATCAGAGGAGCTCATAGGCTCAGAGGGAGAACTTAGATCACTGAATCACACAAAACATCTGTTCAGAGAAATGTTGCCTACAAACTGACCGTCCTGATGAATTTAGGAAAAAATTACTCAGAGAAAATTCAGTCACTGTTAATGATCAAGGCCTCTTCCGGAAATGCAAGAAAGAATGGAGTAGGCGGGATATTTTTCAATTTCTGTTCCTCTTTGACGTCTGACTATATACATTTTATTTCTTAATTATAACATAATTTAACTATTAATTTTAGCACCAATGCTGTGAAATTAAAGTGCAGGTTATTGGCAATAGTAGTTTGGTGTTTGTCAGCAAGCAATAACCCATAAAAAACACAAGTTAATTTGTTGTGATAAAACACTTTATGGTTATATTACATCTGTAGCACCACAAGATGGCAGCACAATGCTACTGAAGACCAACTCTGACATGTAACCAATCAGATAGCTCTGTGATAGTGTCAACAGAGTGAAAATCTCTGTGCATTCTCTTTTTTATGTGCCATTAATGGAAATAAATGACTGAGAAACAGTGCAAACAAGGGTCCCTTGAAACTACTCATCCCAGTCAGCGAGGAACAAGGGCAACTATTTGAATCGATGAGGTTTATGCCGCCGTAGAAGGACCTCATAAGCTTCATGAATCTTCATGAACATTGCCTCAGCATCCTTGCTGGGGTTATGGTCTGGATGCCATGTCTTGACCAGCTCTCTATAGCTGCGAGTTATCTCTTCAAGAGTTGCCTCGGCTTCCAATGACAATATCTGCAACATATATACACATATATGTACATGTATATCCATACACACAGTAAGGAAATTATGACTTTGCCAGAGGAATAAATTTACAGACTATAAATTTAGACTTACACCTTATATTTAATGCACCTCAAACCGTAACTATCTGAACTCATCACTTATGGGATTGTTCACCTGCAGTGCCTGTTTTTCTCTCTCAGTGTACTCTCTGAGCAGTATGTCCAGGACCCTCTTCCAAGCCTCCTCATAGTATCCTCCTCCAGTAAAAAAACACAAGATTCGATATGGCATTAAAAGAAAATACTCCAACACACTTCTGAGCCAGGGCAGAAACCAGAACATATCCAGAAATGCTGCAAAACAGTCAGAGAAGTAATACAGACTGGCTGTAGTGTTATGGAAAATACAGTAACCCAGTGGAGCAGAAAAAGCCAGCCAGGCTAGCCCGAGCCTGTAAAGCCGTGGACCTGTAAAAAAAAAAAAAGAAGACTGAAATAAA
Source organism: Acanthurus leucopareius (assembly GCA_029814765.1). Lineage (NCBI taxonomy): Eukaryota > Metazoa > Chordata > Actinopteri > Acanthuriformes > Acanthuridae > Acanthurus > Acanthurus leucopareius. Next base: position 13,906,449 of record JAQMCX010000002.1, on the reverse strand, counting down.
TGTAATGTTAGTAGGCTTTTATTTTCAGAGAGACAATATTTCATCAATTATAACACTGAGATCATCTAACCTAGTTCCTGTTTGCTGTCAGGTGTTCGTGGAGGTTTAAACTTGCGATGCTGTGCAGCTGTAACACTGGCAGCAATGCTTATAGGGAGGGGGGATAAGGTGCTGCCATAGAAAATTGGGGAAGTTATGAGACAAGCAGTTAAAGTTTTTTGGAGATCTGAGGTTTGCCGACCAACACTGGACACCAAATGTACCCCTGCACCCACACATAGAGGAAGAACGATCAAGTAGAAGAAACTGAGGGAGTTCAGTCCTATCAGAGCCACCGTGCCAAAGTAGATCCCAACACACACCTGTCCAGCAAATCTGACAGGACCTACAGGTGGGGGAACCATGGTGGGAGGTCTTCTTCTCTCTTTTTCAGCATCTTGATTGGCCTCGCTGACATAAGCAGGGATACGTATGACTTCTCTGACCCAGCCAAACCCAAATCCTCCTAGAGTTAGCATCCATAGCAGAGCATGGCTGTCTCTTCCTAGATACAAATGGTGAAGGCCCAGCGGCCCACCTACTACCCACAGGGTGTAGGCCACCAGTACACTTTTTACCATCCTTTGGCCTCAGGGGATCAGTTCCTATGCTGGTGAAGGTTTTTCATCCTGGTTAAGTATCTGCAATGAGGAATGGAAAAATAAGTCTTATCATCAGGTCAAAACAGTGAGAATTTCTTTTGTTTTTGACAAAAGTACCCTTAATAATCTTTTAGATTTGGAGGTGAACTAATCAAGCTGTCAGTGTGTTTGTTCAAATTCCCTTATCTATTGTTTATTCTCAGTATTATCAAGATGTTTTTATTTCAAAGAATGAAAAATAAATATATCTTTACATATTTGTTAAAATATCCTGATATCAATTTGACTTATTTTACATAATGCTTTGAATCTGAGCTTTCATCACATATTTTAATCGCTTTTACTAATTTTACCTGTTTCATTTCAAGTCTATTATACGGTGTCTGAGTCGCTGCTCCGTGCTGCTGGTATCCTGGCCGGTACACTCAAACGGATTTTCCAGTTCCCTGGTTAATAATATATAAAATATTACATAATAGGGATTAATCTAAGCTCGGATGGACGTCGTCATTTGAAGTCATTACGTGATACAAAATAGTAAGCTGTGACTGTCAGTGTTTTTGAGCTAGGGCCTACATGTGTTTTTGAGAGACAACATGTCGTACAAAAAGCCAGACATAAAGATGGTACACACCGGTTTTTCAATATAAACTAACCCACATTTAGCCCAGACTATAGTATACCGGTGACGGTTCGATCTTTTTAATAAAAAAAATAGGCTACAATTATGACATAATGTTTTCTTTCTAATAAAAAAAAAAAGTTTTTTACTTACTGAGACCACGATTTCAGTCCTTTCCGTATCTGAAGTTGGTGCATACAGTTGCAACAGTTGGACTTTGGATCATGCCATGAAATTACGCTGCGTACTTACACGATGAGCAACAACATTTAGTACATTGGATCATCCGCACTGATAAGAACACTGTCTGTAAGGGACACCTGTGGGTGCTTACAAGTGTTCCTTAGCTTGTTCTGTGCACAAAGCTATAACCTACACAGGTTAAATAACAATAAAATAAAATAAAATATAATTGAAGTCTTAATATATTTTCCCCATGTGACAGTAATGACAAAATAAAAGCGATCGAAACACTTTCCACGATAACAATGACGGGGGTGGGGGGCGGGTGGAAAAGGTACCAAGATGATCCGCGGATAATGTACTTTGAATATGAAACGTAGAAAGTAGCTTATGCATAATGCAGACATCGTGGGCAGTGTCAGTATTATGTGATCATGTATATTGATCCATAACATACAGCATTTAATCTATCTGTGGAGCTTAATGGAACGGAAGAGGATGAAGAGTTAATCCCATAAAGAAACATTTATTATTTTTATTTTATTTAATGTTTTATAAGCCCATACAAAATCCCTCAGATTCACAAAACTTGGTTATAAATTGTGTTAAACGGACAGGAAAGATGTGAAAAACTAAAATCTGAAAAGTACCTGGTAACTATCTATCAGACAAATTAAATAGAGTAAAAAAACACAAATATCGCCTCTGAATTTGCACTAAAGGACCGGACTTGAGTGACTATGGCATCATAACATCACTGACCCTGAGCAAAGTGAAATAATCCACCTGTTTATATTCTGCATATTAATTGAGGAACATTTTTAATGTTTTAATTGGTCTCCCTGGTATGATTGGCATGATCACACACCTTTGATCATGAATAACGTACGCGTGATGAGGACGCTGGGGTTAATTGCAGTGACGATTGAGACTTACCTGAGTAACGCTGCTGGCTCTCTGCCATTCGTGTGGCCCCGCCCCCTATCAACCCCTCCTGATATGTTTTTTCATTTCAGCGGAGTGTAGCCGAAAGCTAACTCAGCCGTTTAAATGCAGCCGGGCTAGCCAGCCACACATCCACGGCACTCACAAGAAGATGCCCTGCGTTTTAAACTTTTAACGTTCTCTCTCTTTTTTTTTTTCCTCGAGTGCTTTTAAGCCTGAGGATACTGTTATGGTTTCGTAGAATGGAAACGGACGACGTGTCGGTTAGGGAGCAACTTTTCCACAACCGTGTCCGGGAGACCATCGTAAGTAACGTTAACGCTGGGCTCGTGGAACTGTCGGTTAATATGCATATGAGGGACGCTTTTAACTGTACAATTAGCGAGCAGGTCACCACCAGAAAGCTACGCCGTTTAAGTGCTGAACGTTTTTCTAGCGTGAAGTTGTGTATGTTAAACCCTTAAATTTGAGTTGTCAGCGTCTTACACTTCAACACTGAACAAAATTAACTTATAAAAAAGTTTAACGTGACTTATTAGATTATATTAGTGTTTTAACTTAGTTTGTTCTGGTAGCTTTAACGTTACCTCTACGCAGACATGAGTGTTGCATGATGCATCTGTTAATTCTTGCTAGTTTTGTCGCATGGAAACATCAAGGAGCTCACACAGCATCCACGGCTTTTTCGTCTGTAGCGAGCTGGGCCTTGACTCAGATCTCCCTGTATGTTTTTTCTCATGTTTTGGATTACGCTGCACATTTTTGTTGTCACTATACCGTTAACGGTGCATTTTCTTGTGTCTCACTGTCAGTGACTGACCGTTTTGTGCAACATCCAATGCCTATTGAACTTTAGACTTGCCATAGAGATCAGTCTGGTTACAGCAAGACAAGTTTATACTGACCTTTAGCCCTTAAAATGCAAATCACATCTCATAGGCAGTGGATTTCTTTGTTTGAAATATTGCTGATAGCTTGTATTATTAGGTGAAATGTCAAACATCCTCTTTTTCTCTGCTAAAAATTCAGGAACTATGGTTGATTTGTCAATTTGCACGTGGCAAAAGACTGAGCGTGCATTTATGGTTCTTTTTTACTCCTATAGCTTGACATGTAATCCCCCTTACTGTGACTGATTCATTGCTGCAGTAAAGGAGAGAGAGTGGGCAGAATGAATGTGAGGCTGGTAAAGCAAAAGATCTTCTCACAGCAGACATTTACAAGACATATCAGCAAAACCACAGAAATTACAAATGTAATTATGAATGACCTATATTTAGGTCTCCCAATGTCTGGACTATGACAAACAATGGATACTTATGGGACTGAGACATCATCAGTGTTTTTAGTTACACCTGTTGTTGTCCTGCTGTAAAAAGGTCAAAATGTTTTCTTTTAAAAAAAGAAAAATAGGACAAAAAAACCTTGCAGATGTATCTTCAACTCATAGAATTAACAGGATCAGCAAAGTACCAGTTTAATGTCCTTGTTCTGTCATTGTCTCTTTCATCTAAAGACCTAATGCTATTAGCTGACACCCCTTTCTTAAGCCACAGACTAGCTTCAAGGCTCTCTCTCACAGGGCAAGCTGGTCAGCTGCCCCTGCATCTCTGCTTATCAATGGCTTTAGGCCAAGCCTATGATTGATCAGCACATTTTGAATGGAAGAATATGTGATAGCACTGCAAATTCAGCACATTTAAAGATTAACTTATTTGTGAATGGTACACTAAAAATAAGTAAACTTGTAGATTATTAGTATAAAGAAACTAAAATTAAACAGTCAAATAAAGGCCCCAAGAGACAAAAAAATGAATGTGTTTTATAATTCTCTTCCTCATTTCTGCATCTCATCCAATCAAGATTCTTCTGAATGAAGATATTGGTGATTACTGCTGTAAACCTATTGGATGCAAACAATGTCTCATTGGTCTGGGGTCTTTTCTATTTAACAAAGGGGAGATTTCCTTTATGTTTAAGCATCCAAAAGACTCATGGAGCTCAAAGTATTTTCCTCCAGGATAATGGGCACATACATTGCATAGGTCAGGCCCTCCAGCCAGAGGAGCACCCACAGTAACCTCTCAGTGCAGATTACATAATAATGATATTTGGCTCAAGATGTTTTTGGTGCACAGACAAATATTAAAATTCTGTGCTTGAGTGGCATAAAAAAGGGCTGTATTTATGTGAAGTGTACACTTCATGTATCTATTAGGCAGGAGCATCACAGCACCAACTGATGTCGATGCCATACTCCTGCAAGTTTGTAACTTCTTTCAAAATGTGAATAGATAACATTATTTATGTTTTTGTGTAAGAAATGACAACTCCAAAGGAAATGCAGCCCAAAATAATTTATGAGTTACGTGAGGTGTTTTCTTTAAAAAGACTGATGCATAAACAAAATAAGCAGCTAATAGGTAGGAACATTTGATTGCAGCCAAATTACTGTCTCCATTCAAACCGATGCAACATTGTAAATCATCACAGATGAGAGCATCTGGCAAGTGTATCAGCTGGGGATTAAAGAAATTGTCTGTATGAGATAGTATAAACATTTGAGCCAGGAGTACACACCCTAGCCCAAAGCTTGAGCTCAGGGAGATCAAGAGGGATCAACAATGAGGATAATAAAAGTTGACATTTTCTTGAGATATGGGACAACCAGCATCACTTTGCACTAAAATATCAAGTTATCCAGAGAAATGTTGTTTGACACCCTGTTTCCTGTACAAGACACAATTAAGACTGACTAGAAAATTCAGTAGTCTATTACAAATGAGTGTTTCTTCTAGTCCTTTTAGACCAAATCAGGCATTTCAGCAATCACTGCGGGTTTGTGTGATGGTGTGGGAGCCCATTTGTAAATGCAAATTCAAATTAAATGCAAATGCTGATTTAATCTTATTGGGGCCTAAGGAGTTGTTTTCTGTGAGAATTTAGAGAGAGGGTTGAGACAGTAATGCAGTGTAATTTTGTTTAAATTCTGGATCTGCTTCTGAATTTGTTATAGTTTCTTTTAGGGAGATAATGTATAATAGATTTTTTGTTGGAGGCAAAGAATATGAACACACTGTCTCTGCTTTAATTCATTTTTCTGTTCTCAAAGGAATAAACTCCTAACTAGACTTTAAGCTGTATCTCTGAAATCTTATTTCACTTTGTTATCAAATCTTGCATCACATTCTCCACACACATTCAGAATGTTTAAAACTCATGACATAGCGTACTGTAGCTGCCTACCCTCTGCTGAATTAAGATGGATTTACCCGTTTAACATTTTACGTTATTCCTGGCTCTTGATTAAATCTTGAACACATCTTGCCTAATCTATCCTCTTACTTATAAAACAAAGGTTGGCATGCTTTGCCGGAACATGTTAGGGTGGACAAGAGGCTATAGGAAGCCCTGAAAAAACACACTGTGAGGGAGTCCACTTGGCATTTTGATAGGATGTGCTATGCCACAGCACACCTCCAGCTCCTCTAAACTATTATAATAACTACAAGCTTCAGCAAGATTTAAAAACAGTTAGTGTCATGTTTTTTGCTTTAGCTAGTACACGGATGTTCATGTGGGTTACTCTGTGAATTTAATATGCTGTGAATGAACTGAGAGCCCCAGGACTTTGTGTTCAACACAAAGATGTCCCTCAATGCTGAACTCTTTCTCCATGACCTGTTATGTGCTGCCAGTGCTCACGTTGCCAAATAGCACATGTTCTTGACGTACGTGGACTAAAAGTTGTTGTTCTGGTCCACCACCCATTTTGCACGGAATGCCCATTCTGTGTTTCCTGGTTTCCTTTTGTTGGATTAACCATAGCAAGCTCCTTGCCATCATTAAACAGTTTTTCAGACTGAGCTGATTAGTTATGTACAGTCCATTGTTATTTGTGTGATGCTGCTAGTATCCATAAGCATTTCCCCCAAATAGTAAAACACTGTGTATATCTTAACAAATCAACTTTTATGTTCAGGTGAAAGTAACATTTTCTAGTAAGAATAGTTAAGCACGATGTCATCCTGTTTGATTGGTCTTAGTACAGCATAACTACCAGATATGTTTAACATCAACTTATTTACTTGTCACTTAAGAAAAACTTTGGTGCTTAGCAACACCCACTGTTTAACAGTACCAAAGATGCCCTGAAGCAGAGTCACTAGGTTTCTTATATTAGCAGTTAAACTTGTTTTATGGTGCTTAACGGCAATTGGCAGCGATAACCCAGCGCTTGCCTGTTTTTGACTTTGTTGTTTTTGACTCAGTTGTGTCCATTCTAAAATGTATCAACATCTTGCACTTCTTTGACCTTTGCAGGAGGAGGGGTGTATGACCACCCCCTTAATTTGTTCTTGTACCATATGTCCCAGTGCCCCATTTTAAAACACCCTTTGTTATGAGTTTAGAATAATAGAAACACTCATGTTAAAGCACTGTCATTGTATATAGTTTTGTTGTGACCCTCTACTTTTCAGAGGTCTTTTTGATATTTCACAGTACATGTATTGGGTTTTGCTATTCTTATACAAGTTTCTTAAAAAAAATGTTAAAAAAGAGTACATTTCTAGGCTCTTTGTTTGGTTATCAAATTGGTTACATAGCAAACATGGACCAATCTGGAAGAAGCATTTATTTTTTTTATATTTTTGATATTGATAATTGGTTTATAAACAAAAACTCATGTTTTCATCTGTTGAAGTCAAAACTTCCAAAAATCAGTTTTTTATTTTAACACAGGTCCTAGAAAGATTAAATTGTTCGGACAAATGGTGAGTTTGCACACTGCAGTGATGTTCAGTTTTTTGCTGTGATTTGTGCGGTGTGCACCACATTTTCTTTTTCAGTGTTACTTCTGTTTGGCCCTTGTCACATTTTTTTCAAATTATGAGAAGGGGCATGACAAAACATGTCATTAGTGACTCAGTCTAAGTAATCTTACCAATAATACAAAGGCCCTGGTTCTAATCCCAGGGTGATCAAGTCATCACCTACTGCTCAAGCTCTTTAAGCTCCCCTCTAAAACTGTGCAAATTTGCTTAGTTTAGCTGCTGGTGGCCACATTAATGCTCATGTTTGCACCTGTAGATAAATTGACGCAGTTCGGTTCTTTCCAGAGAGCCTTTCTCTTGTTGGTGTCAGTGTTGCCATGGTTGCCTCAGGGACAAACTACATGTTGCACATTTACCTTCTAAAGTTCCTGGGTTCCCCCTGAGCTTCCATGAAGACATGTCTGTGAAGGCATAAACTCTGTGTGGAGATGAGATGTGTTTAAACACAAGTTCACTTTACTCCATTCTAAGTGAAGGAGGTTGTGAAAATTAAATCTCAGGATTTTGTGCAGGTACTTTTGCCTTTGAATCAGGCTTGCATCATCTAAGAGCCAAGAGGACACGCAGAAGTCTAGTTTTATTTCAGTTTAATTGATTCTCAATATGCTGAGAGGGTATTGTGGAATTTTTGCACAGTGATGCCAAAAATTTACCGCCCACCCTTTCTTTAAGTGTAACTTACACACTCCACCTACACCACCAACATACTAACTTAACAAAATGGCTGACAAGCTGTTTTTTAGTGTGAAATGAACACTACAGCCTCTCGGGTCAGCAAGCATGGCTACAGACTTAGCCTTGTTTATTGTTTTGTTCAAAATGGTGAAGAGTAAGGTGATTGTCCTACACAATAGCCTCTCTGCAAAACAGATGAGCTGTCAAACTTAAAACACTCACATGTTAGTTAAAAATGCCACCTTGCCCTGGAACCTTTCTATTCATAGCACACAATATTCTGTGCCAGTGAGGAATGCATGCACACCCAGTCAGTCACAAATTTTCATTGTTTTCTTATTTGAAAAATAAGTTTAAGATTGTACAGACGTATTTGAGATGTGTCTGTCAATTTGTTTGCTGTGGGGCCACTTCCACACTTGAGACATATTGCATTTGAGTATTCATTTCTATGTGAGTCTAAGCAATGAGTTATTGTGAGCTTTGCCAGACAGCAGATTGAGTGAAAACAAGTGTAACCTACATTTGCTGGTAGATTTAGTATAATGTCAGACATGGATCTTTACATGCAGCAGGGGGTCTATCTGTCACGGGTATTAACTGATCTTTCTTTTACTCCACATAATCCTTAGTAGTTCATCCCTGTCACCCATTTTGCTTTTTGTTGGAATAGTGTTAATCTTCAGACTCCCATCTGTTTCATTTGGTTTTTGCAAAAGGGAGACTGGTTTTGGCTGTTTGCATTGGTAGCAATACTTTGCCTGTTTTCTCACGGTTTATCTGTGCAAAATTGAAGCAGAATGTTCCATGAGGAACAGTGTGTTGCTCATCAGTGGTGCTGGACATAACATGACTGTTAACAAGGTTGCACTTGCGATTATCTTCTCAAACAAGTAAAAGAAATAGAATAAACAAATCTCCTTCTTTAGTCATGTGCTCAAACTGTGCAAAGCAAAAATTTACTCAAAGGGATTTTCTGTCTCCTCTGCAGATCTGTGTACTCCTGTTTATATGCCTTTACATAGTGTCCTACCTCATACTTACCCACTTCAAGAAGGCTGCAGAGTTCGTTACAGGTGAGTTCGAAATCATTTGCTTTCTAAGTTTAATTAAGCACACCACACAAAGACTGCTCTGTGAGTCAGATCTTCCTCAAAGATTTTTGGAGAAACGTCAGGAGAATTTGTGGTGTTGACAAGCATACTGATTATACCACTGTTTTGGACTTATTTTTTCCATGTCGGCCATAGATATAGATATAAGTAGGCTATACTTAAAAAAAACTCAAACTAAAAAAAAAACTAAAGGTGTTTTTCACCCTTTCTGTTGTCACTATAAGTCTTTTTTATAGTTGGTTATACTGCCTGTTTTACAAACTCGTTCTGTAAACATGATGTTCTTACTTTTATATGTACCTTTTTTGTGTAAAACTCAGATTTGCATTTTTCTGCACAATTAAGTGTAGATTTTATTTTTAGATTTGAATAAATCTATTCTCTTTGTTTGTTTACATTAGGGCCAGGACTTTAACGCGTTAATTTCGATCAATTAATTATAAAGATTTTAACGCGATAAAGATTTTAACGCG
>JAQMCX010000002.1:13714333-13896860 GCA_029814765.1 Acanthurus leucopareius | reverse complement strand
ATTAATTTCGATTAATTAATTACAGACCCTATAATTAACGCGATTAAAAATTTTAATCGAGTCCCACCACTAGTTTACATATAAGTATAGCCTGAGTTTACACACTACCAGGCTTGCAATTTCCAGTCAACATCTATGGATCTTGACTGGAGGAATCCAGAGGTGCAGAAAGCATGTTTCGTAACATGTAACCACCTCCTCAGGCAGTATACGTGTGGAGCGGGGTGGTGGAGGGGTAGTAAAGAATGTTGCTACAAGATAAACAGAGTTGTGCTTTTGAGTTTTAGCCTAAGGTCCGTCTGTTAAGACTAAAAAACTGACAGGAGGTCTTTTTTTGTTTTTAACATACATACACTGTTCAACCAAAATCATTAAACTTACTTAATTGTATCCCCTCTGAATTACAAGTTTTTATTTATGACATTAGAAGTAATCAAGAAAAAAAAATGTTTTGTTTAACACAAAAACAACTCCTAACAGTTTGCAAAACAACCTTTTGCATAAATAGAACATACCTATTTGGATCTATAATGTGTTCTCCATTATCAGAGCTTTAAAAAATGTTTTAAGTTCTGCACTGCGACTGGGCAGGAAGTTACATAATAAATCCAATAACTCGCCACTATTGGAAGCAGATGTAGGGCGTCCAGCTTGCCAGACCTCTCTACTCTCTCCGCTGTGGTTGTGTTGAATTGAAACCAGAGAGAATGACAGATTTTTTTTTCTTTATTTTTTAACCTTTTTTTGTGAGGGATCTGCTATGATTTAGCCAACTGTTAAAAAATTTTGTCTGCATAGCAACCACATAACTGTTGAGCCCTGTGGCTAAATAATGATTGTGCAATACAAGTCAACAAGGTTGTTTTTGTGGAGAGAAGAACTGGTTTTATTCCTCAGGCCCTTCCTCACTATCAAACAGCTGTGCCAACATATGCATCAGAAGACGTTACAGTGTCATGTACAGTGGTGCACATAACTTACATAACTTAGCAAATTATACAGTATAATGCAAGAAGTCATGAATGTGTATGAGTCTTAACAGCTATCTTTTGGGTTCTGCAGGGTGTTTTGGGCATACAGTATCATTTACAGAGGTGTCCCTGTGGTATTCTTAAGATAACTCTCCTGCAGTTTCCACCTATATTTAAATCAGTTTTACTAGATTCTTGGTCTTGCTTGAACAGAATGTTCCTAACATACTTGCCTCAAACCCACTCCCCACTCCTCACTCCCTGAGGCCTGTTAGACTTTTGTTTTTTTTCAGCCACATGTTGACTGCTTCACTTACTGCAGTCCCCTATATACCTGTATATACTGCACATAGTGTATACACAGACTGCCCCAGACAGCTTTTGCCTTCTTGTAACACAGACTTGCTGTCCATTAACATTTCATCCCTCTATCCGATTGCACTCAGAGAACCTGTGAAAAAAAGATAGAAATAAGTTGTCTCAGGTTGTTACAAAATAAATGTAAAACCAACTGGAATCTGAGTCGCTTTTTAATCATTAGTAATGCTACTTGTCCGTCTGCTCTGTTTCAGATGATATTGAGGATGCCACCGTCAACAAAATTGCGTGAGTAAAAAACTCCACTCATTAACTAACTCACTGCAATCTGTTCTCAGTCTGTCAGCATGAACGGTTGAACAGATTCCTTTCAGTCAACGTGACATGTGTTGTTGCCCAAGGCCAGTTGCCTGTAGATTTATTGCCTGTCTTGTGTGCACCTGTGTGGTTATGTATTTGTTGGTGGGGATGGGATAACATCAGTGTCACTCTGCCCTTTGTCCCTACACGCTGGCACTGTATTACCTTATCCAGGCCTACACTAGCCTTTCACCTAGGCTTTACTGTTCAGCAGAACTCAAACACATGACTTCACAGCTCTATGGCCTCTCTGTCTCCTCTTCCCAGGCTGTGGCTGTGTACATTCACACTGTCTGTTGCAGTGTGTGCTGTACTCCTTCTCCCCATCTCCATTTTGTCCAACGAGGTGCTGCTCACCTTCCCGCAAAGCTACTACATGCAGTGGCTCAACGGATCCCTCATCCATGGTAAATCTTGTTTTTAGAAGTCAGCAAGCAACAAACAGTTAAAAATCATAGAGACAGCAGGCATTGATCTGTGAAACTAGATCACATTTAATGAGGATCACTGGTAATAACCTCCTAATCAATACACTACAGGCCTGTGTCCAAACCGATCATTATTATGGAAAGAGTGGCTCTGGCTCTGCTGTGTTCCTTAATCGGGTGTTTCCAAAAATGGTTCAGCTGGTTACAAACTGCTACCATTTATTTACCTCTGTCAAGGCCACCAGCTCAAATTGAATTTTTTTTTTCAGTTGATCAATTGAGATTTAAAGTAAATATTTATAAAGCTTCAGAGTAAACCTGGCCTTTAGTCGATGTGGTAAACAGTTTGTTTTTTTTCACCTTTTTTAACCTCCTCTTAGTTGTTGCTCATTCTTTTTTATTAGCACATGTGACATGTCAGGCAGTCTTGTTGTTCTGCAGTTCTTGGCAGGACTGTCCCTCACTGCGGTCGATGGTGGCATTGCCAAAATGTTTGTCTGCATTTTTAACCTTAATTAATGTTTACGCTGAATCTGAAACTGATATTTTGAACATGTCTTTCTCCTCTGTTTTCCAGGCTTGTGGAACCTAGTTTTCCTTTTCTCCAATTTGTCCCTGGTCTTCCTCATGCCCTTTGCCTACTTCTTCACGGAGTCAGAGGGATTTGCAGGGTCCAAAAAGGTTCCAGTTTAGCATTCCTTCACTTGATACTAGACTCCAAAACCATGTAAATTGATGCATCTGTGTAGGAACCTGAGGATCTGTTTCATTTGTCTAGGGGGTGATGGCACGAGTGTATGAAGCAGTAGTGCTGCTGTTGCTGCTGGCTCTCCTTGTGCTGGGCATTGTGTGGGTGGCATCAGCCTTCCTCCATGACAACATGGCCAGGAAGAGCCTCTACGGTGAGTCACATGCATCAAAGATCCCTCAGTGACAACAGGTTTTACAGTTTTTTTAATAAAGTTGTTTTATGCTCCTCTCTGAATTTCAGACCTGTGGGAGTATTACCTTCCCTACCTGTACTCAGGGATTTCGCTGTTTGGAGTGCTGCTGCTTTTGTGTAAGTTTAACTCAGTCACAATCACATAAGCAGCTAAAATTGATAGCAAATGACAATTGTGTATAACCATTTGTGTGTTCTCTCTCAGTGTGCACTCCCTTTGGGTTGTCAAGAATGTTCAGTGTGACTGGCAGCCTACTGGTCAAACCGCGGGTGAGTAACACACACTGTTACTGATATAAAACACTGCCCACCTCTCATAAAGCAGCCTTTACATTAGCAGTTGTGGCTTGTGGCTGTGAACTGTAGCTTCCATTTTAATTGATGCCCCTTATCCTTCTCAGCTGTTTGAAGATGTAGAGGATACTTTGAGCTGCACCACGTTTGAGGAAGACTCGCTCTCCAGGAAAATGAACTGTGAGTTTGTTACCATAAACATACGCCTGCCCTTTTTTCTGATTGTTAGTTTTTAAACAGACTGATTTAATTTTTGTCTCCATCATGTGTTGTTGTTGAAGATGGCAGTGCATCATGCTGGGTACAGCTGAACATGGACGCAATAAAAAAAGAGCACCAAACAGTCCGGAGCAAGCGCATCGCCCTGGGTAAGACTGACTAAGCAGACTGCTCACTGCTTGCCTTCTCTCAGTCATTACATTGTATAAGCATCTGTAGCTGCACACACATTTATTATTGTTCCCTTTTTTTCTGTGTTTTTTTCTCACAGAAATGCGTAGGAAAGCGTCCCCATGGCAGCGAAACTTGGGCTATCCACTGGCCATGATTTTGCTCCTCGCACTTACAGTACTTGCTGTTTCATTTATCTATTCTCACAGGCTGTTGTAACTCATGTTTAAACACAGATGTTTTTTTTAATTCTTGTGTAACTACTCTGTTTAGGTGATGTGTGTACTGATGGTCTGCTTCAATGTGCTGGAGTTGCTCCTGGATGAGACAGCCATGCCCAGAGGAATGGAGGTGAGGGTTTACCCAGAAAAAACTTGGGAACATTAAATGCTTGGTGTGTCACAGCCAGTTGTCTGTACTCACTGATAAATGATATATTTATTTTGTGTGGTTTAGGACCCTCGCCTGGGGATGGCCTCCTTCTCCATGTTCGGCTCACTGGGTGCTGCAGTTCAAGTTGTTCTTATCTTGTATCCTTTTATCTCATTCGTCTGTGAGTGTGTGTGCACAGAGTTCACTCAGCATGTCCATTTCTCTGTGACTGAGTTATTTACGGACTCCTTGATATATGGCCACAATGTGACTCATGCGGTTACATTTAAACATTAAAGATATGTTAATCATTTACTTTCTGGATGCAGTCTTTCTATTTCTATACTATCTGAGTACATTATTCTTTCTTCCATGTTGTCCTTAAAATGGATTTCAGCTATCTAATGGTGTCTTCAGTGGTGGGCTTCTATAGTTCCCCTCTCTTCACAGGCCTCCTGCCTCGTGCACAGGACACCAACCTCACACAGGTATCTGACAGCTGACCTTCACATGTGTCAAATCTCACAGTGAGATACAACTGGAATCTACTGATGCTCTGTGTTTACTCCATACTCCATAACTCCTACTTTTCTGTTCATTTCAGATCATTGCAAACTGTGTGTCACTGCTTATCCTGAGCTCAGCACTGCCAGTCTTCTCACGAACACTTGGTGAGGACATAACAGAAATGACAAATTTTGAGAGTCTTTCACTCTGATTTTTGTGATGCGTCTCACACCATTTGTCTAATCCAGTATGTTGAATCAGTGGCGCAGCCTGTTGGTGACAGAAAACACTGTGACTGGCTGTTTCCTCTGTAGAAATACAAAACACAGACTTATCATTGTTAGTTCTTAGACATTGGTTTGGTGTGACAGAGCCTAAAAAATTCAGATGAATATCGAGAAAGCTCCTGTTCTTTTACTGTGCTGTTAATTTAAACTATATTCCCATGATACTGTACACAAATGACAGTATTAGGCCACTCTCAGCTGTTCAACAACTGGCTGTAAACCAGTGATTTAAGGAAAATCATTGGAAAAAGAAAAAAGAGTATTTAGTCAGTGGGAAAACAGTCAGCTCTTCATGAGGCTGCAAAAATTATACTTTGATACTATGAAAGCAGGACACAGTAAGGTCAAGAGTTGCATAATCAAAATTTTACTTGCAGTTTCAGTAATGCCCACAAGAGGGCAACTGAATGCTATGAATAGTAGAGCTCCTGATGAGGCCTGGCCTGGTTAGTTCATTCATAAGTAAAACATGTCCTCCTACCTCTTTTCCATGATGTCAGGGATCACCCGCTTTGATCTGCTGGGAGACTTTGGTCGATATAACTGGCTTGGAAACTTCTACATTGTCTTCCTGTACAACATGCTGTTTGCCGGTCTCACCTCTGCCTCCCTGACCAAGACAGTCACCTGGGCAGTTCAGAGAGAGCTCATCCGTGCATTTGGTCAGTCTACTTTAATATTTATTCATGATAAATGTGAGGGTATTTTGGTTGCACATATTTTTCCATCTGCAAGATAGTGTTGTGCTTAAATTCACTGCACTTTTGGTAGCTGTGTCATAAGTTTTCCCACCTTTGGCCTCATTTCCCTATGGGCTGGTCTCTCTTCCTCAGATAGAAAGAATACAATTCTTCAGGAAAGTGTAAAGGGACAAGAGGAGAGTCAGGTCTCCTTGGGGACCTTCAGGCACACAGCCCTAGACCCCTGCAGCACACACGCCCTCTAACCCTCCACCCAACACAAACAAGCCCTCAGAGCATGGACACGCCAAACACACACATACACGCAATCCCCTTCCTTACTGAACAGATAGCATCTCTGCACCATGGCAGCTCTCCTGCTCTTTCCCATTGCCTCCCAACTCACTTTTGTTCTGTGATTAATAGACTTTTATTTTACCTAAATCTATATTTTTCTTAGCTTTGTAAGTATAGTGCTCCACCTTGTGATTGTGTGTTATGTTATGTCTTTTTTTCCTTTCTTTTGTTGCAGGTCTCCACAGACTGCCTTTAACTGTGTCACGCTCCACCGTCCCCTTCAGACTCCTCCTGGCCAGCGGCCTGTCTAAAATCCAGTGACTTTTCCTCCTTGCCACTGCCTTTCCTAACCCTCTAAAACTGAGCCACTTTAAATGTGCACCTAATGGATTTAAAGCATTTGCAATTTAGTCCCTCTGCCAGTTGGTGCATGGGTCGGGCCGCCCTGTGTGAAGAGATTGGAGAGGGTGACCAGTCTGTCTAAACTGCGTCCAGTGGGAGCTCTGCCTGGACCTGTGTTCAGTGAGCAATGTATCAGAGTCCAGTTTTGTGCAGTTAATTGATTGTAAGGACAAGTACTGGTATAAGTGGTTAGATGAGTCATGGTTATAACTGGAACAAGGGGAAAAGGGATTTAAGTCCATATTGGTAGTCCTCCCTAAATGGACAATAACAGAGCACCCCACCCCATATAAAACCTGATGCCTAATGAAAAGAGGATCACATGGCTAGCCGCTGCTCTTTTGACACATGTGAAAGTCAGCAGAGTTATTTTGAAATATCACATTGTAACTGTGACATAATTTCCTCTTCCTGCTCCAGGTCGATTGAGTGCTCTCTCTTTCTCTGTGGCTTCCCCACACTTTCCTCTATTAGGTTGTATCACTATTTTAAGATTGGGGATCTTACATCCATGTGTTTGGTGGTCCAGTCTGCATCAGTGTTATGTTAATTAATGAGAGGAAGTTGGTACTGGGAGCAAATAGGACACAGAGTACCTTGTCTGTCTCTGCAGGTTTAACAGGAAATATGAGAGTGAGGTGATAGTTTCAGTGTTGGAGCCCTTCGCAAACTTGGTATAGTGAAATAAGAGCCTTTTCTGTGGGGATTTATCACTCAGCAGGGTTTTTCATTTTTACAGATGACAGTAAGCTTACTGGGAGGATTACTTGTTGATTTACAGAGAAATAGACAAACGAAAGCTTTACACTTTGTCTTATGCAAGACTTTTGAATGCCATGTGACACTTAGTCGGGGGAACTTCTGCCTTTGACCAATCATACTGTGAATTTTTAAGAATTTGTGTGGGAAAGTGCAATATTTTACAAGCAGAGGCACACTTTTTAACTCTACCAAAAGTAACTTCTAAATTTTCACTTTGTTTTCTTTTAATTTGCTGTGAAGCATTTTTCATCTCATTCCTCCCTGTGGAACATGGGGTGACTGGTTTCAGAATGTTTTAAAAAAAGGAAATGCGGCTATGAGTCCATGACGTTTTTATTTTTATTTTTGTTTTTTGTTTTTAACATTTTGATCATCTAATTTCAGTCCTGTTTATTAACTGTATCTCTTCATCCTCAGTGTAATGGTGAATTAGTGTCACCGTATGCCTTTGCTGCTGTATCAGCAGGTTATTAGCTGTTGGTTTGACCAGCAGGGGTCAGTGTGTCTCAAACACAACGCCAGCCTCTGTTGTGTGAGACTCTCTCTCTTTCTGGTTAATTATTATGTGTTATATTTAGGGAGCACTCAGAGGTTTACTCATTTCACTTTTTCTGGGAATTTTCTTTTGTTTTTTGGCAACACTAATTTTTGTATTGTATTGTTTTATTTATGGGCATTTAGGGTTATGAACTTCACATGTTGTGTCAATACTCTTAGGATTTTTAAGTTGCTAAAAATGTTGAATGTGATGCAGTTGAGACAAAAAAATCTTTAGTGTTGTTCTCAAAGGAAAAATGATATGTCCGTTGTTTACCTTTGAATTGCTCTGATGCTCCTTTCAGGTTTTCTAAACTGAATTTTTAACCATCATTGTTTTATGAGAAGATGGCAATAAAAATCTCACCATGTTTTTAACTTCCTTGTGTCCGTTTGTATAAGTATCTCAGTGTCTTTTACTGTAAGCTGCTTCTTTGATGCTTGTTACATTTTATGAAATGTAACTAGATTGCGACTGATCTGAGGGGCGTCTGTCCTCCATGTCCCTCCACCCTTTTGTTGCACTTCTTTAATCAGCAGCAGAAGAAAGCCGTATTTTGGCCTGTCTGTCAGCAGTGTCCAGCCACGACGCCACTGCAGCCATAGCCCACGCTTTCCCCACTCCGATGCAACTGCCAGATAAAACCCCTGCAAATCAGGGGGAGAAGCTACGTTCAATCACATTCACTCCTGCCCGTCCACACCATCCACCCCCCTCCATTCTTCAATCCCTTTTCCTTGCCTATTGTTCATTTCCTTACCTCATTTTTTTCTGAAGTCAGTTCAAGAAAACCCCCGGCTCTGATTAATTTCTCCTTCTTGATTTTTGTTTGCATTTCTTGTTTTGTTTTGTTGGATGTTTTAATTAAGCTTATTTGCTTTAGGTTTTGTTTTGCACTGCGTTTCCTTTGCTAAGAGGAAATGAACTCAAATGTCGCCGTAACATTACTTGCACATCTGGGGATGGGTGACCTTCTGAGGAAGTGACATGTAAGCCAGAAATTAGGTGTGTGAGAGAAAGGTTTGTGCATTATCGGTGTCTTGAAAGGAAGAGGTTTGCTAAATGACATTACTGTTTAAACAAGCCCTGGCTAAGGCTGCTGTGTTAGGGCCAAAAACAGTTTAACAATTGAAATCTATTGTCATTACTCACTATTACTTGGAACAGGATTTGGAAGCACATTTAGGACCATACTTAGAGATTAGTAGTTGATGTTTACTAAATATGGATTCTTTGTGTAAAAAAAAAAATATAGTCCTGAAAAGTGTAATCTTTTCTTATGAGTGGCATTAGTCCCTGGACTCATATTCTCCTGGACTGTAAAGAAACAATCCTAAAACTGAATATTTATGAACACTCTTACACGCCAGATAAATAATGCACAGTTTCTTCCAGTGATGCCTTGAGTTCTTTTTGTTTGTTGTTTTTTTTGTTTTTGTTTGTTGTTTTCCTCACTTTTCCTCACAAGTAATTAAAATTGGATTGGAAAATTGAAGCCTGTATACACAATAAGATCACTTAACCTTGTATTTACTTGGTGAAACACTAGTGTGGCACCTCTCCCTAAATACTAAGGTCCATAGCATTGCAATAGGAGTGTTCCAGCAGTCCAATTGGGCAACACACTCTACTGGACTTGTTGTCAGACATATCAAGGCAGGAGACAGACAGCTTGTAATGGGATGAGATAGGCTATCTTTATTGTCAAAACATAAGAATGAAGGGGGGAAAAAAAGACTCAGATTAGCTTTCCTGACAGTTAGCCGTTTGAAGTTGATGCCAAAGTGTATTAGGGGCTGTTATTCCCTCATTTTGTGCGCTTGCAAATGCAGACCCACTCACAGGAAAAGGCGAGACTTGCTCGCTAATCAACTGATAATGGGTCACACTGTCCGCCTGCTATTGCTGCCCGCCATCCTGCGTGCACACTCATGGCACACTTGCTTCACACAGTGGACTGGCGCAGGCATTTGTTTCATTGGGTAACTTTGAGTGGCTGATGTGACTTGGATTTTTAGTGAGACACCTGTAATATTACAACTCAATCCAGATCTCAAGTTTTAAGTATAATGCACGCAACCCATACAACGTATATATATCTATATATATATATAAATGTTTTTTGTCAGGTTCACAAAACAAGGTATAGCATCATACCTGATCTTTGACCTGCTTGTCTGGTAGCAGGAAGTTCCACCCTTCTCAGTCTATTGTCCACTTCAGTGCAGCATCGCCTCAAACTCAGCTCACTGCTGCTCTTTTTCAAGTCAAGGCTTAGCAAAGCAACATAAACCTGGACTTTACCTGCACATTTTACATCACGGAGTGTATAGTGATAGGTGTATTCTGAGAAGTGTAGCATGGCAAGTAACTAGTCACACGGGGTTACAATACATAAGCCAAGATCCATCTAGTGTGTGCAGCCACATCAGAATGCACCACCCTGCCTCTTCCTGCGCTGATAACATGGTGAGAGACAGTGGAATGGGAGGTGCAGTGGTGGGTAGAGAGAGGGGACGCTTGAGTATGTGTGAGTGTGTGTGTGTGTGTGAGTGTGTTTGGGATAAGGGAGGGAGGTAGTTAGGTGTCAGTTCCTTGACTTTCCTTTTCCCCCCAAACCCTTCTAGCGGCCTCCATCTGAGGAAGTGGATCCTGCGGACTGTCTATTCAGCTCCAGGAGACAAGCCAAACACTTGAAATGTCAAAGCCAGCATTTTTTCAAAACCAAATTTCTTTTTTCACACTAAATTTATACTTAAAAAAAAAAAAAAAAAAAAAAAAAAAAAAAGCCCACAGTCCTAATCCTTGGCTGCATCTGTAGATGTCCAGTATTTGCCAGCATCAGTGATCCTGTTAGTCACAGACAACTCCACAGAAGAGAAAAAACCTGGTTTGCCGGCATGTGCCCCTTTTTTGACCACTAACCCAGGTGCAAGCCCAGGCGTCCATTTGGAAAGAACAAAGCAGGGTAGGCAAACTCAGGCAGGAAAGATCTCGTTTTCTGTGCTGTGGCTTTGCAGGAAACCCAACCATTCAACCAGCCATGTACTCCCATCCTGAAATGAGGGAGTGAAATGCTAAGAACCAGAAGGAGACAGGGGGAGGCAGGAGGATGGGGACACCAAAATAAAAAACTAATAATAATGACTTTATTTCCATCTCCAACCCGCAGATGTTTGCTTCCTTCCTTTCCCTTTCATGTCAGATGAAAATCTCTTTACTTATATGGCTTTGAAGAGAAACATCGGTGCGGGTAATTGTAGATATGAAAGTGTTTGTTGCTTTTTTCGATTGAGTCATTCCCTGCATTTGTCATGAGGGCTGATATCTCCCATCTGCATTGCTTGGGCCAGACTTGAGCCTTTGTCCATGTTTATCATAAGGACAGGAAGATGTAGCTTCGCCTTGCCACCCCTCCCTACAACATCCTGGGATCTTCTGGAAACTTTCCTAACAAGGATGCCTTTCTGTGGTCACTGTGGAGCTCAGTGACCTGTGCCTCATCACTATGCGAAAGCAAATGTTAAATGCTTTTCAGATCAGGCACAATATCAAAAATTCAATCGTGCTTTTTAAATGAGAAACGATCTAACCGGATGATAAAAGAGCAGTTTAGTAGCAACATAAACTTGAGGCATCTTTAGCATGCAACCTAGGCAAACCAAAACATGCACGGACACAACAACCGTGTGTAAAAACCTTGTGAAAATACTGAGCGGCTCTGTTGTGAGTGGGCTAAGGATTGTTTGGAACAGTCACTGTGAAGAAATTGGCCATGATGCATCGAGTCCTCAAGTGTTCCAGGAAGCCACAGATAGGATGGTGACACACTTCGACCTTTAACTCGCCATTAATTTAAGCTTCCGTATGTGATTACAGATGTCAGATCCCTGAGACACAATGATTCCTTTCTTTTTCTGCTCTCTCTGGCATTATCTGACACATTTTATGACTCTCCCTGCTATTGTTCTGAGATGGATAAAAATAATATATTATGATATAGCCAGTGGGTGTTACCAGTGGTCTTGGGTGCATGGGGTTCAGGGGGTCAGGTTGGCTCCCCAAACACAGGAAGGTAGCACTGTAAGTCACAGTCAGGGGGGTCTCAAGGCTGGACACTTGTGTTCCCTCTCAGACCCTCACCTTCAACCCTAGTCTATTAATAACATGAGCATCACATCGCTGGCCTGTCAGCTCTGAGGGGTGGGATGAACAGACAAAAGCATGCATTCAAAGTCCTTCATTTGATGTTTATTTGTTTTTCAAAATACAGCCTGATAAACATACAGCATGCACTCTAAATATGCTAATGATAAAAAATATCATGTGTCTTGAAAAGTTAAAAAAATACTTTAGGGATAATCTAAAATCTTTTTGACTTTACTTTGCAGTTTGTGGTGAAGAAGTCGCCCAAAGTCTCAGCATTTTATTTGCCCTTAAAAAAATTAAAGGTGGTGGAGGTGGGTGGGGGTCACTGTGTTAACATTAGTAGGATAATCATATGTTCTTTGTAAGGTTGAATTGGAGGCGTGTGCTGTCGCAGTGGGAGCGCGCAAAGGAAGGGAGGGCAATCTTGTCCGGACGCTAATAAGACCCAATGGCTGGTGCAAGGTGGCCAGGAGCTCTGCAACGCGACAGAAGACGGTGGACAAAGGAGAGACGGAAAAAAAAGGACTCAAGCGGGACATTTCTGGATGGACAAAGAGGATGAGAGCGCCGCGGGAGCGTCCGTAAGAACTGCAGGGAATCAGTCGGACTTTTGGCGTGCGCGTCCCTGTGTGTGTGTATGTCTCGTCAAAGGAACTGCGTGGAAAGAAAAGCGGTAAGTGACTAGAAACAGACGAAAAACACCTGCGTCGAGGCTGGTACCTGCGCCGGACGTGTGAGGATAACTTTCAGTTCACAGAAGGCTTAGAAGCTGCTCATAATTGGCGAAATCTTTGGACAAAAACCTTACAAACATATGACTTTTTTATTTCTAATAACTGAGGCCAAACTTTAGATTTCAGCCAATCAGGTCATTCATTAGGAAAGATCATTCATCAAAACAACACAAACATAGTCAGACAACTGACTTTGTACTACTAAGCTGATTATCTGATCAAGAGTGAATGCAGTGAAAAGAAAAAGTACATGTCCCAACAATTAGTCAGTTTATGTCACATCAGTATCAGCTCTAAGACCTCAAGAACTGGAATGGACCAAGATCTGACATTCATTCACATGCTTTCACACACCTGGAACTGGGGTATCACTGCAGGCACTGTGAGCCACTGACTCCTGAGAGCTCCAACTCTCCCCAATGAAGCAGTCCTGGTGGGCCCGCCTGGCACAGCTCAGCCTGCTCGCTGTGTGGACCTGCGTATGGCTGGTCCAGGGATGCGGACCGGGCCCTGGCAACGGCATCCGCCACAGGCCCAGGAAACTCACAGCCATGCACTACAAGCAGTTTTTCCCCAACTTCTCAGAAAACAACCTCGGCGCCAGCGGCAGAGCAGAGGGCAAGATCACACGCAACTCTGAACGTTTCAATGAACTTGTGTGCAACTACAACCCAGACATTGTGTTCAAGGATGAGGAGAACACCAACGCAGACCGCTTCATGACTAAGGTGAGATTTGTGTGAAGGGTTTTATTTGATGTTGATGATACACTGGATCACTTGTTTCCTTCCCACCCTGCTAACACCTGGTGATTGTTAAATGGTAAGTAAAAAAAAAAAAACAAAAACAAAAGCATGCAGATCAGGCTGCAGGTTCACTGAAGGATGCTCTCACTGGTGTCTCTTGAACCTTTTCAAGCCAACCCCTCTGATGGATGATTAACTACATTCATGTGAGGGGACGGACAGCAGTTTGCAGCTCTTATCCTGCCACCCAGCACTGCACCTTCGAGTCCAACCTCATTCATTGTTTGCCGTACCCTTACACTGCTTGCCCTTGCCAGCCCTTAACACACAAATGAATGTTCAGCACAACAGTGTGTACGTTTTAACCAAACTCCCCCTCCCTTTTTCTTTGAGATAAGAAGATCAGGATGTAATTCAACACTACTTTATAATAGACTGCTTTCCATTTCAAGAACACTTCCTTTTAATCTTTAACCAAAGTCTTTGTTATTGGAAATAAAACTATTCCCATGACTGGTTCTCAGTGTGCCTGCCAGAGATCCAGAGATCCAGGCCCTTAAACTAGATTTCCTTAATGTTTACTGGTCATAGATTTCCAAATTCAAATCTCACGCCTAGAAAAGACAGTCAGCAGAGAGGAGGATTTGAGAACTTCGCAGGGAGATGGACAGCTTTGTGACTAAACATTTTGAATACCACACTGCTGAATATGACTGCAAGGTATCCTTGACACTCAGATGTCACCCGGCTTCGGATGCTGCAGCGATTGTGTGATTGTTCTGGATATGAATTTGTGTTTCTTCCCCTCCCTAAGTGATTGTATGTGATGGAAATCTGCGGTCGTATGTGTGTGCCCTGCTGATGCCCAGCTTGAGTGTGTGTATGCGTGCATGTGCCCCTCTTTTGCCCAAATGTGAAAGACGCTCTTTGTGCATCATTTGGAGACTCAGAGGGGTCGCCTATACAAAATACCCGCCTGCTGAAGTAATGGCACCGCCGGAAAAGCGACTATTGTAGTTCTGACAATGAAACGCCTCTCCTCAATGGCATTGCGAGAAAAATGCCCCCAGTTTGTTTTCTGTCCCTCTCGCTTTCTCACTCTTTCTGCCACATTCCCAAGTCCGTGCCCATACATTCTTCCCCTCTGCCCTCTCTCTCTTGAGTCTCAACCTCGGCCCTCCGCTACACTGCTTCCTTCTCACCCAACGTTTTCTCTCCCACTCATACCCTCATCATTTTCTCTCACTTTTCTTTCCCAACCCTCTTTTTTTTTATCATTCAGCTGCAAGATAAGCTTTATTCAGTTAATTATAGGCCACAAAGCCCGTCACATCGCAAGTCACAAGAGAATACACCATCAGGAGATGATAATGAGTGTATCACCTCAGTTGCTGACGTCACTATTTTTCAGTCGGCTATTTTGTGACAATGCTGACATAGTCTGTAACATCATGGCTCACGGGGGTGTAAAGAGTCACTGTGCACATTTCTGATCAAATGTCTCAGGGGTGAAACCGAGAAAGCTCGTATGCTTGTGGAACAATCTGGAGACTCAGAGAATGGCCTTGATTATTCTGTCACCCTGTCGAAAAAGGCCAAAGAATGTGCCAAACTGGCTACAGTAGCTTTGTTCTTGTACCCTGATTGTTTGAACAAGGTTGAGATGGCCTTTAGCAGAGTAGAGGAGGAATTGTGTGCTGATGCCAGCAGACAAACAATCATAACCTGGGAGCCAGAGACTGTGTTGAAATACTTGAATCATTTTTCGTGCACTGAAATCACTGTAGTCTGTGCACTGAGGTGTACAGTAGGCTCACATTCTGTACATGCCTCTTGGACACCGAGGCTGTGTCTCTCCCCAGTAAATCAATGATTACAAAGTGTTCCTGGAGTTAGGTTCAGACCTGTCTTTCACTGTACATGACACATGCTGCAAACAGAGAGAATAAAAATATAATTATGTGCAATAAAAGCAACAGAAAATCCTTTTTATATTCTGTCATAATTGTAGTTCTCAGGTTATAAATTTAAAGATCCAAAGAAACAAGAGGAAAACTTTGACAGTATGGTACGAAAATCAAGATAACAACCAACCCTTCTCTTTTTAATCATTATACAACACATTTTTAAAGGCAAATAAAAAACTAAGCAAACAATTGAAATGAAGAGAAAAAAAAATCTAAACTACGCATTGAAGTAATGAGGACATGGACTAGACTTTTCTTCCTTAAGAAGTCAAGAACTTCGCAGTAAGTTTGCAGTTTGTTATTCATAATGATATATTTAATCTTTTTGAATCACTCGTTTATTATGTTTTTGTGTAACTTTTAAAAACTAAAAGCAAAAAAATATACATATATATAATTTTCACGAACTAAACTTAATGATTGAAATTCATATACTTACCATTTTCTTGTACAATTTTCTTTCAGATGTAGAACATTATTCTACTAACTTGTAACCAGATCCAAAATGGACCCAGATATCTGATCTGAACAACAGTTTTCTTTAAAACAATGTTACATTAGAGCCGTGCTGATAATAGACTGCAAAAGCTGATACCGATCATGATATTGATCTTTGAGATTTAAAAATTGGATTTGCCTGAGGATATTATTTTTTTACATAAATTTAAAACATAAAAAGATATTACTGATAAGGATCCCTTAAATTTGGACTAAGATAACTATAAATAAAGGTATGTAGGACTACTAGAAGCGATACTTACAGTTGAATATTAATGGAGACACATATTCTTAATGAACTCAAATAAATCCTTGGCATTTACATACTTTTAATGTTTTTTAATTGTTATTTATCAACTTACATATGTGCCAGTGCTGATGTATCTGATAAGCTAATACTGTCTGATATATTTCCCTCTGTCTTAATCTGTTCCTAGCGGTGTAAGGACTGTCTGAACAGGTTGGCCATCGCAGTCATGAATCAGTGGCCGGGGGTTCACTTACGTGTGACAGAGGCCTGGGATGAGGACGGTCACCACCCACCCGGATCTCTGCACTATGAAGGCCGCGCCGTGGATATAACCACTGATGACAGAGAAACGGAGAAGTATGGCCTGCTAGCCCAGCTGGCTGTGGAGGCTGGCTTCGACTGGGTCCACTATGAGTCCAAATATCACATCCACTGCTCAGTTAAAGCTGGTAAGTGAGAGCTTTCATTAAAGATCAAGCAGTTAACTGTGTCTGTTTAGGAGATGGTGTATCAACCAGTCGGTGTCTACTCTTCAGTTTCTGCTAATCTTCCCTTAGATCACTCTGTTGCTGTGGAGAAAGGTGGCTGTTTCCCCGGCTGGGCCCGGGTCACTGTCGCCGGAGGGATGCAGAAGAGTCTGTCATCACTGGTCACTGGAGACCGAGTCATGGCCCTGTCTGAGACAGGCCAAGTTGTATTTAGCCAAGTCCTCTTGTTTCTGCACCAGGACCAAGAAAGCAGGTCTACTTTTCTGTCGCTGGAGACAGAAGATGGCCACAGATTGGCTGTTACTCCAAATCACTTGGTCTTTTTAGCACCCCACTGCAGGCTTGATATCGGTGAGTACCAGGCTCATTTTGCTAGTCGAGCCAAAACAGGAGACTGTGTTCTCATTCATACAGCAGAGGGTCAAGTACGTCCATCTCCGATCATCTCAGTTTCAGTAGAGGAGAGCCTCGGTGTGTATGCGCCCTTGACAGAAGCTGGAACTGTGTTTGTTGATGGGGTGCTGGCATCCAGTTATGCACTGGTGGAAGACCACAGACTTTCTCACTGGGCATTTGGACCTGTGCGCCTCTTCTCATCATTTAACCAGCTACTTTGGGGTGAGACAACAAAAGAAGAGCAGAACACAGACAGTGAAACAGCTTGCACTAAAACCCCATCATATTGTAGCACTTTGGCCACAAAGGACAAAGCAGATGTACATGTGAATAACAGCGTTGTGAACAAACAAGACAATCTGAGTGAACCTCTGAGGATGGCAATGAAAGAGAAGCACTCCTTGCAAAGACAGACATCAGATGTGCACTGGTATGCTAGACTACTGTACACTTTGGGATGTATCTTTTTAGACCCCAACTCATTTCATCCTTAGTAGAAGAAAACTATAGACTCTGTACATGTCTCTCTGTTCAATGTTACAACGCAGATACATTTACTTTAACACTTCCTGTCCTTTTCTGCAATAAATTAAAAGCACTGGAATGGCTTGCTTGCTTTTTTCACCATTTTTTGCATCATAATCTCTCATACATTCTTATACATAACTGATATAAGAAGATGAGTTTGATTAGACAAATTATTGAGCAGGTTTATCTAAGAATGGTCATGCCATATTGACTGTATCATAGTATATTTGTACATCGTGTTATTTCTTATAATTATTTCAGTTCTATATGTAAAAAATATTGGAATGGGATTGAAATGAATTTTCCCACAACAACAGAATCTTTATTTTTGTACTTCCTGAATCATAATATATAAATGTTTCATGTTATATAATAATTTCATTACATGTATTGTATGTCCTCACTTACTGTTGTGTCATAAAACAAATTAAAATGCCAATTTATCAGCAACACTCTGCCTTTTTTCAACTATGGAGTTATTTTTGTCTTCTAAGCTGATTCTTATTTCCCTTTTTCAGCACAACTGAGTAACCTTTTGTCAGAAAACTTGAGAAATTTGCAAGAGATCTTTTCTCTAGGTTTTAGTTGAGCATTATGTATATTACAGTGTTCAAGAGAGTTCAAGGAAATCTGGTCTAACAGGCTGGAGGGTTAATGAAAAGCCCAGACATACTTAATATTCCTCACACTGTACCACCATGACTGTAACACAGTCACAGACTGTATCACATGGCTACTTTAAGGGAGTTATTGGGCCTATTAGCATTTTAGAGGAGACAGTTTGATTAGTATCCACTGATAAATGTGGGTCACAAGTATTATCGTGGTTAGAGGTTTAGTACTGTTCATTGTTTGCACAACTTTATATTTGATTACTACACATAGCCAACAGTCTTTACTGTAATAATGAAAGTGCAGTTAACTAGTCACTGGTAAACATTTACCTTAATCATTTTTAATGTAAAACTACTTTACAAAGCTTCATTATAATGTATAAGGCAAAATTCAGAACATAAACAGTAGCACAATGTTATACACCCCCTTGTGGAGGAACTGATATTACGCCTTTGAATTGTATTTCATAATACTTCTTAAGAGTCTTTTATCTATTAACCACTCTAGATGATACACTGAAATCTAAAAACCTTGATTTGAATTATAGTATTTGCAGTTTATGAGTAACAATTTCTGTTAGTAGGATATTATTTATTTGTAAAATCATAAAGGAATGCATTTCTAAGGCACGGACAATACAGCAAATATTTGAATGTAGTACTCCACACTATGTCATCAAAGTATGAACTTAAAAAAGATTCAATATATAAGGAAACAGATCAAATTGCATTTTATAAAGTTGTCTACTTAGTGTTTTCTTGGGCTTTTTGTGGTATAGAACAAGTAGGAAATTGCACATTGAGCACCCAAGCTGCATTCTCCTCTTCCGGTTTATGCTCCAAACATCTGTGGAGGTATTTCTAAGAGATTATCCTTGAGATGCAGGAGGCAGATGGGAAAGCTCTTGGTCCGCTGACTGGCCAATAGGAAAAGCCTGGTTTCCTAATACCACCCTCTATTTACACCCACCAGCCAATCACTCACTGCCCTCCAACCAGTCTCAGCCCCCCAAAATCTAATCCAATCTTGATAAAGCTGAATGGGGAGTTAACTAATCCTGTCAGGGAGACCAGTAATAACCTATTTTCAAAATCAGAACCAGCACACCTCACACTCAGACACTAAGAAATGCAGATTTCCTTACAAAAATATGTTATTTGATAATGGAAACCAGAATCGCCAGGACTGAATAATAATGACACATATTGTGACCATATTGTGACAATATTTAATGAGACATGATGGAGGAGTATGCAGCAATGGAGATTTATCAAGGATCTGTACTGTGAAAGTAACTGAGCGGCAAAGAACTCTACAAACGTGTTTGAATTTTCCTCGAATGCTTGAACAGATTGGGTCAATTCTTTCTATATCACAGATAACACTGTTAGACTCCAAATGCCATCAAAACTAGACCTGGTGTTTTTATGGTCCAATCTGTCAGCCATTTCAACACCTCAAAAAACTGTGATTTATTTATTGTCTTATCTGGTGGAAAAATACAAAATCAATACAACTTTTCTTAATATGAAACTATATTTATTCAAATGGTAACCATTTAGAGGGTGCAGCTAAGTCAAACAATCACGCTATTCAAAAGCATAGTTTCTAAAAAGCATTGTTAACAAAGTGTTGTTAGGAACCACTCTAAATCAGTTCTGTTTTTTAGAAGCAAATAGCTCTTTATATTACTGAACAAAAGAGATGGTAAAGCGTTATTTATTTGTGCAAAACTTTAGAGGAACGACTACATTCACCCTGTCAAAAAAGAATTCACGTAGCATTTATCTTATCTGAGCCCTGGGGTGCACCTTCTGCACCACGATGCCTCTGCGCATATGCATTACCACCGGGGTCAGCAGCAGATCAGCCTCCTGCAGCAGGTGGTTGCTCACTGCTTATACGTAGCACACAATGTAATGCAGATGAGCTTTCAAGCACTCTCATATGTGTTGCACTGATATTACCTTTACATTTGAGACATTTAGCCAATGCTCTTCTCTGTGGTTACTTTTACGTGTTTGGTAATAGCCCTAATAAGCCACGTATCTGTAACACGACAGCATTTTGTATTAGAGTATGACAGAAGATATAGACCTGCAGTCGCTGATCTGGATTAAATCTGTGACCTTCTCATGAATGAACCAACTGTTACCCAGGTAATTTTTCTAAGTTCACAGGATCATTTCAGTGACATCCAAGCTGCACTCTGTGTAAGGCCTCAAGCTTTTCCTTTACATCGTGGCCCAATAATGGATGGCATGGGGAAGTTAGTGTCTTGATTGAAGTTTAGAAGAACTATTTACATTCAGGAGGATTTGCATGAGCTAACTTGGCAATCGGCAGAAAAAATCTTTTTTTTTTCATCAAAATTCCCTCTAGGTGCTGCCTCTTTTTTTCTCTTTTAAGGATTTTTCATCTGATTTTTCTGTATACAAACTGAAATTTGCTACATGCAGGGTATTACTCAGTAAAAGCTTCACTGAATTGTTTTCAGTTTCACCGAAAACAATTAAGGAGTTAAGCAGTTCTCAGAACAACACTCTTAAACCTATCTTTCCTGGGTCACCCATACCATGGTGATTTTCTCACAGTGATAAGGCAACATAATGATAAAGATGACCCACTTCCCAACCCAACCCCCATCAGGATCTGTGTGATGTTTATCCACAGAATACATTGTGACTGCTCCTTAACCTTAGTCATAAGAACACATTTGAGCAAGTATTTCATGAACAAGTAATTGATAATAAAAATAATGGAAAGGTTTTCAGTTCGATTCTCAACAGGTTCAGTGTTTAGAGGATTAGGTCTGTAAAGTTTCTGTTCTCTTGCCTGCAGGATGGCTGAGCATGTTGTCAACCTCTTAACACAACAAAGTCCCATCTTAGATCTATACATGTTTTATGTTTATTATATGTTCACATGTCATTGGACAAGAATGAACAAATATCAACTTAGTGGGTAGTAATTGCACAGCTAATGCCTGGGGCAATTAGGCAAAACAATGTGGCCACGAATGGTCAGTGTCCACAATAAAACCTCTCAGAATTCTTTAAATAAGGTGCATTGACTTATTTTGGTTATTATAAGTGAACCTGCTGAAACTTTGTCGAGGTTTATTTTAGACTGTGGGAGATTCAAGTCTATTACTATTCCCTGTCGTTCTCAGTCACGCGAGCCAAATGCGCACTGCATAACAATATACAAACATGAGGGAAATTTGGAATTAGTAATAGTGATTGAGTGCTCAGTACTCATAAATGTTAATTATAAAATAAATTTACTGAGAAAATTATGTCTTCAATTCATCAGTAGATCGCGGCTTATCAT
Organism: Acanthurus leucopareius; assembly: GCA_029814765.1. NCBI lineage: Eukaryota > Metazoa > Chordata > Actinopteri > Acanthuriformes > Acanthuridae > Acanthurus > Acanthurus leucopareius. Next base: position 13,875,607 of record JAQMCX010000002.1, on the reverse strand, counting down.
TTATCAAAACGAATGTAATCATCCTTATGGATGTCAAAGCAGGTTTACTCCTGCAATATAACATCTAATAAAAATGGCTTCCCTAGATCCGAAAATCTAATGACCCAATATCTGATATCTACCATATTTCAGTGGTCCGTGCACTTTATTAAAACCCTGCGATGTGTCGTAAATGATCGACCTCACACAAAGTTGCTAAATGTTGCGCTAAAGCTGCAACATGTTTTACATAGGACTACTGACAAAATAACGTTTTGCTTTTTCGTTTGCATGAATTAATTTCGACGTAGTTGTTATTAGCTAGCACTGCTAGCAGCAGCTAGCCACTTGGCGGAACAGCCGTGTGCGCCGTGCGGACGCAACGCAGTTCAGCAAAGAGATGCTAGTGACCCATGCAAGGGTACCCATGCAAAGTTGAGCTGCAAATATAGGTAGATAAGTGTATGCAGTTCAGTTGACTGAAACTCAAAGAAAAAAAATCTGCTCTGTTGACAAAGTTTGAGGTTATAATTTTCGGATGCACTATTTTGTGCAAACTTGTAGTAGCTTTAACGACCTCGCGTGCGAAATTCCAGAACAGAGTAGAGGCTTGCTGCTATTTGGTTATTAACGTTAGCACTCAAGCTAAATCAACAAGCAAGGAGCCAGCAAGATAGGTGGTGTATACATTCACTGTATTATGGTGGGGGCGCTTTTTCGGGACTGGTTGAAGGCTTGTCTCGGTGCTTGAAAGTTCCCCGGCAGTAAACGACCACTCGACACAAAACTCAGGTTGCTGGATGGTTGGCTAACCATAGCATTATCCATCTAGTTGAAGAGCTAGCTAGCACCACTGCACCGCCTGCCTTCCGCCGACGTGCACTTCCCCCACTCTCCCTCCAGCCGGCTAGCCGCAGCGTTAGTCCGGTACATAAAATGAAGCGACCATCAGCATTTTGGGAAGCTGTGTGGCTGTTTGGATTTTGCTGATGTATGAGGAGACGAAATTGTTTTTGTGAGGTGAGCTGATTTGATTTTGACCTTTTAGAACTTATTGCAACAGACATACCTAAAGACACACCAACCCTGACCTTAGACCGGGTAATGTTAGCGCTGCTATCGGTAACATTTAGCTTAGCGTCGTCTGAATGGGGCTGTCTACTTGCTGGAGACCATGCTATGATACCTGGGTGCTAACTTCAGATCAAAATGTGTTATATGCTGGCGGTGTCTAAGGTATGATCTAAAGTAGTCGAATTACTAACACGGGAGTATATGTGCCTGTGCACGAGACAGGATGTTTTTCTCGTAGTTTTGCATCTTCGGGACACTTTGCTGCTACGTCACCATTGGTAGTTGTTAGCTTTTCCGTATCAGCCTGTCGCTAGTGGTGCGGACAAGGCTATTTGCTGGACAGAACCAACCCTTTGAAGTCGGTGTTTACATTGAGGAATAGTGCTTAGCTCTGCAATTTATTCAACTATAAAATATCAACAGCTTCTACCGTGACACTACAACAAATAACATATGCTGTCGATTAACATCACTAAATGAGAACAAATACGTGAACCGTTAAAGTTAATTTGTAACGTTAACACTTTTCATGGTTACTTAGCTAGCCAGGATGTTAAGACGTTAACTTAGCCATCATGTCATCACTTTTGTTGTGAACATTGCAACTTCAAATTAGAGAGGAAGCCTTAAAAGTATGCTCATTAGCTGGGATTGACATTAATTGGGTTTTTGTAGGACTTAGATGAGACGTTAGTTTGAGGTAGAGTAGAGAGTAGTTTTCAGTGTTAACCACCAGCGAATACGTTTATAATGAAGATGTAACGTCAGCGTAACATGGAGAAATTAATTTGACCATGGGCTCAAATGCATTCTGCGGTCAACAGCTTGGTACCATTTACTAACGTTTAAGGCAGGGTAGTAAATATCGTATAGGTTAAATCAATACCATGGTTTTGTATAATGACCATTTTAAGTACCTGCTACGTACTAATCAGTCAGTAATTGAAACAACCCTAAATAAATAATTGTTACAGAGATGTATATATGGTGATGTTTGGTTTGTGTTGTAATTTGTTACTTTCTGATATTGTGAAATAAGTGATCAGTTCTCCTCCCATGCATTGTAAACACGAGAAAAGCGCACTCGATCTCGGATCGGGACCAGCTTCCAACTGTTGTAGCGAGAATAAACAAGGAACATTTCAGAAGTGTGTGCATGACATCGTTAGCTAATCGGTTGCTTTGCTCAGTTTTATTGCACATTTTTGTTTGGTTACTGATGAAAACCCTGCGAGTCTCTGAGCTTGATCCCAATATTTCAAAGTCACTGTCATATTTATTGTCTTTGGAGCGAATTGGATAAGGGCATTCAGTCGCATCACGAACCATTTTCTTCGTTATCTAACGTTTAACGTTACTTTCTACCATATACGACTATACATCTAAGTTTAAAGGTTAGGCAATTTCAGCCTATATCACAAGTATTTTACACTATATTATGTAAATCGAAACCGATAGGCCCGTTTTTTGAGAACCTGTGTGTTAAAGGCATTTTCGCTAAAGGTAAAACCATTATATGTATTATTTCCAGTAGCTTCGCGAATGATTTTGAATCCGCTCTTTCCTGCTTTGTTTTGTTATTTTGCAGTTTAACTGTTAATGGCATGAATCTCGTAGCGGAACTATGATGCGAGCGACAAAGGTTTTGCACGAAAGGAGTCCCGCTGCAACAGGAAGTTCTACATACGGAAGTTGTGTTTTCTTTGTGTATCTCGATTTATGGTTGTTTTATTAAAGAAAACACCATTTTAGTTTTATCATTTTGTGCTTCTCACGCAGCATTTTCACCGGTTTGGATTATGCATTGCTGGGTAAACAATAATTAAATTTGTTCAGCCGTTTTTCAATTGATCCGTCTTCTTGTAACCCTCGCGCTATTTTCGCGAGTTTGCGAGAAGGCTCGATTGCATGGGTGCTAACGTTAGTCAGATTAACACAAGGAAATCATCTAAAGTGATGACATAACAGCCATATTGAGTTGGTTGCGTTGTCGATTGTTGGTCCTTATTCAAAAAGTGCTTTTTGGAAGGGTAGGGAGTCCAGTGTGCTTGGTGGTGTGGCAGGAAAAGATGGATTTTGTGATTGCTTCTGTGTGATGATGAACATATGTTTGCTGATGAACAGTGCCATTCTCCTTTTTTTATAAACGGGGGCCTGCATAACACTGAACTTATATTGTTATGGGAGCAAACCTAAATGTTATGCATTTAGTTATCTGTTATATGTCTTTATGAGATTTATTCCCTCCATCATTAATCATTGACACCAGACCTGATGTTAAGCGCACAGCTAGTTATTGTATTAAATGCCCTCAAAATTTTTGCATTCTGTGAATCTTTTAATAAGAGTTAAACTTTTGAGTAACAAGCACAGTTTTTTCTACTTATGTTTTTAAATTGCAGATCTCTGTAAAGGAGGTCAATATCAGTACAGGGGATGGACGAGCAGAAATCAAACTGCGAAGAGAATGACTCTGAACCAACAGGTAGTGTGTGTTCTTTAAAAAAATTCCCCATGTACCTGTTTCTTTTATTACAAACATGCTTCATGAAAATGAAAATATCATAATTTGCCTTTGTTTGAGATAGAGTTTTTGTATTCCCTCAGTAGAAAGTTGGTAACATAGTTTCTTTTGTGTAATGGCAACTGAGAAGACGTAATTAAAATGTTTTTATTCTCTTCAGTAGATAAGTCAGTATGGTTTTGTCATTTATCCTCATCATTTAATGATGTGGTTGCCCTTTCCCCCATCTTCTAGCTGATGACAATGCCCCTTCCAAGCAGCTTGTCTCCTCTGAGGAGGAGTCTAAAGCCCTTCCTGTTGCTGAGACCTCTTCCAGCACACCTATGTAAGTTAGTCATTCACCTTAGAAAGGATATTGCGCTCACTTGCTTTCTTCACCTTTAGAGATCGCTTATACAACACTGAAAACGTTGTTTTTTTTTAAACTGTTTTCTTTGTGACCCTACAGCGAGAGCATTCGAGCCTGTGCGCTCTGTAACTGTGTGGAAAGAAGTCTGCATGGACAGCGAGAACTGAGACACTTTGGGCCATCTTCTGAGCGGCTGGCCCTCGAGCCATCAGCTTCTCAACTGCCTCAGCCTGGGAATGATGACCTGTCTTCCATTGGATTTTCCGACTCACCCTGTCTGGCGGCACTCTTTGATGACTCAGGTTAAACTAAAAATGTTGTACTATCATATATCATTGGTTTACAATAAATTGCTACTTTTCTGAATTACTACTATTATAGTTTTCTAACTTTTATAAGAACTGCATACATATGTAGACTCTAAGTTTGGCTGGAAATTTTTACTCATATTGGACTTTTAATGAATAGGGGGTTGTTGGGTTCATCACTGGTGTGCGATGTGGTCGGAGGGAGTGAAGCGGATGGAGAATGACGAGCTGGAGAACGTGGATAAGGCCGTTATCTCAGGGACACAGCGGGTATGTGCTCTGTCCAAAGACTTGAATTAGATAGTATCAGGGAGGAAAACAGGGATAACACAATTTTTTTACACAAAATCTTACCTGTTACCATTTCTTTATTGCAGCTTTGCGAATACTGCAAAAGGCTAGGTGCAACCATTCGATGCCATGCTGAGGGCTGCTCACGGTTCTACCACTTCCCCTGCTCAGCAGCCAGTGGATCTTTCCAGTCTATGAAGCAGATGGTTCTCCTCTGTCCAGAGCACATAGACAAGGCAGAGGAGCTGGGTAAGAGAACCAAATGTTGTTGTCAAAGTCGCAATGTCATTACTTAGAGCATGCTCACAGTAAAAGCCTTGTGCTTTGCACCCTTGGTAAAGAAGATGACAGTTGCAAAAATGACCACACGGTTCAATTTACTATGCTTTCTCAAAAAATTCCTGTAAAAAACTCAAGTTTTGATTTTGGTTGATTAAATGGGGACTGTCATTCTACCATGACTTTGAACATATATCTTGTCTTAGTTTTTTTTTTTTAAATAAAGAAGCACTTGTAGCTGTACAAATTACTTAGATTTCTTGACAAAACATCAGTTAGTGGCTACTAGCTACTTAACATGTTGATAAGTTAAACCAAGTACTAAAAGTAAATGATGCTAATATCATTTAAGTTTTCTAATACCTTCTTTTAATTAATTATTTTTTTATACAGCAGGAGAGGACTCTTGGTGTGCTGTGTGTGACTCTGCTGGGGAGCTTACAGATTTGCTGTTTTGTACGGGTTGTGGCCTACATTATCATGCGGCCTGTTTGGAGATTGGTGCCACCCCCATTCAGCGGGCAGGATGGCAGTGCCCAGAGTGTAAAGTGTGCCAGACATGCAGGTGAGTCCAATTTTGTGAATCAAACTGCACCCTGTACCTGCTAATCAGATGTCGTTCTAAATAGCTTTCATAACATTTACGTCCGAAAATTGTAAGCATGTGACATTAATTTGAGTTCCTGAGTGTCTTGAAATAACCAGCACCAACCACAACACAAAGTCCAAAGACACTGCTAACGTGACAGCAAACGTGAAATATATAGATAAGAGGATTTTAGCTGGCTGATATTTGCTTACATTAGCTTGCACGCTAACATTGACAAATTGCTTGCTAGTTAATATAGTAAAATACAGTTTTAAGTGGATGTTACCTGGAAGGAAGAGTAGTCTGCTTTCCATTCGCAACCTGCTTTGCTAGCTTGTGTTGCAGGGCGTCTGGCATTGAATCTGTGGACTGAAGTTATGATACAACTAGCTGGCTAACTCTAGCTTGTTTGCTAAAGTTAGTGCTGGCAAAGAACTATGAGTGTATCTGCCATTGATTGCTTTTGTGGAATTGACTGATAACATCAAGCTGATTGCCATTTCTGGATCTCCTATGCATCATTGAGCCTGATGTCCAAATAAAATCTAGAAATCTTAAAAGTTGTAGTGCTAATCTAAATATGACTGTAATTTATGGTCCCGCACTCAGTTTATTTTAGCGTGTAGATTTGTGTATGTCATATCACTGTTTTGAGTGATGCCCAGTTGCTCCTGCGCCAGTGGAGTGGGAACACAAGCAACAGGCTACCGGTGCTGCTAACACTAAGGTTTTTCTGAAAGTTAAAATGAGAACCTTTCAAGAGTAATTTTTTTGATCTTCATTTTCTTAGACAACCAGGAGAAGACTCCAAAATGTTAGTATGTGATGCCTGTGATAAGGGCTACCATACCTTCTGTCTCCAGCCAGCCATGGACTCTCTTCCCTCTGACCCATGGAAATGCAGAGTAAGGCACATTGATCATTCAGCTGCATACAAAAAGATTCCTTTACCTTTGAAACTTTTTTGGATTATTATGCTCTTGTTAATAAGGACATTTTAAAGAGTGCTTTTTCTGTGCGCTTTATTGACGATTCATTCATTTTACCTTTTGTCCCCATCACCTGTACCACGTCAGAGGTGTCGTGTATGTACAGAGTGTGGTGTCCGTGGACTGGTACTGCCAGGTTCGGCCCAGTGGTTTGACAACTATGCCGTGTGTGATGCCTGCCAGCAACAACGCAGCTCCATGTGTGGAGTGTGCAACAAAGCTGCTAACCCATCTGTGACTCTACAGAGCTGCAGCATGTGTCACAGGTTAGTTTAGGACAAATGCAATAGTGTTCATAAGAGGTAGCTATCATGTTTGAGCTTGCAGTTCATATCAGACCAATCATGCATATTCAAGCTGACTGGGGAAGTGCCCCTCCATATTGTTGATATCTGGATTTCTAATGTTATTCATTGAATTTTATCAGTATTTTTGTAGTTATCGATATTTGCATAGTTTGCATTGCAAGACACCTGACTAGTACAAGCTAAAGTAAGTTGCCATCCACCAGTCTGGTGGTTTAGCCCTCTGGCTTGCTACCGAGTCATGACCTGTTATAGATGGTCATTGCAGTTAAGGCAGAGAGGACTCAGAAAGTGAACCTGGAGAGAGAAATGGATTCCTTTAGGAGTCTTGTAGACAGACTTTAAAGTAGGCATAACAATCCTATACTTGCCTATTGTTGCCCCCCTCCCCAATTGGAGTAGACAATGCTATGTGATGTCAGCACAGTCTTATCTTTGCTCATACAGCTTTCCATGCATTGTGTTTGAACATACAGCTATTACCAGGGCAGGTTCCTTTCATCAGTGCCTATATTGTCTTTGTTATCTAATTAATTTGCATTATGTATATTGTCTTAAAGGAATTTCTTCCCTTTAAAATTTTTGCAAAAAGCATACAAGTGAGCTCTTTTTTTTTTTAAGTAAAGTTGGCATGTAGATGCTAGTGTATAAGTAAGTAAGGCTCATTTTAGCATAAATAATTGGCATGAAAGTTTCCAAGTAATAGTAATAAAAGAATTTAAACTCATATTAAGTGGAAACTTGCTGAGAAACAAAAACGGACTTGGTAAAGTTTTAAAAAAAATACCCTTAAATTATGTGTAATTAATTCAATACTGACTGTAGTGAATAAATACACAAAATTTTGGCTTGCATAATTTCCACAATGCTGCTTCAGATGATATTGTTATTGTTTTAGGTGGGTGCACAGTGAGTGTGCTCTATTGGGGGAGCTTCCAGAAGCCAAGTGCATTTGCCTGCTTTGCAAGGAGCAGCAGCCTGTCACTCAACCATACACAGGAGAAATACAAACCAGAGAGACATCTGAGGATTCTGAAGGGCATGCTGATTTGGTAGAGATGACAATCCAAACAGATGCAGACATGGTGACAGAAGAGCACACGGACTTATCAGAGGTGACACAAGGACAGAAAGGTTCATCAGAGATAGGGCAGGCTGAGGCCACAACTGACAAAGAAACACCGATGGAGTTGGGTAAGTCAAAATCGGACACAGTGTAAAAAAAGGTCAACAAAGCATGGCAATTCTGATTTTTATTGGACTAGTAAAAATTTGTTTATGTCCAAGATGTTTAATGCAACTTAAATACATTTGGCTTTAGGGGTGGAGTCGGCAGTTGTTGAGGCAACAGATGTTGGGGACAAGATCACTGAGGAAGAGCTGAAGGAAGCAACAGAAGAATTCCCTTCTGAAGCGCCTGCTGTTCTTGAGTCCACAGGTAAACAAAGAACACACTGTAGAGATAAATGTTTTGGAACTGAAAACAAAGCAGTACTTAATTGCATGTATGATCGTTTGCCGTAACTAATGATAGATTTATAAACGTTTACACTAATAACCATGCGTTTCTTAATCTCAAATGTAGAATGTGCAACAACGGAACAGGGCCCCTCTTGTCTACCTGCTGACAAAGAGAGATCAGAAGAGGCCACCAGCCAGGTGACCCATGTCACCCCCTCCCATGACTCCACAGCAGAGACACAGTCTAACAACCCTAAAGTAGAACAACTGGTGTCACAGCATGGCCCTGAGAATATGGAGGTGGAGAAAGAGGTGGAGAAGCAGGAGACCACTCCCTCAGTGGAAAAAGAAGTATCAGCTGAGTTATTAAACCGTGACTCTAGCAGCGTGCCGATCACAGAACCATCCAGCAAGGATCCACCAAAGTTACCAGCTTCTTTAGGCTCAGAGGACAAAACAGAGCATTTGCCCATGGTTAATGAAAAGGAAAGAAGTCCATGCCAGGACCACCAGTCTCCCTCTTCTGTTTCTTTATCAGTAGACACACAAGAGGCCCTCTCTGCTGTGGACATGGAGGGAAGGTTACTACCTCACTCTGAGGAGGAAGAGGAAGAAGAGGATGATGAGCCAATGAAAGGAGAAGAACACTGTGTGGATATAAAGCAGGAACTGCAGGAGCAAGATGTTAAGCCAGAATTGCTGCTAGATGATATGTCCAATATGAGCCACGGAGATGAAAGCAGCAGTGGCTTTATGGGCTCTCCAGGAGAACCTGATCCTCAGCTCTCGATGGAACTTGGCCTTGTACCTGCTGGCCGCTCACACACAGATAACCTGCTCACTGAGACTGATGACTCCCTTCCCTTCGAACCTCTCAGAAGTGACAGAGAGAAGGCAAAACGCAGAGGATCCCCAGGCCGTTCTCGTGTCAAACAGGTGAGGTCACTGGTGCTGCAGCAATCACTTATTTGGGTAAACAACTGTATTCTCCCCTCTGCAGTCAAAATAAAGAGAATATACCCGCTGAATCAGGTTGGTGCAATTTAGGCTCCATGTTCGTATGAATTTCAGAATCCGACATGGACGACAGATAACAAAAACAGTGTGTTCAAGAATGACACTTAAACACAGTAGGAACACAGCTCATCCTTCATCCCATCTAGCAATCTTACTGCATAATGTACATTGCTAAAGCTAAAACTACCTTGCTAGTAGTAACGTTGATCCTAAACTTTGGACACTTCCTAAAGTCTAGTCAGGCGCGTCTTTTCCTTGCCTCTACTGTTTTTTCTCTCTTCCTCCGTTTTGCTTTCCTTGCTATCTTCAAGTTGCCCGTTTACAGGATAAGCAGAATGTGCAACAGTAATATTCATCAATGTGAAACAGGATGTGCTTTTTATAGTTACATGGATTAAACAAAGTATTGTCTGATTAGTTTTTAGTATCGGTCACTAGTTTCTCTAAGACCTGTTTCAGCCCTTAAATTCCCCATGTTCAAATTTGTCTATATTTAGACAACTGACCTTTTGTTTTTGTTAATTGTCTTCAGATATCTCATAACATGACATTAAAATGTTTTTCCTTGTAGGGGCGAAGCAATAGTTTTCCTGGAAAGCGAAGACCTCGAGGGGGTGGTGGAGGGAGAGGGCGTGGTGGGAGGTCACGCCTCAAAGCCATGGCCTCCTGCATTGATGCATTTTTGGTAAGCTGTGACTAAATGCGACATTTTACAAGTTCTTTAATTAACTTGCACTTATGTTGTGTGGTCATAGTCACTGTGTTGTTTTGTTTTTTTTTTTTAAACAGGAAATTTGTAATTTGGAAATATATTTAAAACTTTTTGTTCCCTTGTCCACAGCTAAGCATGACCTCAGACACTGGAATAAGTAAGGAGGAAGATGATGAGGAAGATGACACCATGCAGAACACAGTTGTTCTTTTCTCAAACACTGATAAATTTGTGCTCCTACAGGTACAGCTGTTGTTTTAAAGTGACATATTTAATCACCCTGAGGCGTTTTTTCTGTGCCCAGAACCATAATTGTCACCTTCAAATGCAACACAGACTCATATTTCTGCATAACATTTTTCCCTCTCACATTCTCTCTTTTTTTGTAGGATATGTGTGTTGTGTGTGGCAGTTTTGGAAAGGGTCCCGAGGGACAGTTGTTGGCTTGTGCTCAGTGTGCCCAGTGTTACCATCCTTATTGTGTGAACAGCAAAGTAAGCATAATACTTTACTTTGACTTTGTTCATCACTGTGTTATGTAAATCAGTAGATTAAACCTGATATCTTCTTCAGATCACCAAGACGATGCTCCGTAAGGGCTGGCGCTGTTTGGAGTGTATTGTGTGTGAGGTGTGTGGAAAGGCTTCAGACCCCTCTCGTCTGCTCCTTTGTGATGACTGTGATGTCAGCTATCACACCTACTGCTTGGACCCACCCCTGCACAATGTTCCCAAGGGTGGTTGGAAGTGCAAATGGTAAAAAAATAAAAAACAAAAACCAGTAACGAAAAAAAAAACTTCTTAGAGCACAATGCTTCCCTTAGCCTTGTACCTTTTGAATGCTCTCAAATGGAAATGATACATTTTAATTTGCATATTATGTAAAACACTCATGCCACAGCCTTGCATTAGCCATTCAGAGGCCCATCCCTTTGCCTCTTGCTTCTGTAGCAGAAGAAAAAAAAATCTTTATTTTGATATTGCATAATAGCTGTATAATTGTTACAGAGTACTTCACTACTTCCACGCAGGTGTGTATGCTGTGTGCAGTGTGGCTCCAACACGCCAGGTTTCCACTGTGAGTGGCAAAACAACTACACCCACTGTGGCCCCTGTGCCAGCCTCGTCACTTGTCCAGTGTGCAGAGAGAACTTCATGGAGGAGGAGCTACTGCTGCAGTGTCAGTACTGTGATCGGTGGGTGCAGCTCATTAGAACTACATATGCACACACAAGACACAGAAACTGAGGTATTCATGAAACAGCAGCTAATGAAGACAAGAGGGGAATAGATTATTTATGTATTTTTCTTGTCATGAATAATTCCATAACATCTTTGATTTGCCGTGTGATTTGTTATGGAAGAAAGTATGCATATTGATGTATCGCTGTGTGCCTGTGCAGATGGGTCCATGCTGTCTGTGAGAGTCTTTACACAGAGGATGAGGTGGAACAAGCTTCTGATGAAGGCTTTGCATGCACATCCTGTACCCCATATGTTCCAAAACCTGTGGGTAAGTCTAAAAATGTCCCAGTTCCAAAACGAAGACACAAAGACTGGTTTTAAAAACATACACAGGAAATTCTTGTATGTACTAATGCATTTCTTGTGCTTTTCTACCTGCTTTTTGGCTTTATTCACAGTAGTAGAGTCAGCCATTATGGCTTCAATAAAGATCAAAGAGCCAGGTTAGTGGATTTTGCTTACTCTTGCTTATTGTCACAAGCACATATCTGTGTAATCATCTGTTATTTGTTTTATTATAAGTCATTTAGATCTACAAATGTCACCCTACAGAACCTCAGTTCTACCGGTTGGAAGGTGTGTGGCTGACGGAGTCGGGTATGTCCCTGCTTCGCAGCATGTCCATGTCCCCCCTGCACAAGAGAAGGCAGCGTCGCTCCCGTCTCGGAACTCTGTGTTCTGAGGGAGGTCCTGATGGAATGGACCTGAGGGAGGTTGAAGGAGATGGTGAAGAGGGAAAAGGTTTGCACACTCTTTGCTCATCCATCCATCAGAGCAAGAACAATTTTGAGGTGTTCTGCCCCTTTTTAATGCAAGAATTTGTGCATATTCAATTTTATTCTTTAGGGGAACCCATGGAATGTGAACCTAAGATGGAGAACCCAGGGAGCCCTGACAGAGAAGGTGGTGCTGAGGGAACTGAAGGCATGGCTGACTGTGAGGGACTTAAAGGAGGGGCAGAGGAGACAGAGGATAGCAAAAAAAGGAAGCGGAAACCTTACAGGCCTGGTAAGCTACCCAGAATTCAATATGCAACTTATAACATTCAAATAAGCATCCAAAAAATGTTAATTATTATATTCTTTATTATTTGTACCAGGAATTGGTGGCTTCATGGTGAGACAAAGAAAGTGTCACACACGCATGAAGAAAGAATTTTTTGCCCAGCTGGCTGGAGAGACTACATTAGATGGACAGCCAATAGAGAGAACTATTGAAGAAGGTTGGTGAAGACAGATTTCAATTATATTTTTTTTTATTATTACATTTGTAATGAAATAATTCAGTGCTATTTAATCAGCTACAAATGTATCAATTTCAGCTCTTACAGAGTCCCATTTTTTGATTTCAATATGGTAAAACAGTCAATTAGGTCAACTAAGGCATCAATGGCTGGCATTTGGTTTAGTTCATATTGGGTGGTGCCCTTCCTAACAGCCAAAGCCCTGCAGTCATTGTGTGTAATTACTGTTAACAAAAATCAAGCCAGTGCTCAAAGAGAGAAAAATTTGTTGTTGTAAGGAAAAAGCACTTAGTGAGACTGGTTGGTCAAGTATAAAAACCACAAGCTGACATAGCATGCATCCACCCACTGTGCCTAGAGGGACCAAGCGGTTATTAAGGCATTCTTACCAGGTAAATAAAGGAACCCACTTACCTGAAGAGGTCAAATGCTTTGTAGGTGGAGTTTCAGCCAAACATTCAGTGGAGATGAGCATGAGCTATGCAGCCTCTGGGGCACTAACCGAGAATGAATAGATATAATGCTATGAGCAATGATGCCAGCTAATGCTAAAAACATACATGGCCTTATATGACCTTTGCATTTAAGTTTAGATTAGAAATTTAAATAAGTGAGGGTCGACAATGTTAGCTTCTCAAACACATTGTTCTTTGCCTGTTTGTTATTGACTGATTTGTTTTTCGTGAATACTGTAAGTTTGGTGCACTGAATTTCACAGTTATATGCTTAGGACCCCACCCTGACACAGATAACATAATGGATCCTAAGCCAGCAGAGGGTGAGGAACAGGCCAAGAAACGTCGGGGCAGGAAGAAGAGCAAACTCGAGGACATGTTTCCAGCCTACCTCCAGGTTTGTGTTTTTTTCTATGCGTAATGCTCTTAACATTTTTGAAATTTATGGTATCCATTTATTATAATGTTTGTTTGTCCTAAATGTTTGTAATTCATTACAGGAGGCTTTCTTTGGGAAGACACTAATTGACTTGAGTAAAAAGGCTGTAATGATACCCCCAGGGCACAGGCCAGGTCAATGCCTTGTCCGACCTTCATTACCAGCACCATCAGGGCTCAAAACTACTGCCCCAGAGAGTAAGAACACTAACTAGACCCATGACTTATCAAATCTCTACAAATCGTTTGTAACAAAAGTTGTGGAAAAAGTCAGTACTTAGTATGTTGACCTTAATGCTTCTTTTACTAGCTGATGCCAAGGATTGTTTGGGGAAAGATCATTTTCCTCATAAGCAAGAGGGGGGTGAGGACCCCCAGGCTCAGGGAGAAGGTGCAGGTAAGTGTCTGGACACAGATGTTGCTTGTTTATTGTTATGGTCTTAATATAGTTGCATGTTGGTTTAACATTGCACATTTTTAGGTGTTTCTGCACCGTCCTCATCACTGAAGGACCAGGTGTCAACTGATCCTCATGACTCTGATGCAGAAAAAAATGAAGGTACTCCCCTGAGAGGATGCTTTGGTTTTCAATATGCAACATGAACTAAGGAAAAGTTTTAACATCTGATGCTAACACCATGCCTCACATGATGTTGTCCTGTCATGACAGGTCTTCCACAAGGGGTGGAGAGTCAGGATTCTGAGCAGTTCTTTAGGAAGGTTCTGGGAGTGTCAGATGGCTCCTCTCTGGGGGGTATGAAGCCCATTTTGGAGGGCAGTAAAGGAGAACTCAATCGTGGCACTCTGCCACAGAGAGCTCTCCTCTCAGGTGTGTACATGGGGATGTCTGCAGATGGTCATATCATTACCTGTTTTGAAGTTCAAAACCATGTTTGCTGTATGATTGAAGACGCTTGCGATTATGTAAATAAGGTTTAACCAATGTTTATATTGGTACTCAAATCACTTGCAGGGTCCCTGCCCTCGGCTGGAATGATGGATGCCTTTCCTGGTCTCTCTCAGTCACCGTTCTTTGACATGCGGTATGACCAATACTAAATGCCCCTTGAATTTTTTCAACAACCTGTGCTCCTGCAACAGCTAGTGCTAAAGATCAGTGAAAAATCAAATGGAGCTTCATTTTAATTTTTCACATTGTAGAACTGACTCGCTCCTCCAATTGATCGTATAAGCCCTTATTTTATGAAAGACGATGCCCTCTCATTTGATGTGCAGGGACAGAGGAGCACTGTTCAGTCCAGATGGGGGTGAGGAGAGCCCCTGGGCCACGCCCTCCACCCCAGCAACCCCCTCCTCCCCACCAACCCCCACTGAGGTCGAGGGTGATGGACTGTCTTACAACCAGCGGAGTCTCCAGCGCTGGGAGAAAGATGAGGAGCTTGGAGAACTCTCAACCATCTCCCCTGTTCTTTATGCCAATACCAACTTTCCCACTCTCAAACAGGACTACCCAGGTGAATGTGGAACACACACGATACCAACATTATAACCTGTTATTAAACCAAAAAGTCATGCCTTTCAAATTAAGGATTATATCACTGTGAGATATTGAGCAGATGTTAAAATATTTCTCCTGTCACAGATTGGGCCAGTCGCTGTAAGCAGATCATGAAGATCTGGAGGAAAGTGTCAGCTGCTGATAAGGTTCCATATCTGGTGGGTTTTCTGTTTTTTGTTTTACACAGTGATTCTATCATAATTGCTTTATATTGACTGAACATAGTTTTTCTGCAATTATATTAAACACAAACTATAAGATGTGGTCAGTTATGACAGATTTCTTTATATGCATATCTATCATATCCCCTCATAATTTTATGATACCTTCAATTCTATGCAGAAAGCCTTAAGGAAAATGCAAACAGAAATACAGAAAATTCGATAAATGTATGTGCACTGCTTGTTAACACTTGATAAGAAATTGGGATTTCTTGTATTCAGCCTGAATTAATGCTTCTGCAAGTAAACAAAAGTAATATTTTTTATTTACTAATGTTTTGAATGTTAATTACTTTCATATTTTTATGTTACAATCTAATTTCTTTGTGCAGCAAAAGGCCAAAGATAACCGAGCAGCTCAGAGGATCAACAAGGCACAGAAGGTGAGTTAAAGCGTCAGCATTCTATTGTATTGTCAAAGTTCATGACATATTTGGTAGCTGTTATTTGACTCACAGTGCAGAGATTTTTAATGTTTCCTCTCCACTCTTCTCTGCTATTCTTACAGCAGGCTGAGAGTCAGGTGTGCAGGCCAATCAAGACAGAAGCAGGGCGTGTGAAGGGAGAACGGCCCACTTTACACCTCCAGATCCCTCCACCTTCAGGCTCTACGTCAGTCTCTTCCCAGCCCAGCTCAGCAGAAAGCTCATTTCCTTTCCCTCTAGATTCAGGATCGTCCTCCGTCTTTTTCTCAGATGGACCTGTTAAAACCCCAGGGTCAGCTGAAATCCGGACAGATCCCTTGGCCAAGTTTCCTCCTCAGTCGCCCCATTCTCAGTCCCACCCAAACACACCTTTTTCCCATGCTGGGGCCAGCCCCTTGCAGGCCTCTTCCTCAGGTTTTTCCGCTTCCGGCCCACAGGGTCCTCCTCAGGGACGGCCAGCCAGTCTTGGCCCCTTTGACATGCAACCAGGAACTCCTGGAACCCCCAGACGGGCTCAGCAGGTTGACCCCTATTTCAGATCACAGCTGCAACAGCAACAGGGTCATCTACCACAATCACAGCAAGGCTCTCAGGAGTCCCTAGGACCTCCAGAAAGTCCTCATTCGAGAGGTGCTGGACTTGGGGAGTCACCAATTTTCTCACCACCCCACAGTACCCACTATGGGGATCCTTTTAGAAACCAGCAAGGCATTGGGCGGCCAGAATACGGTTCATCCCCATCACCCTCTGCAGTGGCTTCCTCACCTGCAAGTGCAGGGCAGTATAGGGCTGACATGAGTGCGCCTTCTCCACGTGCTTCTGCAGTTGGAAGACCTGACTTATCAACTGGCTCCCCTGCTGGAATGCTGGAGTCTGGGGATGGTTTATTTAAGGCACCTATGACGCCACGGATGCACCAAGGGGAGGGCGGGGCTCTTCATCCTGGAGCCTCCCCTAGCCACCCTTCTGAAGGCTACAGGCAGTCTCCTTCCCATCCTTTCTCTGAGCCCCACACTCAGCCATCGCTAACTCCCAGACCTCAGTCAGGAGACAGTTGTCCTCTTGGGTCCCAGAGACACCCTGTAGGTCAACAAGAACAATGCCCAAGAGTACCCTCAAGCCCACAGTCCCAGGGCAGCTCTCAGTCCCCCCACACTCCAGGTGGCCTCTCCAATGATGCTTATTCTGTCCATTCTCCTGCTACCCCTCGTTTCCAATCCCCAGATCCTTGTTCTCAGCCACCTTCAAGACCACAATCTAGAGACCCTTTTGCTACTCTCCACAAACCCCCTCGCCCCCCCTCTGTTGCTGCAGAGGGAACTGCAAGTTACAAAAGCTCACCTCATCCTAACCAGCCTACTCCACCCACTCCCACTAACAGTTCCATTGGGGATCCTCTCTCTGGTAAACCATCAGCAGCTCCTGCTTTTAGCCGCAGTCCCAGCACAGGAGGCTTCCAAATTAGTCAACAGCAGAGTCAGATGTTACAGGGTCAGCTTCAGCAACCACAGCCGCAGACTCAGCAGACTGTGGGGGCAGACAGCTTCGGCTCCAGGGTGCCACCTCCTTCTGGATCTCAGGATCTACCAGCGGTCCGCCCTCCAGACACATCTCATCAGCCAGCTTTACCAGGCACTCAAGAAATGCCTGACATTTCAGCAGTGCAGGACCCTGCATTAGTAGGCCTTAGCCCCTCTGAGCTTGAGAAGCACCGACAGGTATCTAAGAATTAACATTAACCAGTGAACAATCATTCTATCAGCCTTCTAGGTGTATTGCTAATTCATGTTTCTTGTATGTTTTAGCGCCAGAGACTAAGGGAATTCTTAATCAGACAACAAATACAGAGAAATTCCATTAGACAAGAGAAGGAGGCTGCTGCTGCTGCTGGCAGTGCATCCCCTGGCTGGTCTGGAGGAGAAATGGGAGCATTTCAACAAGACAAGGCTCAGAGAGCACCACCACCTTATCCACAGGTAGACATCTTAAAAGAATATGCCACAAATCTTACAAATGTAGAGTCTTGAAAAATTTACAGTTTAATAACAAGTAAGATTTCATTAATGAAAGACTAACTGCTTTGATTAAGAGCTCATAAATAAAAAAAATAGGATACCAAAGGTAAAGATGCACCATGCAGGGTCTATGTTAATTGATGCACACTAAATGCCAAAGAGAGCTTGGTGGCTGTGGTTCAGCAGGAAGACTCGGGCGTCCACCAACTACAGGGTGGGAGGTTCCATTCCCAGCTTTTCCTGTCTACTAATTGTGTCTTTTTGCAAAGAAACAGAACTCAGAATTGCTCCTGATAATCAAAAAAGTCGTAGCTTGTGTGTGGAAAGAATTGTAAAGAGTTTTGGATAGAAGCATTGTAGCCATTTATAAATTATTGTAAGAAAAAATGTCAAAATGTAAATTTGTTTTGCTGTTATTACCCACTTTAGGATCGTGTTGCTGCCACTACTTCTGGAGCTCAGGTTGCTGTGGCAAATAAGATGTCTATGGCTGTTGGTGGTGTGGATGACAAGCTTATTCGCCCACCACCAACAGGAGCCCCCTCCATCATGGATCCTAGTGCTCTAAGGTAAGCACCTCATTATATTGATTTAGATTTGGTTTCCCTTCAATAATAAGTAAATGTTGCACACTGTTTAAATAATAGTAACACAAAAATATCTTTTGGGGTTTTTATGGTTGATTATATGTAAAGATGATGTCTGTTGCTGCATACGTATTCAAATAAAGGAGAAATTATTATATTAATGGCACTGATTTGGGAATGTAATGAGTCCAGGAGCAGAGATAGTTCACAGCAGTAATTACTTATGTGTTGCTATCTTTCAGGCCCCCGGTGCCCACCAGACCTCAGGGCATGTTTGCTCGTCCACCATTTGCTCCCCAGTGGCAGGGCCAGGCTCAAGGTCCACGGAGATTTCCCCAGCCTGGCATGGAGACTATGGGAATAAGGCACAATCTCAACCCTGCTGTCAACATCCATGGAATGGAAGGCATGGGTAACCCCCACGCTATGATGCCAGGTCATGGAGCAGAGACCATGCAGCCAATGGGTCAAGGACCCCCACCTCAGTTCATTGAACTGAGACACAACTCACAGAGGCTACCCCTAAGGCCCCAGTTTATGCCCCGTGGACCCCAGCCCAGACCGCGTCTCTTTGTTCCGGGGCAAGATATGGCAGCACCTTATGCTCAGCAACATCCCATAGCTAAAGCTGGGGGCATCCAGACGGAGGGGGGCAACAACTCACAGCTGGGCTTACAGCAGGGTACAATGTCAGTTTTATTTCCTCAGCAATCTACAGACCCAGTGACACAACAGCCCCTCCTGCAGTCCCAGGCAGCTACTTCCACTCCAAGCATTCCTAGTACTGAGCAGCATGAGCTCCCACAGCAAAGTGTGGTCCCAGGGCCCCAGCCTGCCACAGTAGGAAACAGTGAGGAGCTGCCAGAGCCTGACCTTGAGGGGCTTGGGACTGCCCCAGGGGATGGAGGTGTGGAGGATGAGGATGATTTGGCTTTAGACTTGGATCCTGATAAAGGAGATGATGACTTGGGCAACCTGGGCAACCTTGAAACCAATGATCCGCATCTAGACGACTTGCTTAACAGTGATGAGTTTGACCTGCTGGCTTACACTGACCCTGAGCTGGACCAAGGAGACCCCAAAGATGTCTTCTCAGACCAGCTGCGGTTAGTGGAGGCAGAAAGTGAAGCGCCTGCATCTTCCTCTGGATCTGTGCTTGTCAAAATGGAAGAGAAAACCAAGGTGGAGCCAGGGCAGAAGTCTGTCACTGCAGCCGCTGCCACTGCGGAGAGATCTGCTAACCAATTGCCACCTTCTGCAGAAACTGCTGATACCACCAAGGTTAAAGTAGAGGACGGAGGTCTGACCCCTCAGCTACAGTCAGGACAAACAGTGGAGAAAGATGAAATTGGAGAGGCTGTGTCAATGCTTCTTGGTGGGACCACACCCTCTGACAAGCCTGCACAACCAGAAAACCAGTCAGCCTCACTCAGTTCTGTTCGATTAGGGGGACTTCAGTACCCCCTGCCAGGTCAAGCTGATCCATTACCTTTTCCGTCAACTGCTTCACATGCAGATATTGGTGATGATCCATTGGGGCTGCCTGATGTAGGTGGACAACACTCCCCTGCTGTGGATTTAGCAAAGGTAGAGAGCTCTTTAGATGGTGAACTGCCACTTCTGATACAAGATCTGCTAGAGCACGAAAAGAAGGAACAGCAGAAGCAGCAGCAACAACAACAACAGCTCAGTTCTCTTCACCAAGCAGGCATGGCGCCACATTTTCCTGGCCTTCCTAGTCAACAGCCAAACCCACAGGCACCTGGGCAGATAATGCTGCCACACCACCATCGTCCCCCACCTCAAGGAATGATGGCTCAGTCAGGAATGGTGCCCCGTGCTCCACACATGTTACAGCAGCAGCAACAACAAAGGCTTATGGCACCTCCACCTCACATGACCATGGCCCAGCAGCAAGCCATGATGAGGATGGGACAGCCTGGGATGCATACAGGTCTCAGTCATCAGCAGCAGCAGCAGCAGCAGCAGCAGCAGCAGCAGCAGCCAGTGGTTAAACAGTCACCTCTGGCCAACAATTTCTTCCCAGATAAAGGTAAATACTGTTGCTTTTCACTGTCTTTACTGTATTTATTTAAATCCTTCAATACTTCCTCACTGTATTTGTGTTATTCTTTTGTTACAGATTTGGACAAATTTGCAACTGATGATATTATGGATCCCATTGCCAAAGCAAAGATGGTGGCACTTAAGGGTATCAAGAGAGTGTTGGCACAGGAGCCAATGGTTGTTCCTTCTGGCATTAACAGGTATTTTATGTTGCCAAAAGTGTTTATACACATTTTAAAATTAAGATAGGTGGTTAAGGTTTTTTTTGGTTGTTTTAAGTTAATGTTAATATTCATACAAAAACCTAAACATAATTTACACACATTAAAAAAAGAAATAAAAGATAACTTTAGAAAAAATTAGACAAAAAATGTAGTGCAGAAAACTGGTGCTTACTGTGTCTTGGCAGAGTGCACTAAGTAAATTTTTGTACATCTGGAGTACTCTTATGTTTACATTTAAGGTACAGCTCATGCCCAGCACCAATAGGCATGAAAACAAATTCAGCTACCAAATAATGGGGGATTGGGTTTTTTTCATCAGGGGTCAATGGGGACCAGACAGAGCTGAAAGGAGAGTAAATATTGTCCTTACTTGGTTCCAAATTAATATTAATGTTGCTTTTTGTCTGTTGAATTTGTAAACAGACAGCAGTTTGCTTTCTCACTACTATATCAACTTATCAGCTTAAAAGTAAGCTGTTTACAGACTATGCAGGACCACATCTGCAGGAGGTGTTTCAGTTGAACATGTTTCCCTTTTACAAACTGACCTTTGTTTGAATGTGTTGGGGGTTGCTTGTGGTTGAAAAGATGATGAAAATAAGGAAGTAACTATTATTGTCTGTTATGAACATTGCAAAACAACCCCCAACACAACACAGTTCTTCTTGTGCTGTCTTGGTGTAGTTCACAACACCCACAGGAATAATGCATTTGCACTGTGGTAATAAAAAGATCACCAAACAGAGTGAGAGTTTTAGACTCTACAGAAAGCTTAGATTGTTTACCCATGTGTCCTGTTTGAATACAGAAAGATCCACTTTCAATCATTGTATCCACTAGTTTCTAACAGTTTACCGTTTGTAATTGTTTTTCCATTTTCACTTTTTATATTTTCCCTACAGTTGATGCTATAATCATAACTACACTTTTTCGCTGAAGTGCAGTCCACAAGATACAACTGTAACATTCAGCCTCCAAAACATCTATTCAATCAACAGCTGTAAACATGCTGTGTCATTTTTTAGTTACAGAGTTACAGCAGGAGGTGTCAGTCCTTAACTAACTGTATGCTCTCACTAGGCAAAGTAGATAAATGCGACATGGTGCAGATGTGTATGATTCTACCTTTTATGGATTTTTAAAAATTAATTTATAAAAAATGAATGAATGAATAAATGGAGGTTCAGCGGGTCACAGTTGGCGATTATATCTCCATTTACTGCTTAAAGCTACTTGTTTGGTCCGTAGCCTTTGTGATTCTAAACAGCCAGTTCACGTTTCGGTGGCTAATCGATCAAGTGGTAAAAAAGAATCAAAGCCTTTGTTTTTCCTGGCCAGGTAACGGCCATCTTGCTTCCCTCTCGTTTCTGTTGCATGATTGTATGCAGACATTTATGATCTAAAGTGCAAACAAACATTTCAATTCCCTGGAAGTTAAGTTCAGGTGTATATCAAATTGATTCAGAAATCAAATAATTAGGAATCATAAAAGAAAGAAATGTGATACTCAAGTGAATAATTTTTTGAAGTCCCCTTGCACACACCTAAGAATAATTAATTTAATATTAAACTAAGATTTTCTTGCACAATGACTTGGAAACCACATTCTCTCTACAAGCAATTGCTTGCTACAATGCAGGTGTACCTAAACATTTAATGTTTTCTCTCCCTATAGGCAACAAGTTTCTCTGCTTGCTCAGAGGCTGGTCTCTGCCCCAGGCACAGATCCAGGACAACTTGCATCTGGACCTCCAAAAGTATGCAGTATTGCTTGTCAGAAGTGATTGATTTACTTATTTTTAAGTCTTGTTTAGTGGATTTTTTAAAAATGCTTTCTTTTTGTTTAGGAGGGAGAAACGAGTGATCCCCCCCAGTCAAGACCCAACCCTCCTCAGTTTGTGCAAGGAATCATCAGTATGTTGTGACAATACTGCCTATTGTAAAAAATAAGTTTATTCGTTGAATTCAGAAAAGTGTTATATTGCCGCATCATACACTTTGTAGATGTATTAATTGATCATCCTCTGTTACAGATGATGCAGAGCAGCACCAATATGAAGAATGGCTTCTTCACACCCAGCAGTTACTTCAAATGCAGTTGAAGTTTTTGGAGGAACAGATTGGAGTTCATCGCAAATCACGCAAGGCGCTGTGTGCTAAGCAACGTACTGCTAAAAAAGCTGGCAGAGAATTTGCTGAGGCAGATGCAGAAAAACTCAAATTGGTTACAGAAGAGCAGAGCAAAATTCAGAAACAGCTTGACCAGGTGTGTAAAAATCAAGTTTTTAAACTTGTCCACAGTAAAGCAAATTGTAATCTCAAAATGCAAATTCATATCTGTTCTTATTTATTCCACTTTAGGTACGCAAGCAACAGAAGGAGCACACCAATCTTATTGCAGAGTACAGAAGCAAGCAGCAGCAACATCAGCAGGGTTCAGGTATTCTTGCCCAAGGCCATTCTGGCCAGGGTGGTCCCCCTCACATGTTTCCAAAGATGCCTGGTCAGATGGTGATGGGCCAACAGGGAACACCAGTAATGGGTCAGCACCCAGGCATGATGCCCCAAGGAGGAATGCCTGTTAGGATGCCTCAAGGGCAGCCCTTTATTGGTGGAGGCCAACCCCAGCTCGCTCCTACTCTTGGAGCCAGTGGTGCAAGGGCCCCAGGTCCTCCTGGGGCTCCAGCAGGATTCTTCCCCCAGGGGCCTGGAATGCAAGGTGCAGACCCTAGGCTTCTCCAAGAAAGACAGCATCAGCATAGGATGCAGATGGCAAAGCTACAACAACAACAACAACAGCAGCAGCAGCAGCAGCAGCAGGTGATGATGGGCCAGCAACCTATGCCACATCCAAATCAGCAGTCTGGCTTAATGGTGCAGCCACAGTCTGGTATGATGGGGAGTCCACTCATGGCCCAACAACAAGCCAACGCTCAACAGGGAATGCTAGCCAACCTAACCAATCAGCCGAACATGGTCCAGGTTCCACAAGGAATGGTTGGAGGTCAGTCTGTGGCTCCACTACCACAGAACCTTCCTGGTGGCCAGCCAATTACCCATGCTCAAGCCATGATGGCAGCTCAGCCAGGGATTATGGGTAACCAGTCAGTTGCACTTTCACAGCAACCAAGGCCTCAGCTGATGATGGGTCAGCAGGGAATGGTTGGTTCTCCAGGTCACCCTGGCATCAGGGGTCCCCAGGTCCAAATGACACAACAGCAGAACATTATGGCACAACGCATGCTTGCCTCTCAGCAACAACAACAGCAGAATGTTGCAAAGAATTTGGCTCACCTTCAGCAGCAGCAGATGGCACAGCAAAGACAAGCGACACAGTTGATCAGTCAACCCAGTCAAGAGCAAGGAGGTCTCTCCCAGCCCTCTACCCCACAGATGGGCTCCTCGCCCTCAGCAGGAAGCATCACACCCCAGTCACAGGGAGCTTCAGACAACCAAAACTCGGGCCCAAAAGATGGTGGGATCCTCAGCCCTGATTCAAGAACACCACCACAGCAGAGTGGACCCTCCACTCCCAATCAGGTGAACCAGTTAGGCTCTGCAAATGACCATCATACTGACTTGGGTAGGCAAATGCAACAACAGCAGCATCAAAACCAGGTTTATATGGCTCAGCAGCAACAGCCAAATCCTCAGTCTGTACCTGAGCAACAAACGGGTATGATTGGAAACCAACAGTCTGGCATGCTTCAGCAACAGCAACAACTTCACCTCACTCTCCAGAGGCAAGGTTCCCTCAGTGCTGACAAGCCTGGTTTGATGAATATTAAGGAGGAAGGGAAACCTATTGATTTTATGGCCCAGCAGCAACAACAACAACAACAAACAGTTCAAAATGCCATGCAGCAGTCTCATGATTCCAGCATGCAGCAGCAGATCACAGGACAGAACCATCCTGGCCAGCCACAGCCCATTGTGATGGGCCATAATCCACAACAGCAAGCTCTCATGGCCCAGCAGCAAAAACAGCAGGCCATGATGGGCATGATAAGAGCCCAGCAGCAAGGGATGATGCCACAGAGGCCTGGGCTTCCACCTGGACAGATCCGCACCCCTATCAACATACAGGCTATCATTGCTCAGAATCCACAGCTCCGCAATCTTCCCCCAAACCAGCAGATACAACACATCCAGGCCATGATTGCCCAGAGGCAGCTCCAACAAGGACAGATGCTGCGAATGTCAATGGGTCAAGGCCAGCAAAGTCAGTTAAGGTCACACATGCCACCAGGACAGGTGCCACAGGTTGGACAACCAATGCCAGGGGCAGAAGGCCAACAGATGCAATATGGAGCCATGGGAAAGCCAGGAGCTTTGGGCGCTCAGCAACAGTCAGGCATGTTGGGTCAACAACCTGGAGTTGCTCCTCAGATACAGCAGGGGATGATGGTCCCTGGGCAACAACAACCACAAGTAGGGGACATGATGCAACATAATATGAGAGGTCAGGTACCAGTGCCGCCTTCCCCTGTGGATCATGGCCGTATGGTAAGGCCGACATCTCCACGTCAGCCATTAGCCAACTCTCCTGGGGATCCACATCGGCACACATTTAATCAGGCTATGGGGATGCGTCCCCCAACCCCTAACCAGAACCAACAAGCCCTAATTGTGGCTGCAGCCGGCCGCATACAGGGCTCTCCCTCTCATGCTTATTCTCCAAGAGCTCCCTTTGGCATGAGCCCAGCCCACCCGTGCTCACCCCATTCATCCCATGTCTCTTCACCAATAGCTGACAGTAGGGCTGGAAGGGGAAGTCCATACAGTCATGTCAAGGCATCTCCACTTAGGTCACCAGGAGCCAAGAGTCCACTAGATTGTCCAGGACTGAAAGTAGAAACTCAGACATTGGGCAATGAAACATCTCAGACAGCCTCAGTTATCCCTAATGGTCCACAGAAAGGCATGAATGTTCAGCAGCAGTTGCAGCAGGTCTCAGAGAGCCATGTCCCTCATGCACAACATGGTTCTAGAGCAGGGGAGCTCTGTAAGGTTACCCTACAGAACATTAAACAGGAACCAAGAGAGTTTCAGTGTGACGGTGCAGCAGAGGCTCATCCTGGGGCTGTAAAGCGAGAAGCAACAGGAGAGACAGTTGCTTCTGGGAACAACAATAGCTTTACTAATACTGAAAACATGGCTTCTGACCCTGGGACTCAAGGCCCTAGATCTGAGACCGGACAGCAACTACTACAGAAACTGCTGAGAACCAAGAACCTTCAGCTCGGTGCACAGAGGCCTTCTGAAGGCATCCACAACGAGATCAATGGTCACATCAACACCAAACTAGCAATGCTGGAGCAAAAACTTCAAGGGACTCCACGGAATATGGAGGTAGTTTTTTCTTCAGTGCATTTATTGTTTTTGCCTCAAGCATGTTGTTTGTGTGGAAAGAACCCAACATGAATTTTTTTCAACTTTTACAGGATTTACAGTCTATAACAAAAAGGGCTCCTGTACCAAAGCCAAAGCGCACAAATAAGGCAACCGGAGACCGAGGGCCTAATGCACGGAAGAAGAATAAGAAGGAAGAAGTTGGAAAAAGTGCAGAAGCCCTGATAAAGCAACTCAAACAGGTAAAGGAGTTTGCAAAACCTAATCTCAAACCATTCTTTTGTATTGATCATCTAAAGAGTAATATTTAATCATTTTGACTTATGTACATTTGCTCTCCAGGGTCTCTCTCTGTTGCCCTTGATGGAGCCATCAATCACTGCCAGTCTGGATCTGTTTGCCCCTTTTGGAAGTAGTCCAGCCAATGGCAAAGCCCAGCTCAAAGGATCCTTTGGAAATGCAGTGCTTGATAATATCCCTGACTACTATTCTCAGTTACTCACCAAGGTATAACTAAGCTGCACTATTTACAGATACTAGCTTTGGCGGGCAGTGACAACACTTTATTGTTGATTAATTCTTCTTAGAGAGGGAAGCCTACAAAAGAAATGTGGTTTTATGAGAGTATTGTTTTGTGCCTTTACAGAGTAATCTCAGCAACCCACCAACACCCCCATCCTCCCTGCCACCTACTCCTCCGCCTTCAGTGCAGCACAAGCTGCTGAATGGAGTGACTCCTGGGGAGGAGCTGTCTGAGGGTCAGAAAGAAACAGAGCCAGCAGAGGAGCCAATGGGTAAACAATGAGAAATTTGACATGAAATTGATGCCTTTAATAGTATTTAATCTGCAGTTGTACAGTTATTGTGTTCTAAATGACTGTTTTCCCCTGCAGATTCTGTTACGGAGGAGGTGAAGAGTGTGGACATTCTAGCAGCTCTCCCCACCCCACCACATAACCAGAATGAGGACATCAGGTACACTAGGATGAGTTCTTTGTCAGCCAGAATAGATTAATTTCATGTCGCTGTGTGACTAAAAGTGTAGGAAATATCTTTTTAACAGGATGGAGAGTGATGATGAGGATGCCCCAGAAAGCATCATCCCAGCATCATCCCCTGAGAGCAACGTAGGAGATGAAACTTCACGTTTCCCTCATCTAAGGGAGCCTAAAGAAGAGGAGACTGAGAGAGCAATATCCCCCATCATCCCCCTCATAACTCGCACTGCAATCCCGGGTATTATGAACTATTTGAAATATAATTCCCCAAAACAACAGCAGCATTGCTCGTTTAGATGTATTTATACATGTTTTTGGATAAAATCATGAATATACGCTTTATTTTTAAGTGTTCAAGTCTTATTTAATTTTTAGCATAAAATCAATTCATACTGCTAAAATGGTAGCTGTTAACTGCTAGGTTTACATTTTTTCTTTCCTTAAATTTTTTTGTAGCATTCCCAGAAAACAAACCATTCGAAGCAGCCGATAGCAAGGTAGTTTCTACATCCAACCACTGGGACAAGGCCAAAAGCAACGAGGTGTCTGTTACCTTCACTTTGTCCTCCGCTGCAGCCAAGGTATGAAGCTATGATATCACAGCTGTCAGTTTAACTCTTCTTTATCTTTATGCACATTCAATAAAAATGTGAACTGACTTTTTTCCAGAAACTAAACCATGTGATGATGGCCATGGCCCAGCTCCTTAACATCAGGATGCCAGGTTCTTATGAGGTGACTTTCCCGCCCCAGAATCCAGAAATGCCTGGAGCTGATGGGTCTGGAAAGGGACCTGGCCAGTCAGGTATGCACTGAGAGACTTTTGTTCGTTTTGATTGTCCTGTTAAATTGATTCAGGACAAACACAACAAGATAGTGTAAACTTGAAATTTGTTATGTCACTTTTCTACTTAAGTCATGCAACATACGTCCTGTTCAGCTTCCTTTTACTTTACAATGTTCTGCTAAAGGGAACAGAATGTCATTCTTAGTTTAAACCTCTAAGGGGAATTTTTTGCCTATAGCTTAAGCATGCAGTGTAGCAGAGTCAGTGTTCAAAAGAAAATTTCAAAGAATGAGAGGAACTTAACTGCTTGAGACACACTCAAATATATATGTACATTTATCTCAAAGATGAGTGCAAGATTTTTAAGTTTAACAATCCAAAAATATAAACTAATATTATGTGGTCATCTTTTCCAGGGGCTCTGTGTTCCAAGGACAGTGTGTCACCCAGTCAGGATGAGTGGCTGAGACAATTTGATGTGACTTTACCTGGCTGTACGTTGAAGAAACAAGTGGACATTCTGGCACTTATTAAACAGGTCAGTCATTGCAGGTGTTTAAAAGAACTTGAATTATTAATCTTGTTTTGTTTTTTGTTTTTTTAACCCTGTGAAAGCTGTGGATCTCATTCTTGGGATTTGTTTCTCAGGAATTCCCAGAAAAAGAGGACAAACCGGTCCAGCACTGTTACACAACTAATGTAAACGACTTGGATGTTCGCCACCTTCCCAGTATACCAGTGGAAGAATCTCCACCCCCATCACCATCTCCTCCACATTCTTCACCATCTGCTCAAGTTCCAGCTGATGAAGCTGAACCTTTGAAAAAGTCAGCCCCTCCATCCCCATCTCCCTCCAGTCCCACCAGTGTCCTGATCAAGACTGAGCCCGAACAGGATGCTGATCCTCCTGCTGAAGCTGCTCAGCCAGCTGATGAAGCTGATGTTGCTGATGAAGCTGATGAAGCTGATGTTGCTGATGTTGCTGATGTTGCTGATGTTGCTGATGTTGCAGAGTCTGCAGAGTCTGAAGTTGCTGCTTCAGAGTCAGTTACAGATCCACCATCTGCCAGCGCAGTTCAAGATCCTCCTGCTCCAACTGAAGATCATCTGAGTCCTGCTGCCAAGGAGGAGGAATCTGCAACTGATCTAGCTCAACCTCCTAAAGATTCTCCAGACAATGATGAGTCTTCCCCAAAGGCTGCTAAGCAGCGCAGGCCTCTCTCACCTGATGAGGAGGTGGTACATCCCAAAGTGAAAAAATGGAAGGGGATACGCTGGAAACGACTCCAAATTGTAATATCAATACGTAAGGGTGGTTCTAAGAGGGAGAGCAGCCGCGAGGTGTCCGAGCTAATGGATCGCCTGCGCATTACTCTTCGACCAGACAGGCTGCCTCGAGATAAACGTAAATGCTGCTTCTGCCACGAGGAGGGTGATGGAGCCACAGATGGGCCTGCTCGGTTACTCAACATTGACGTGGACCTGTGGGTGCACCTTAACTGTGCTTTGTGGTCCACAGAGGTTTATGAGACACAAGGGGGAGCCCTTATCAACGTGGAGGTAGCCCTGCGTCGTGGCCTGCGGACACTTTGTGCGTACTGCCAGAAAACAGGTGCTACCAACAGCTGCAACAGACTACGCTGCCCAAACGTCTACCACTTTGCCTGCGCCATTCGGGCTCGCTGCATGTTCTTCAAGGACAAAACAATGTTGTGCACCCAGCATAAGCTCAAGGGCCCCAGTGAGGATGAACTCAGCGCATTTGCTGTTTTACGGCGCGTCTACATTGAGCGTGACGAGGTGAAGCAGATTGCCAGCATCTTACAGCGAAGTGACCGTATTCACCTGTTCCGTGTCGGTGGTCTCATCTTCCATGCTGTTGGCCAGTTGCTACCTTCTCAGATGGCAAACTTCCACTCATCCACCGCCATCTTCCCTGTTGGCTATGAGGCCACACGCATCTACTGGAGCACACGTCTGCCCAACAAGCGTTGTCGTTACCGCTGCCGCATCAGTGAAGATGACGGTCGCCCCCTGTTTGAAGTGCGTGTCCTGGAGCATGGAATGGAGGATTTGCACTATCGGGACGCTACTCCAGAGGGTAAGAACAGTGTTCAGTGTTTTGACTTTTCCGCTGAAAAATAAGTCTTGAACACTGACTAAATGTATTTCTCTATCTTTGTGCTCAGGGATCTGGAACCGTGTGGTTCAGCAGGTGGCAAAGCTCCGAGAGGAATCATCCATGTTGAAGCTGTTCACTGAACACGTCAAAGGCGAGGAGATGTATGGCCTCACAGTTCATGCTGTCATGCGTATCACTGAGTCGGTAAGAATATGTGGCAGGACAGTGCATCATTTTGTGTCCAATTAACTTTTGTTTTTGTTTCTCAGTCAAAACTGAAGCCCTTTACATTAGCACATAGTAGGTTTAGACATCTCAGTATAAAACCTGTGAATCAGTCAAAAGATTGTTCCATCAGTAAAAATGGCGAAATACATTTTTACGTTGAAGGTAACTGCTATGATATAGCAGTTCTATATATCAAAGTGCATGATTAACACAATTTGTGTGACTTTGTCATGTTTCAGTTGCCTGGAGTGGAGAACTGTCAGAACTACCAGTTCCGATATGGCCGTCACCCTCTAATGGAGCTCCCACTTATGATCAATCCCACTGGCTGTGCTCGCTCTGAGCCCAAAGTCTCCACACAGTGCAAGAGGTAAAAAAGCATATCACAGCAACAAGCCACAAGAAGCTGGGCTTTACAGTAACAACCCACATGTTCTGGTTGGCCATTTAAAAAATTACTGGATACACACTTACATCCTGTTTTCTTTTTCATCTCTAGGCCTCACACTCTAAACAGCACCAGCGTGTCAAAGGCCTACCAGAGCACCTTTACTGGAGAGCTCAACACACCATACAGCAAGCAGTTTGTTCACTCCAAGTCGTCCCAGTATCGGCGCTTGAAGACTGAGTGGAAGAATAACGTGTATCTGGCGCGATCCCGCATTCAGGGCCTTGGTCTGTACGCTGCTAAGGATCTAGAGAAGCACACCATGGTCATCGAGTACATTGGCACTGTCATACGCAACGAGGTGGCCAATCGACGGGAGAAGATCTATGAGTCTCAGGTACGCCTTTAAACTCTTGCACTTGTATGCATGTAAGACAAAAACATTTTTTGGTTAAAATTTAGGGAAGCAGGCAGAAGAGCGGAAAATACAAGAAAGTGCTTTTGGATGTAGAAATATTCAATCTGGAGGGTTAACTCAGATATTTAGGTCTCAAAAATGTGTCAACCATTTTCTTCTTGTAACACAGAACCGTGGGATCTACATGTTCCGCATCAACAATGAGCAGGTGATCGATGCCACTCTGACAGGTGGCCCAGCTCGGTAAGTGTTGACCTGTGGTGTGTTTGTTGCCATATTGAAAACCTTTTAGTCTGATATGTATTTTTAAAAATGTAAATTCTTTTCTTCTTCGCAGCTACGTCAACCATTCCTGTGCCCCCAACTGTGTTGCAGAGGTCGTAACGTTTGACAAAGAAGACAAAATTATCATCATTTCCAGCCGCAGGATCCCCAAGGGAGAAGAGGTGCGGTACATTAGAAAATAGAGCATAAGACTCTTACACGCTCTCTTAGTTTTACTACTTATTGCATGTTTTAAAAGTAAAATTTTTAAAACTCAGCAGCCATTTACTGTCTCTGTTAATCAATTCCAGCTGACCTACGACTACCAGTTTGATTTTGAAGACGATCAGCACAAGATCCCTTGCCACTGTGGAGCCTGGAATTGCCGAAAGTGGATGAACTAACCAGAAGAAGAAAGAAAAATGGATCACTCCCCTCTCACTGGTGCCAGAACACTCCTGCGCCAAAGCCTTTGAATCCAACATAGCCAGTGCATAAGCTGTTCTGAAAGAAAAGGAGGAAGGCAGGCCTCCGTCATTGACACCTGTAGCCAAAGGTTTGAAGAGCATTAATTAATAAAAGCAACCGACCACCTCCATCAACACCAGCTTGATGGTGGGACTAACTTTCACGTTTGGACTAGAGAATCACCCTTTCCTCAGCCAAAACCCTTCTCCCCCCTCGACTGTTCTCAATAAGCTTCCAGTGGCTGGAAAACAATCCTCAACACCTACCAAATGATTCTGACCCTCTGATATCAATACATAGTGCAGAGCTCACCGAGAGCTCCAACAAAAAAAAGCCATTTTCAAATACTAAGAATGAACTAATGATGCATTTTTTATGTTCTAAGTCGGACCTATTTCCTGTCCCACCTGACCACACCTCCCCCTCACCTCCCAGAAAAAGGCACTTTCCCATCAAGTCATCAATGAAGACAACACGGATATTTGGCTAGCTAGACAATCTTGATGTGGCTCTGTGTAAGAACTACATCTGATCGATGGAAAGAATAAAAGATGTAAGTTAATATAAAATTTGAGATGCTATTGATCTGTGGCTCCAGAGGCACCAGATGTTGTGACTGTGTGGAGTCCCAAAGTGGGTTAGATGAACCCAGTCTACCTCATTGATTTAGCGGAAAGTGACTGCTTTGTATAAAAACTGTTAACTGCTACTGTGGAACGGGGGGGAGAAAGGGGGAATGTTTTTATGGGCTTAGCCTTCTCGGACAAGCAGGGAATCTTAAGCAGCAGGTTTGCTCTATCTACTCTATGCTGATGATGATTTACAATAATGAGCCAACATAATTATTATTCATGAATTGTTTATACAGAGGAAATATATGACAGTTTTGATAAGATATTGCATTAAAATCACAATCAGAAGCTTAGCGGGTGTCCTCTATGCCACCAAATCATCCTGGATATTGATGTAGCTTTTCTTTTTTTTTTCTTTTTTTTTTGTTCTCTTTATTTATGCGTCTCAAAACCATGTTATTAGCTGTGTGAAAGCACAATAACATCCATCTTTTTTAAGTTGCTTGATGACCGTAACGGTGTGAGTGAGTGGCTCAAGGATCACAGGATGCATAGTTTTTGTGGAAGACTATGACTCCACATTTAAGTACACATTGGGTTTGCTGCTTCATACATCGAAGTTCCACCTGTTGTAAAAACCAGCCGGTGGATGCATAACTACTGTCCCATGAAATGCTTCTTATTCCCCAACAACTCGATCTTCTCACAACTTCAACCTTAAACTTTGAATCATGCCTCTTCCTCTCTGTATTATTTAGTGGACTGTTGTTAAACTTTACTGTAGTAAGTCTTCCTCTGCCTGAGTACAGCCTGCAGTGTTTCTACTTCCCATGTAGTGTGCTTTTCTAGTGCTGGTACTGTCCTCTCGAGGCTGAACTGATGGCAGGGAAAGACTTATTGGAAAAAAGGGCATTTGTTTTCATTTCTATTTAAAAATGAATGAAAGTCTTTACTAAAGGGAGCTTTACTAAAACTCCACCTCCCCATACTACTTTGTTTCCTCCTTTCCCTAACCTAAGACCTCACATGATTTTAAAAATGCAAAGTTGTACAAACTGTATATATAGTATATGCATTAGGGGACAGCAACTCTTTATCCAGCCCCTTTGTAATCAATAAAGTCAAAAGTGTAGAGAAATAAAATTGAAAAAAAAAATCAACCACTGGATATCATTTTAACAAAGATAAAGCTGTATATAAATATAAATATATGTAAAATGGCAAACTAATATCTTTATGTATATGAACCAGAGTGTTTTGCATTTACCTGTTTTTCTATTAGTGTTTTTTGCTATAAGCTCTCAGAGACAAGTTTGTTAAAATAGGTTTGAGAAAATGTCTGGTCTTCTCCAATCAACTGAGACGAGAAGCCAATGTGATTTTAAAAACTGTGTGGATTCACGTGGAGGGTCGTTAATTAGACATGAAATCACTTCTTGCATAAAGCAGTACAATGGTGCATAGCATTTGTATTTATGTAATATTGTTCGTGTTAATTTTTTCTTTTTATTTATGCTACTGCTTGTTGATTACCAAAACCTGTCCCTTAATCGGTCTCAATTGGATAAATATACTCTTGAATGGAAAATCTTGAACTCCCTAGAATATTGTTAGTGTTTTGCTTTTTTATATCTTCCCTATAGAAGTGAATGTGTTGGTAAACCTTGTGAAATGGTTACTTGGCCTAATGTATGTTATGATGTAATACTCAAAGTTATCCCATACTTAACCTGGTAATGAATTGCACTCTCATAGTATAATGGAGAACTTCTCTAAAGTGGTAGATATTGATCAAGTATCCGAAGCAGTGATATATATATTTTTTGGTATGTTTCTATTTCAAGGGAAAGACAATGACGAGACAAAACGCCGCTCACTGGATTTTAGCCTGAATCATTTTTAACTTCTCTGAATCTTAATTTAAGTTCTCTGCATATCTTATAATTTAATAAAGTTTGCTCAAATTGAAGGTTTTTTTTAACCTCACCTACTTTTTAAAAAGATGTTGCATCTGTACAGCAGAGATACTTTTAGGGAATATGAATAAATATAATGATCATTTTTATTGTATGTGGCATGTTTTGTATGGATATTATTTTGAATTGTACATATTTTTTTCAGGACGCCAGAGGTTGCATCTCTTTATATACAGCTTTCCCACTCCCTTTCCCCTTCATCTTATTTCTTTGTCTGCTTTTGTTTCTTGTAAAGGAAAATAAAATGCATTTTAAATATTTGCTCCTTTTTCCGTTTTTTTTTTTTTTAAGGTAAACTTTAAGCAGCATGAAGGTTCATTCTTAAAGTTAAAAATATTAAATATTTAAATAATAGCCTATATATTATTAATATATTCATTAAAACTCAAGGTTTGTTAGGTTACCCTGGAGACTCTATTGTCATCATGTGCACGAAGTAGGGAACTTTTGTCATGAGACATGGAAGGTTAATTTTGATTGGCGGAGAGCGTAACCCTATAAAGGTGATGAATTCCATTAAAAAAAAAGCTGATGGCTCTGAATGATCTCATAATCAGACCATGATTTGAGAAAAAAACTTCGACATTCATTTTAGCTTCAGTGTTATAACAACTGATGACTAACTCCCTCAGCACTCAAAGACCCTGAACACGGGGTGTTGCACTTATTTTTCATACTGACTATGAGACTGCCTCCTAGTGGTCTTTCAGTCACAAACTGTATTAAAACAGACATCTGCATGATTCATTTGGACTTCTACAGTCTCAGTAACTTAAAATTAGCTTTGAGAGGGTTCAAGTCATTTTGGCATTAAAAAAATACCTGATTTTGTTTGGGTTTACTGTTTTTACATAAAATTTGCAGGTTTTAGGTATTTCAGTGTGTGAAAAAAAGTTGTATGAAGCCTTTTTCTCCCAAAATCTGATAAATTGCTTAAATAAATAACCTTAAATCACCTAAGGCAACATATGAAAGCAATCAGCTCAATTCAGTTCAATCCTCTGCCACCCTGCTCAGCATCTCTGCTTGAGATACATTAGATGCTACTAACATAATACATCAATATTAACGACCAACCATCTGCAGCTGATTGAAATGAAATCTGAAATGTCATAGTTAAAAGCCAAAACTGTGAAATACTGTTTCAGCTGATTTAAAACCTGTTGTTTTCAGACAGATAATAAAAATATTTGAACCCATACAAAAAATTCTAGACATTGGCCATGTTAATTCAGTTTTTATCCCCTGCATAATAATCTAGTAAACATTCTTTGCTGAGGCAACAGTTTATGGTGCAAACCCTGCATGGCATTTGAAATGAACATAGACAAAAGCACAGATAAGAAAAAGAGGAATTTATTGTATATCATCTATATACACTTTTCAACTAATTCTGAAAAGATTTGCACAACATGACTTGAAATCTTGCAGTATTACTTATGAACAGGATGTCTGATGGTCATATACCCATGGCAACAAACCTAACATAGACAGGAGTGTTTTGACAATTTTGGTTCAACTGACAGCAGCCTCCGACTTCCCCTCCTGGCTCTCCTTCTGGGATCTGCCTGCTGAACTTCTATCCATGTTATCAGTAGCAGCAACATTTCTGGGGTACACAGCCAACAACCGGAACAAAGAGCTCAAAAGAAAAAAACAGGTATGAAGGAAAGACGAGTCTTAAGTTCATCTATCTCAGTGCAGAGGACCCAGTGTTTGAGACAGCATGCAAAATTGATACCAACATGAATTCTGAACCAGGTGATGACATGACCGACATTAACTAAAGTCCATGTGGACATAACAGTGCAGAGCCCAATGTTGAGAAAAATGTCAGTGTTAATACTTTCATAGTTTTGTCTGCAGGCCAACCCGAAGCTGCAGATGACAAAGTAGAATGAAAACATGCAGTTTCACTTTACAGCATGTCATTGAAGGTAAAACGTCTCAACTACTTTTCACATCTAATGATCCCTGTGTGTGAACTGCCAGCAGCTGTCTTTATTTCTGAATAAATAGGCATTGGCAGTATTAGAGTTCAAGGTTTCACGATGCTGCTAAATATTCCAGTGTCAAATGAGAAAGAGATGTCACCCTGGAGGACATGTGAACAAACAGATCTGCATTACTGAGCTCTGAAAAGAACTCTACAAGAAATTCCAACATTTATACATTAAAACGAAAAAATAAAAATCAAATAAAAACAGAAGTTGCAACAAAATTATCTAGGATCAGTAGTACCACCAAACTGCCATGAGAGGAGCAAGTTAAAAACATATTCCCCCAGATGACACGGTCTATTTCCTGGCACAGTTAGAAACCATGCAGACAGATCAAAACAACAGACTTCTGAAAGTACCATTCAGGCAAAAAAAGAAAAGAAAATTATCACTGTTCAAATGTCACACTGGTGCTTGTGGCATAAAAGGGAAAACAAATATATGCAAGTTTTATATACAAATCATACGTACCCATCATCAGTAGTGTCTAATGTCAGAGTCAAAGAAAACACCCATCATGATGTCTTTACACAAAACACAAAAATATATTTTAAAAAAACTTATTTTTCATTGCCATTTCATACGCCTCTTATTTGCTCAGTGTGCACCATGTCATCGCTAGTCACCAACGGGGTTAAGGCTACATCCATGTTTGCACCCAGTGTCTTGTTAAATGAATGTGACGACCCCTTTATGTAATGTCTGAAAGATGGTGAAGACTTTGACTGAACAACGACAATAATTTTTTTTTTTTCAGGTCAAGACTCCGGCTTGTCACATCTCACAGTGTTTATCAATATGAATTAGAAACTATCAACAAATAAATAAAAAGTAAAACCATCCCAAACATTATCCCTGCCACATTTCAAACTAACACCAGGACTGGACCACATCTGTTATATGACACCTGCAGGTCTCACACATGATGAGGAAGCTACAGTTGAGTGCAACTAATTTCTGCTTGTCGGATATTCAAGTGACGGATTAAAAAGCTAAATCTGGCTGTTCATGCTTAATTACTCAATGTCCCATCACTGGTTTTGTCTAATGAACCACAGCCTATATCCAGATGACGTCTTAGTGTCTTAGAAACATGCCAGTAGTCCGGACACATTTCACACATTTGGCCTGAAAGTGTGCTTCAGCCTCTTCGCCGCCTCACACACACTCACAGCAACGACACATGATGCTGCATTTCTATCAGAATATGAAATGTTTTTTTACTTAAAACTCACGACGTTCTTGACTCTTCTGGATGAGGTTAGTCCGTCATAGGGCAGATTTCACAGAGGTAAAAAAAAATATCAAACCAAAAAAAAAAATTCTGTCACTGTACAGTAAGAATAATTCCTGCCATGGGAAATGAAAACAAACAAAAAAAAAAAGTTGGAGCGTGATGATATTAACAGTGGTAGTGCTGTAGTGTTGTGGCCCATGGAGAAGGGGGGTTGAAGGGGTAAAGGGAGGAGACACGAGGAGTTGAGGGAGGCGAGGAGGGAGAAAAGTCAGGAGGGGAAGGGTGACTCTCAGTAGTTTTGGCTAAAAAGGTGAGGTAGGCCTCGTCACAACTTGGAGTGTGGCTTTAAAACTGGCAGGGTTTTCATTTGCAGTCTGCCTTTAGTGTTTGTTTCCTATGGGAGTGTGGTCTTGTGCGTCTCCAGCGCGCCGTTTTCACGCTGCCTGGCCACTCACATCTTGACGTCCTCCTCCACGCTGAGCTGAGACAGGGTCTTCTTGATGCGCAGGGCTGTCAATCTGGCTGCTCCGTTGGCGTACCAGCACTCCCTCATGATCTTTCCCATCACGCGCAGAGACTGAGACGGAAGGAAAACATTTAATTAGATTTACAGAAAAATAAGATATTCTTTAATCAGCGATATATACGAAAAAAATACATCAGTTTGAGTTAAAAGTTTTTCCTCCCTGCTTGTCCCTGCCTTATCATGACAGGACATATGAAAAACAAAAACTGTTTGTTATTTAGTAGGATGTAGTAGGACTTCTCGTAGGACAACCTGCAAGTCCATCAGATCCAACCCATACCTTCAATTATGACCTGTTACCTATAAATTATTGAGAATTCATACATTTTTGATGGAGTTCTATTTTAACTGGTGCAGCTTCCCAAACCTTTATGTCACTGGTTTTGCAACTAAGAGACTGATTGCACGGACTGAAAATCATCTGACATGGCACGACTCAGCCAATTGAGTCTGTGCATTCTCATTCTCATTCAAACAAATAAGTAAGTCAGTGAGTATTGTTCTTTCCTTATTGGATAAGACAGTGAGCCTCTGACTAGACACAGACATTAAAACGTATATTCGGCTAAACTAATGTCTATGGCACTGAATCATTATGCAAGTCAAACATTATGTTACAGACCTTTGCTTGGAGAAATGTTATCTAACTTGGCTTCTTTGAATTAACTAAAATAATAACAATGAGGTTGATCAATACATTTTCTTTGTCTCTACAAAAAAGTATAGGGATAACCAGTCTATTTTCAAGTACTTAAGTAAGGACATCCTGTTCTACTGCCAAACTTTTTTTAACTACCATTGAACATATTTTTAGAAAACAGGCGGTGCAGCTGTTGAGTT
The DNA here is from genome assembly GCA_029814765.1 of Acanthurus leucopareius. NCBI lineage: Eukaryota > Metazoa > Chordata > Actinopteri > Acanthuriformes > Acanthuridae > Acanthurus > Acanthurus leucopareius. Next base: position 13,837,116 of record JAQMCX010000002.1, on the reverse strand, counting down.
TATATGAGACATAGAGTGAGAAATACCTCGTAGCTCTGCCACCAGTTGGGCACATTGGGCCTCAGTTTCTGGTCACACACCACCTTCCTCATCTCCTCTATGGAGGGGTCAGAAGGCACGAGGTCATAGTAGGGCAGCTGGTACTCCTCATGGATACCTGCAGAACACCATAAAGAAAGCTCCTCAGTATCCGGTTCCATTATCCTGTTTAGAAGAGCATTTAATTCACGTCAGCTGATGTGTGCTGTCTTACCTCCTGCATTGCAGCGTCGTGCAATCTCCCAGTAAACCAGGCCCAGTGCGTAAATGTCGGCACACTTGAAGGAATCAAAGTGTTTCATGTTGATGGTTTCATCCAAAACTTCTGGAGCCATATACCTGAGGTGGACAGAAAGCGCAGAAATGAGTGATGATATAAAATGAGAACTTTTTTTTAATCTCTTATTCATAGAGTTTTCATGTAATTTAATGCAGCTTATCAAAGAAGGTTTCAAAATTGTAATGTCTTTTTAATGCAAACCAGATGAGCAAAAATGAAAATCCAACAACCTCATTAACAACAACAAGAAAAAAAAAAACAGTTCAAATACATAGAAAATAATAATATCCCTTATGTAAGCATATGTGTATATCAGAGTATTGGATTTAAAATGTTTTATTAACATGTTCATGATTTTTAACATTGAAGTGGTTGTTATTCAACATGCTAGCTTAAAGACTTAACTTAGTCTGCTGCTAACCCAGTGTAACCCAGCCTAGCCTACCAGTTTCCACTAAAGTAAAGCCAGCTTCATACAGTAGCCGGGATAAAACCCTATGGTGCAGTGGCTCTGTCCTGCTTAATTGGTCGATGGCCAAGACCCAAACAGCCAAGAGGCAACTAAGAGGTCTCTCTCACTAGGATATACTCTGCTTAATCCACTCCTCTGTATCAGTAGGCCACAGTGGACACTGAAGTTCATCTTAACAGTCAAACTTGAGAAATGTACGCAAGCTGTAAATGTGTTACTGTGTTAAGAACTACAGAGCCGGAGGGAAACTGTATTGTGTAATGGAATGGGACATCATCACAACAGCTAACAACTAATTAGATCGCTTGATTTGAGCTATCTGTTTTATAACTCTATTTGTGCGCTTATGATAGAGTGAGTATGGAAACATTTACCTCTTAGTGCCCACGCGCTGATTCGGCGCTATATCGATTGTGTCTGTGATGGACTCGTGGCGGACTGCCAGGCCGAGGTCAGCTATGGCACACATGCCGTTCTTCTTAACCAGGATATTTTTAGACTTGAGGTCACGGTGAGCAATGCCAGGCTTACCTGCAGGAAAACGGATAACACATCATTATACTGTATTTGCATGTAGAGCACAGCAGAAATAGCTCATGCTTGCTGAATTTAAATAGCTGCTGTGGCTGCTTTCATGTTCCTGCTGTGTTCATTTTTATTTTCATTGCGTGCTGGTTTTAACATGACACTCACCCTGAGTGCCAAGGATTTCCATGTGTAAGTGCGCCAGGCCGCTGGCAGCAGACAGTGCCAGTTTAATCATGCCCTCGATTGTGACAGAGTAGCGGTTCAGGTAGTCAAAGAGAGAGCCGTGCTCATGATAGTCTGACACCAGCCACAGCTGAGTCCATGTGCCATTGTCTGAAAGAGAGCAAAGGAGATCAGGAGTCAGAGAGCAAATACACATGTATACACATGTGAATGTCCATCTGACAAATGGACAGTTTCCTTAAACTGAAACTGAGTTGTGCAAAAGAGAATTTCTGAATTGCCAAAAGTTTAATACTGCTCTCTTCTCCATCTGCATTTTCATTTTTATTTTGATTTGACTTCCACTGACGTAGTTACTCTGTAACCTCCCCCAAACAATGCAGCTTTACTTGCATGTTTTATATAAATGCAAATGCCTGAAATGTTTATGTGAAAGATGGAAGTGTTCAAACGGCTCACAAATTTCCTCACCTTTATTGTCTGCAGCAATGAATCCAAGGATGTTTTCGTGGCGCAGCATGATTGTCTGATAGATCTCAGCCTCTCTGAACCAAGAGCGTTCCTCCCTGGATGAGAAGATCTTCACTGCCACATCTCCTCCCCTCCACTTCCCTCTCCACACCTCACCAAAGCGACCCTTTCCTATTATCTCCTGCAGCACTATGGTTCTGGCCACTGTCCGCTGCACAAATAGGGGCAAACCTGCAGAGGGCATTAAAGACAAAAAAAAATTAAGCATATTCTGTAGAAAAATACTGTTCCTGCTGACAAGACAGTGCAAATAAGTTTTCAACAAAAATGTACAACCAAATATTTTTTTTTTAAAACTACATTAGTGCATCACACGGAATCTGCAGCATATACTCACCAGAGCCTGATCCAGAGGTGGACATGTCATAGATGAGGTCTTGCAGGGTCTTGTCCTTGGCCAAGTACAGATGGTCACAGGAAGGATCTTCCACCTCCAGCCTTTGTCTGTGGCTGTAGGCTCTCTGATGATACTGGAACAGGAACACGCCGACCATCAGCAGCACACAGAGAAGAAACACAGGCCCTGCGATGACCGCCACCAGCTCCACTGGCCCCCAGGAGCTTCCTGGGCCTGACCAGTCCCCCTCCTTTGTTGGGACTATGAGAGCGAAATGAAAGAGAGAAAGAGGATGAGAATTACTCTGAATTTAATATTCTGAAACAGTGGCACTGTTAAATTAAAAGAGCTTTGTTGTTTGATGACGGAGCCTCACCAGGGACTTTCAGGTCAATACTGTTACAGTAATCTTCATAGCAGCAGTGAGTGTTGAGCAGGCCTTCAGCGCTCAGACAGTAGAAGGGTTGTCCAGGGGGGACAAGGTTGTCTCGGTTAATACAAATGCGTACATGTTGCTCCTTCCCCTGGATGTAGTATGTAGAGGCCATACAGGCGCCATCTGTTTCGCACTCATAGCCTGTCTTCTCGCAATTTGTGCAGTTACAACGTAGAGCTGTGGGAAAGGACAGAGAGTTAATTAATAACAATTCTTCAGATAGAACCATGAGTTTACATTCACCTATTTCTCTTCTGCATTTTGTCCAGCAGGGGGCAAGCTTAACCCACAGTTTCAACACAGGATGTAAAGAGTGAGGGTCCCATTCAGTTGTAGGCATTTTGTGCCGTGCAGACAGAGCTTGGAGTTGAGAAGCAGGAGCCAGACAGCCCCGGCGGCCCTGAAATCAGATCTTTCACTGCAGATGAACCCAAACACGCAGGGTGGAGACAGACCTGCCCACTGGGACAGACAAAGTGAAACCCAACAAGGGGAAAAGGCTCCTGCCAAATTCCCAATGCAGCATTCTCCTCCATTCCTTTCCTCTGTCTTTCTTTACACTGACACAGAGAGCAGCCCCTGTTTAAGCTAATGAGACAGGAGTTTTATTAAACACAGCACACTCCTGCACAGGGACCTATTAAAGTTGACACAATGGAACTCCTGCTGCCTCCATAATAAAACTACAGAGGTCCATCTACACACTCAAATGAGGTCAGTGCCAGAAAGTTCGCACAAGATCTGCCACATCTGAAACTGAACCACAGTTGGTCAGGCAACCCAGAATACAAGAAAATGCAAACTGATTAGATTTAGAGCGAAATGTGATTTTGAGTCATAGCACACATGCTTCTCATTTGGAGAAGGTCAGCACAAAAGGCTTCTTCCAAGGTTTTCTATGACCAAACAGGGCACAAAGCAGGACCAGGCAATGCTAGATGCTTGTGGGACTGGTTTTCACATGGGAAAAACACAGCCAAGTGGCTAAGCTTAACTGAACCCAACACTGGTAAAAGACAAACTGTGTGACTGACAAGAGGACCGTGAGCGAGGCGTGACAGGCCAAGTGCTGATCCTTGGTTGGAAAACAAAGGCTGGACCACTCAAGACTAATCGCTGTGGACTAAGCGAAAACAAGACCTCCGTACCAACAACAACACAGGAGGAGACACAAAGCAGAGGAATTTCAATCCTTATTGTCCTTAAAAAAGAAGCAGCTCAGCATCGGTTGGACCACTGACAATGTCTGGCCCAGAGGAAAGAAAAGATTTTAAGAGTGGCAAGCTTCCAGTAATCCTCTGCGTCTTATCCTGAGGGTTTCTTTGACCAGATGAGCTCATTGCCCTTCCCTGTTTGTACCAACTTTGGTCCATGTCAAAAGATGTCGGAAGATTTTAGCACATTCCTGAACCAACAGAGTTGTCACATGACAAGGCTTTTGTTTGGTACAGTTTAGTTCTAAAAAAAAAAAAAATTAAAAAAAAAAAAAATCAAAATCATAATGACTTATATACTGATTGCACCATCAGCATGTAACATTCAAGTGGCCAAAACCACAAACTTTACTATCATAGGAGTGGTTTCCATTCAACTGAATTCTGGGAGGTTGCTTTCTGTGTGGGAGCATTTTTTGCATGTAGCGTGTATGATGATGTGTCTATGCTTGTCCACTGAGTGGTGACTGGAAATGTGGAACACTTTCAGCAATATTTCTCATCTGGTTAGTGTTTGCGTGCATGTGTGTGTGTGCTCTCCAGGAGGTGAGCGGGAAAGTGGCAGGAACTCTTGGCAGAGTGTGTCCAAATTCACTACAGTTCGCATGCAGATGGAATTTCCTGCAGATTACACAGAGGTGAAGCAAGCTGGGCCTGATAAAGAGAAAATCAAGCCTTATGCCACATCACACAAATCTGCAACATTAATGAAACAAAAGTTTAAGTTAAATAAAAAAGATGAATGGAGTAACATCAAATTCAGACAACTTGAATCTCTCCTTCCATTTAGCTTCTCTTGTAGGCCTGATGTTTCCTGCTTTTCAGTGAAATAAATCAATTGTCAGCAAGTGAGTCCAGACGGGAGCCATTTTAATCAAACCGTCCTCAATGTAAGAATTACTCTCTTAAAAACTTAAGTTTTATAGAGAAACCGTTCTCCACATTACACTCACACTACAGCCAAATGTTAAGGCAACCCTTAATGTATATTCTTTTTCGGAATAAAATGAAAGGATTTAAGATAGTACTTATCACATACACAAGGCACAGATATATTGCAATAAATTATTGACAAGAATCACCGCGATCTGACATGAACAGGTGCATCCATCATAGAGACTCTGTGTGTGGTAAGACAGATGGTCCACAGACATACAGAAAGAACCTCAGAAAGGAAACCAAACATGGCTGAAAACACACACATTTCCATCTCAAGTGGTCATGGACGGTTTGTGGTCTACCAAGAGTTTGGTTTGTGGTGAGTCTTCCCTTTCGTTAAAGGCTACCTTGTGACTAGACCATATGCAGTCTGCTCCCTAACAAACAAGCATCAACACTATGGGTGGCCAACGTGAAAATAGAAAACTACATTTTATGTAACAATGGAGGCAGAAACCACATTTGGATAAAAGACCTGGTCTAGTCTCATACTAACTAGTCACATTATTTATTACATCAAAGTAAAAACCATGTAAACTCAATACGCACGTTATTATGCAACAAAACCATCTGCACCATTACAACCCTTAATATTTTAGAATTTTGCAAATTTTAAATACCTCTATAGAAAGGTTAAGTCAGAGAACTTCTTGCAAGACAGGACACTGATATGTAACTAAATCAAACCCTTCCTATAAAATAACTACTAGCCCACTAAAATAAACCCTAATTCTACATTGTTTGCACAGTGCTCTGCATATCTCAATGGATTCAGAGCAGAAATGATACAAAGTTATATTTGAAGAAACAACATCAAGGCTAAATACACACGGATCTGAGTAGAAGCCGGGTGTGTGTGGTTTTTGAGTGAACTCTGCTCTTGTATCCACATAATTGGTGGTCTTTACACTGGTCCTTTGTGTGGAGATTAAGACGACATGAGGAAGGATTGGACTGGCCCGCACGAACAAAGAGCAGAGTGGAGTGGGGGAGCACACTTCTGCGTGGAGCAGTGTAGGGGGATGGGTGGCGTGCAAGGGACAGGCCAGGGGAAAGACTAACAACCTCGATGTTTGGGGGCTGCTCTACGCCAGACAGGATGGGGGCTGGTCCCAAATTTGGCAGGACAATACATAGGGGAGGGGGCAGAGTGTAACGAGCGGGACTTACTGGGCCCCCCAACTGCGACGGAGGTCTGCCCAAGTGACCAGCTGCGACCGTCATTAAAACCCAGTCTAGACTTTGACTTACAGAAGGGGGTAAACAACAGAAATAGGGAACAGTGGAAAAAGAGAGGAGAAAACAGAGCAATGTGTGATTGCTTTGAGCTGCCAGTGTGTGAAGTTCCTATCATTCCGTTCATGTTGAGACAGGAAATGGCAGACACGGTGAGGAAAGGATTAATAAAACATTGTTGTCATAACTAGGGTGGCCTTAACATGGGCCCAACTAAAAACCACAGCATAGTCCTATTCCAAACACCTTTACACATTAACCTTGATGACCGTGCTTTGTGTGTATGTGAGTGTATACAAGGGTGGTTAAAACCTACTCGTGCTGAGCAAGCCTGTCAAAACAGAGGTGAGCGTCTGAGCATGGTAAGATGATAAAGTCAGTGGAAAACACTCTAAGCGTACACGGCTGCAGCAGCTACACAAACACAGTGGGTTTCTGGGGTCTGAGAGACGCAGACAGAGACAGTCAGTTCGTGCGTGTGTACAGGGAGCAGAGCACCATTACCAAAATGCACTGGCTGAAATTAGATCCATACAGATACCAGACTGAGAGCTGATCAAGACAAGCAGACGCCACCAGATAGTGTGAGTGCAAAAACACACACAAACACAGGCACACACACACACCGCAACTATGCCCTAATCAATGCTAGGGGAAGGAGGAAAGTCATTACCTTTGTCTGCATCTCAGGGTCAGATTACTGATCTGATTCTAAAGTGAAGTCTCTAGGGCTATTGCTGCTTCTACCAACCACCACCCTCTAGGCTACATCCCATCCTGTCTGTCTGTCTGTCCATCCGTCTGCTGCCCCCAGATGAGTTCAAAGGCACACAAGTGTGGGCACGGGCTCACTTATGACTGTTGTTCAAATTCCCAAACTGGTCAATGTTGCCTCTATAATTACAAAGCATGCTTCAGTAGTGTGAGCCAATGCATCTACCATGTGACCTAAGCTTAAAAACAGAGTATTAGCAGAACAGAGCATTAACAGTTATTCATTTTTCTGTTTCTACACAAGTGGGGGGAGAAAGTTTTATTTTAGCAATACTTATGATTGGTTACCTAACCTAAGCTCTGCTTAATTTTTGTTTTTTGGGCTCAAAACAAACAAAAACATAACTGAAGTACCTGTGGCTGGCATCAAATTTCTAGCCAGGTTTGTGATCTTTAAACTAAACCAAATCTTTGACTCAATACTTTCTGATTGAAAAAAGAGAAAATATATTTTTGACTTTTTCAGGTAGGCAAGTTCTTCTATATTTAACATCTCAAAAATGTTGCCTCTTTGTTAAATTAAAAAAAAAGGGTTCATAAAAAAAGATTTGTATTTCTTAACATAAGATATGGAAAAAAGTTAGATTCAGTTTTGATACTGTAACTACAACATTTAGCTCTGGCTGCAATGTGGGATAACTCCCTATGGCAGGCTACAAACCACTAGAAACACATTTAACTTGAACATGACATTGATTTTTTAAGCAAACCTTCATAGTCTAAGTAATCTACAGAAACCAAACGGACAAATGTTTCACAAAAAAAGACAGGAAAATAGGATCATAATGTGATGCTGTCCTTTGACAACAAAACAACCTGATCTGGTTATCATCAAACTGTCTTACACTAACTGTTCTTGTTAATTTATATTCAAATCTTGTGCTCCTAATAAAATTAAAATTTCAAAAAAGACACAGGAGGAAATTTGACACATTAGAGTTTATAAAAGAATGATTTTTCAACTGCAAAGTGAAACACACTCAGGCTCTATTCAAAACGACATCACTGCAGAGGTCTGGGAAAGGAGAGAGTAGATGTTTATTTGTACTAGTGAGAACTAGTTAGATAATATATGCACACATTTTATTACCTAGGCGAAATATTTCTTAGCCACTGCCCTACCCTGGATCACACCAATCAAAGCAAATCATTGCCAAAGAAGCATTGTAGTGAACCTGACAAGTAGACTGCACACCTTCAAGCAGAAAATGAGTAGGCAGAGCAGGTCTGATCTACATTCCAACAGCCAAAAACAAAGAAAAACAAATAAATCACACATGTCTACATTGAGACATGTAATGGAGGACAGGTGTCAGGTTTAGTCCTATAGACATGACCTCAAATTGCCGCAGGGTCTGTTTGAGCGTACTCTGACAATAACAACTCCATATTAAACATACGGCACAAAAAGCAGATGTCATTTTACTACCAACTCACATATTAGAGAAACCCTTTAAACAAAGACAAATTGTTCCAAGTACAATAACAGCATGCAAAAGTGGACAACTGAAGGTGAAATTACATTGGCTCTGCAATGGCAGTAATCCCTTGTGGTCCAACATCAGTAATGGCGGAGCTGGGTCAGTCAGAGGCTACGCTGTCTGCTGTAGCAATTAGGGCTCTGTGCCTCTGGGCCAATGGAGGTCATTAACCACACTGGTCATTATGGGGGGAGCTGCGGGTGGGGGGGACAAGACCACCCCAGACCTGACCCTGACTGGCTCAGTGCCACATTATAGAAACTGTTTGTAAACACAGATTTCTAAAAGGAGGATGTGGCTCAGTCAGGGAATAATCTAAAAATGTATACTGAAGATTTGCAACTTAATTCGATCAGCATTTGGCTGCAAAGACCCAGCAGCAAAAACACCTACCCAGAACAGGACTCAACAACTCTTACACATTAAGGGGAAACAACAACAACAACAACAACAACAACAACAACACTTTCCTCTTCAAGCTTCAGCTCGCTGGAATCCCCACCCCCACCCCCTGTCCAAACTCTCTTCTCCTTACAGACACACACCTTTGAACCCAATAAGTTTTAACCTTTCTCTGTGCATTCCCTTGGCTCTGATCTAATGGGCAGGTGTACACATGTTCCAATTTGACTAGCTCATGCTTCCTCCACCTGAACTACGTCTCATCAAATTTGACATTTAACAGCACCTGTAGCAGTGTTTAGCTTTGAACAGGCAGTTCCCTGAACAAGTTGAGAAGTAGGGATTTCTCTGTTTTCAACAGCCCTTGATTTTACACACAGGCACACAAAGGAATGACAAGACTCTAGCAGAGTCTTGATAGTATGTGGAAGGGCTACTAAAAGTAAGTGCAGAGTTCAAGAGATAGCAGGAGATAATTTAACTTAAGGGCTTCTTTTAATGTAGCAGGAAAAAAAATACAGCCCATGCTAAAGCTTTCTTCATCACCTCATGGTGGCAATGAGTAAGTGAAAGCAGAAGCGAGACCACAGATAAAGTACAGATTAAATTCTGATAGAGCACCAGTCCTTTTATATGACAGAGATAAAGAATGGAGAGGGCGGGAGGGGAAGAGAAAGAGAGGGACGCGCCCTACCTCACGGCAGTGTGGTTGACAGTGCCCATATCACATTGCTTTTGTGTTCAATGGACCCAGGCAGACTGCGTCACACGGGCATGTAATGCCCGTAACACTAGTGACTTCTAATCCTTATAAAGTCAACAACATGTGACTCTATTAAACCTGTGAGTAAAGAGTATTCTCATTAAAATATACTTCACTGCCAGAGGCCTGGAATCTGTTCTAGCGTAGCTACTTTCAGGTTTGTCTGGTTTCAGTCCTGTCATGGTGCAAGTAATCCATTACACGGTGTGAAACCATGGCTCCAGACAGACTCGTGGGCCCCTTACACGACAGACCCTGCCAGCTGGACAGAGCCATCATCACCCCATGGCTGCACAGGCAACACACTCACCCCCACTCTCCTCTCCCCTAACACATCACTGTCAATGTTGGTGTAACCCAGTCAAACAAACTGAACACTCAAGTGTGATAATTTTCCTACCGTGCTTAGTACAAACTGATCAAATTTGGTGTACTGAATCCTTATCTAAACTAAACAGGGGAGGGATTTTCATGTGTTTCCCTGAAGGATGACTCAAGAGTCTAAAGCAGCACATACCGTCTATTACATGACAATGCAGTCAGGGTACTTATTCTAGTACACAACGTTGAATTTTGTCCTATTATTACTTTTTAATCATGTGTTTTGCGGGCAAGTTGCAACAAGGTAACAAGGTAAGACAGTCTTAAAAATGCAAAGATTTACGAGAGGAGCCAAAATCAGAATTTGCCTTATCTAAGACATGCTTGTGTTAAGTGAAAATATCTTAAATCCTAATGTAAAAGTGGAGCAAAGAAAAAGATGAGTAGACAAACACCCACAAACAAATGCAGAAATCGCGGGTTGAAGCTGTAGTGTGAGGCTTGGTATCAGCTGTTCCAGCAGACGGGGGGATTGAGACTGCAGCCCCATAACTGGTGCCTCAAAGGACCCCACTTGCCCCCATTTCCATCACAATGAGCCCAGACTTCAACTCTGACTTCTGTCTGGGATGTCTGAATACATTGCTGTTGTCACCCTATGCCAAGCATTCGCTTTCTGCTGGAGGCCACTAAGCAGCCTTTTCACTCCTTACAAATGGACACCAATGGAAGAGCTGCCAGTGTTTACCCTCAAAAACACATTTCATGCACAAAGTAGGTTAGGCTTGGAGACTGCTTTCTGCTTTATCCAGCGCAGAAACCAGTGCACATAACATGTGACCAAACTGTAACTGACCACATTGCACGTTTATCCAGCCTGCTACCATTACTCAGACTGAGAACCGAAATAAGAATACAAAGCAGAATCAAAGCGACATCCTGACAGAAAGTCTCTGAGATCCACTCTTTAATGATTCATCACGGAGTGTTTTCGCCGAGCAATACAGTGATAAGCAAACCACAAGGCGACAAGAGATTGTTTTGAAAATATGTAAGCAGACTTCAGATATCGATTCGTCGCTTGTGTTTCCCAAAACAACACAACAAAGCGTTTTTAAATCAGTCTCAGGATTAAAAACAAGGGCACAGTTACCGAAAACATTCAACTTTAAACAGTTTATTATCCAGCTAGCTAACAAACGTTAGCTGGCACCTCGGAACAAACAGCCCCACCATGTTGTTGTTGTGGTTTAGCGACTTGCTCTGTGTTTAATAACTAACACTTACACGCCGAATTCTGTCACTCGATAAAAATAACAATTCAACACAAACAAATAAACTGCATGACTTCTGGTCCGGGAGAAACGGCAAACGTCGTTTCGAGGTCGACGCTAGCTAGATACGGTTAGCCAAATCCCTGATACAGAGCGCCATGACGATGAGCGACAACAGGCGATGCCCAGTCCAGGAAAACACATCGAGACAAAAGCCGGAGAGGTGTTCAGCTGAAACTTACCATTACCGACAACCGCCGACCCGAACAGGGCCAGTAGCGTTAGGGCAATTTGTTTCAGAGCCATTTCTTCTGAATTCCCATCTCTCCACGATTAAATGCGTCCGAAGTGTGTCGTTATGAGAACGACCAGACCTGAAACACAACCACAGTCCGACCGCACACACCACACCGCCAAATACTAGCCAGCCAGCCAGCCAGCCTGGCGAGTGACGTGTTTAAAGGGGTGTGTGCGTGCATGTTTAAAGGGGAGGGCCGCCTGCTGCATGTCCCCTGCCGCCACCGAGGTCAGCGCTGTGTGTTGTAAATAAGAACCTGGGTGAATTGCAATCTCACAGTGTCACATTATCAAAAAGACAGAGTGAGGTCCATCAACAGAAATATGTAAACATCTTGAGAAAAAAAAAAACATAGACTGCACGGGTACACTGTCACTTTTGATGTTTTTTAGTGTAATGGTTATGTTATATAAAAGGATCTATTTTAAATCAAAACACAAATATGGTTTAGCCTATGTAAAGATTTTTTAAAAAAATATTTCACAAGCACTTAGATCTTCAATCAGTATTATATGATGAATTTTGTGGCTGAATAAACTGATCCTTTACCCTTGTCTAAGGGTCATTCAGTAAGACTGAATTATCTTTTTATGACTGTAATCAAGTAGCAATGATTGACACTTTCCAAAAATCATACAATGTCTTTTTACATGACTTAAGAAACAGATTTAACTTATACAGGTAAAACTTACAAAAGAGAAAAAAAAATGATAAAAATAATCTGATCATAGTAATTGTTTGTCTTTAAAAACATGTTTCCAGAGATGAAACAATCAGAATACAGTAAGTTTAAAATCAAAAACAGCAAAATATGACTGTTTCTCTACAGTAGCCCTCTAATTCTATGATTAGACAACAGTTTTTATGTCATCAAGTACATGTAGGACTGAACATGTTGAGAAAATTTAGTTTTTCATATTGTTCCTTAATGTGTACGAAAGATCAGTCACCAAACGCATTACTATATTTTAAAGTATGCTCAGTTTACATTCAAAGAGACAGTTGAAGTAAGTCACGACATATTTCTCTAATGCAAATGAAGGAGGAGTGACTGTGACTGCCTACCAAACCTTTTCTCCTTTGGATTTAGGTTAGAAGGCAGCAGGGGAAGAGCTTATAATGATACACCTTATACGCACAGCAGGTGACAATAAGACTCCCTGCATTCCACCTGACAGCAGCAGTATAAGGCTATGACAGACATATCTATGCATCCATATTCAATGATTGACAAATTATCAATGATATGATAATGATGATATAGTTTTGGGACACTGCAGCTGTCTAATTTACAATTCCATCAGAGGTACCCTGATCAAAATCTGTGGGACTAATTTGATCTGATTCTGCCTAAAAAGGCCCTTACTGTTCCAGTTTATGTCAGTTCACCTATGAGCTGCTTTATCAGATTTTTGTGGAAGTCACAGCCCTTTGCAGAGTGTAAAATAATAATGGACCTCACTAAAATACTCAGCTGCCCCAGCTCAGGCAGAGGTAAGTCAGACTGTAACCAGGTGCATTTGGGACTTGATCTGTGTCTGCTTTTATCACCTGTCCTCGTGTCCTCCTGTACTAGCACTCTCACTGATCTGTACTCAAGTCTAATTGTGTCGGCACAGTCTCCTCTGTGGCTTTGTATCTGTCCATTATCGGCCCTGTCCAATTTATCTCCACATTTCTTCAGTGTCTGCTGACTGCTGAACAGTTCCCCATGTCTCTACTGAGCCTTTTGGAATGATCCCACTGTGAGAAAGGATACACAGGGGAGGAAAACAGAGGGAGAAGTGAGATAGGTTTCTGCACTTACAGACAGGGAGCTTGGCCTCTCTGATACTTGAACGACCCCCCCCCTGCAGTGTTAAAAATAACCAGCTCTTCATCTGACTGACCAGACAGACTGGGGCTTTGAGGGAGTATTATCTCTCTGGAGTTTGTTCAACAACCAAGCAGACAGAAAACACACACACATGCACACACATACACACACATGCACGCATGCACACATCAGCAGATAAAGAAAGAGCAAGCAAGAAGAAAACATCGGCATGCAGACATGACATGGAGGGGACAGAGGAGATATTTTCACCAACCACTGGGCAGAATTCTTGGTAATTAAACTACTTTGTTCTATAAATAAGAAACATGTCAGATTTTTTTCTTTTTTAAACATGACCTTCAAATTAGTTTGAAACAGAAGTCAACAGATTAGATAAGTATTCAATTGAGAGCATGGTAAAGATATACATGGCATTTTTCATTTAAAACTGACAAAATTTAACAAAACATTGAAGGTTATGCCAGTATTTCAAATGTATGCAGATTATCACAGCAATGTCAGCTAAAAATAATGCAGCAAAAGAATAAATAAACTATATTTAAATGTTTATGAAGCCCTCTCACCGAGTCAGGCTTGGAACAATCTATTTATATTTTCTAGTATAGCATCCCTAACGCGGGGAGGTCAATCTGACTGAGAAAAAATGTAAACATGTTAACTTAATGTATATTTTTAATTTCATGCAAGTCACATGCAGGCTATATCACATGTAGCTGTTTGTATATGATATGTTCCCCTTCTCCTTCTTGCCCCTTAAAACTGGCAACTGATTTCTGATTATATAATTATTTCTGCTCTTAACTTTTTTATTTTGGAATTCATTGATGGTGCAATGTCAATGAAAACATGATTGCAAAACTGATTACACAATAAATCTCTCAAGCCAAGCTGCATTGCTATAAGCGACGAGGATCACAGTTCGCCTAGCATGTGATGACCTCTACTGGTCATTAAGGCAATAGCAAACATTGGTGGTGCAAAATAGCATCTACAGAGCAAAATTGTTGTTGAAAAATACAATCCTTTATTCGGCATATACAACATTACATGTCTGTTTGTGAATTCCTTAAATGACCATAATAATGGTGATGGTACATTTCAAGTCTACAGAAATGTAAAAAAATAATTTGAAAAAGCTGTGTAGTTAAAAAAAAAATGTATAAAATGTGTCTCCTTGATGTATAATAGAAAATAATACCCCTTTGAAATATATTTACAATAAACCTAATAGTAATACAGTCAACAGCATCAGTGCTGTTAGAATATGTACATCTAAATAGCTCAATGTGCCTGTGTGCAGATAATAAATGCTTGTTCAATATAAGTTAAATATTCTTACACAACAGGAAATGTGCTTTGGTATGAGAATGTTGTAACTTCCATATTTCCTGTATTCAAAGTAAAAGAACACCATGGCCTTTGTGTTATCTGTGAATTTCGGGGCTTTGATCATGGGGAAACCCGTAAGTGCAATTGCAACGTGTTTCAGAGATAAAGGAAATGACATGCCTGATAAGAGGGTGAGTTATTGTGCTTTGCTAGGTTTTCCTTTCTGTCATGAAGATCTAATGAGGGATTTAGATAATAATGACTAAACCCTGTGTGTGCAGAACAGTCTGTGAATTATTATTAATTATTGTGCTGTAAAAATATCTGAAAACTCTCGTAAGCCAAACATAACAAAAAGAAAAACACCTTGATAAAGATTTTCGGTGGTAATAGTTGGATTTTTGGGAACTCTTGATTTAAGGCACCACAAGTATGGCAGATGAAATTAAGGCCTGAAAATTTAAAAAAAAAAAAAGAAAAGAAAAATAGCCTTGGGTGCGAGCCAGTCTAGACACTACTGCTTAAAGTCATATGGTTTTAATATAATGCAGTGACTGGGTGAGTCATTAGCTCAAAAAATGCTAATGAGATGCACCTCGTGCTGTTGGAATGTGGCGTAAAATCCCTTCTAGCGTTTTTAATCTATGATCCCTGTTTTATCTTCGCGCTCTGGTCTAGACGTCCCGCTTGAGTTTCTCGATGCTGAAGTCACTGTCATGGTCCAGTTTGGAGAGCGTCTTCCTCACACGCAGGGCTGTGAGGCGGGCTTGTGGGCTCTGGTACCAACACTCCTTCATGATCTTCACAATGGCTGACAGGATCTATGACACACAAAGGCAAATGTAAAAAAATCACAGCAAGATCTAACATTTATTCCATACCATTTGTCTGTCCGAACACTATATGTCAGTGCTATAATGTATCCTAACAAAATGTGCTCTACATTTCACAAAGTGTGAGTCTAAATAGAAGCATCATAAAGAGTGTAATGTTTATGTGCTTGCTTGCATGCCTGTTTATCCTGCTTACCTGTGTAAATTTGAGTATATATGGGTGATAATGATTAGAAGCTATGATTACCTGTGCTGAGATACCTGAAGCACTGGAAAATATAATTGCACTTGGAAGTGTGTCTGTGTATGTGTCATTAAAAAGCTTACAGGGTGCGAATGGAGCCTGTTGTGCAGACTGGGCCTCTGCTGGTCCACACACACCACCTTCTTCATCTCCTCAAAGCTGGGATCTAAGGGCACCAGGTCAAAGAAGGGAGGACGGTACTCTTCCACGATTCCTGGAACAATCCAAAGAAAAAAAAAAAAATTAAGTGTACTGTGTCATCTCAAGCTGGGCAGATGAACAACCAAACTACCACAGCATCAATCTTGGCTGTGGGATTCAAAAGGGAGGACAGGTGAGCAAAACGCAGACTCATCACCATTAAAACTCATCATCAACCTTAAGAGCTGATAACCATTAACCCCCTAACTTATCTCCTGAAATATGTTTATACATAAATTTCTTTTTGTACACGGCCTGACAAAGCACACTCAAAAACCGAGAAAGTCTGTTGTAGAAGTTCTGCAAAGTAATTCTGACTAGACAAGAGAGCAGGGGAAGATATTAATTCCCCGGAGATGGTGAGAGACAGTTGGATGGAGATCTGCAAGGCCCACTGAGTGTGTCTATGTGTGTGTGGTGGTCTGTGGTAGGACATACACACACCCACACACGCACACAAAGTAATAAGAGTCTGTTCGTCTAGACTAAGTGTTTATGTGCCAGAAATCATTTGTGCACGGATGTGTGCTTGCATTTAACAAACTGTGTGCACGGGCATCTGGACTATATACAAGTGAGTGCTGACACCAGATAAGACTGTTTATAATTACTGCAGTGCTAATCATGAGAGAGGATAGTAGACAGACACAGACTACAAAAACACTTGAGTGCTGAGAGACATGGGACAAACTGCCTCTTTGTGAATACTCTACAAAAAAAAAAAGCAGACATGACAAAGAAAGCACATTTTCAACATGATGTGCCTGAGAGTTTGGCTAACACGTTGAATTATAAAAGATCTACTTATATAATATAATATAATATAATATAATATAATATAATATAATATAAATATAAATATAAGGTTCAACAATCTCATAGACAATTGTTTCCTAACCATTGACTATGGTTCTGCGGGTAATTTCCCAGAAGACCAGGCCCAGTGCCCAGATGTCAGTTTGCTTGTAGGACTCAAAGACGTCCATACGAATAGTCTCATCCAGCACCTCAGGGGCCATGTAACGTTTGGTTCCCACACGAGGGTTGTTGCCCACGTCAAGGTAGTCATGGGACTGAGAGTGTATCACAGCCAAACCTGAAGAGCAGTGATACAAATGGTCAAAATCACCATGGCATAACTGTTTCAGCAGAAGTTAGAGACAAATGCAACTGAAGTGTAGCAGATTAATAGTGACTTGGCTGTCCTTGCTGTTACACAACCCTCACCTAGGTCAGCAATGCAGCACTGTCCGTTCCGCTTTACCAGGATGTTTCGGCTTTTTAGGTCTCGGTGGGCGATGGCTGGCTTTTCCTGGGAGCTGACAATCTCAGTGTGGAGGTGGACCAGGCCACAGGCCACGGACAGGCACATCCTCAGGCAGTTCTCCGGCTCCAAGCTGCTGTACTGCAGGAAGTCATAGAGTGAGCCCAGCTCATGAAAGTGGGTGACAAGCCACAGTTGGGTGCTGGAATTCTTGGATGTCATGTCAGAGGCTATGAAACCTAAAACCAGAATAGGAGATCACTTTTTCAATGTCTGTCCTTTGGCTGATGCTGCATCAAATGAAGAAATTCTCTGGAACTTATATCTGCTGTACCGAGTATGTTGTCGTGTCTCAGCTGCACAGTATTGTAGATCTCTGTCTCTCTGAACCAGGACTGCTCGTCCCTGGAGGAGAAGATCTTGACAGCAACACTCTCACCCATCCAAGTTCCCCTCCACACCTCCCCGTACCTGCCTTTACCTGAAAAGAAGGACACAATTACACTTAACACAACTTTAAATTGGAAAACAAAATATTGTAAATTGTAAATATAGTGGTGAGGAAAGAGACTGACCTACACACTCGACAAGTGAGATTTGTCTAGCCATAGTCCTCTGGACCAGATAGGGCAACCCTGTCCCACTCCCTGATGTGCAAAACTCATCATAAATATCCTGGAGAAACAGAAAATACAAAAAATAGAAATAATACACATGTGAGAATCTTAAAAAATTAAACATCTTTCAGAAGTGTGGCAAACATTGTATGTCTCTTACGCCGTATGTGGGATCATCTCCATTAGGGACCTTGAGCATAGTGACATCATGGTCTTCAGGATTTTTCCATCTGCAGTCATCACGGCGGAATCGCAAGAACATCACCAGGCCACACACACTGGCAGTCACGATGAATAGCAGCAAAGACACTGTGATCCACAGCTCTGGGCCACTGGTTTCTGGAGGCTCTGTTGTCGACTTTCCATCTGGAAACACATAAGTGTTGAGGCAAAAAACATTTTTGAGTTTTTGAAACCAGCTGAGAACATTTCAGTGCACTGAGGGGGAGCAGAAGTTTTATACAGGAACCTTTTTTTAATGAAATAAAAATGATAGTAGTTTTACATTCAGTGTATAATAATTTCTGAAAAAAAAAAAGAGAGCCACGGTATGAATTTACTCAAACTGACCACAAGGGGGAACCAGTTGCTTTCTGGAGGGAAGCATTGAGTCCCATCAGTTCAAAGTAATGCGAGATGTGCACTGAACTGTGGGATGAGCCTGAGAGGATTATATGACACTGAACTCTAAGGCTCAGTACCATACTGGTTCATCAAGATTAATGGATGTGATTTTCAAACATTGTAAAGCCTTAGGTACTGACTTATGTTTGGAGGTGGTGTTGTGAATTCGTTGCAGTGATCTTTCGTGCAGCAGTGCACAAAGAAGCCCTCAAAGGAAGTGCGGCACTGCTCCTTGTGGTTTTCTGCAGAGAAACAGCCCCTCTCCTCATAGCCTTGCACCCAGGTGTAGAAACAGAAGTCTCCTCTGCAAGTTCCATTCACACATGTGTTTTTCTCATTCTCACATGTGCACAGCAGCTTCCCACCATCTTCGGAGTCTAAAGCACAAGGAAATACATATAGTAAGTGTTGACAGACAGTTGAACACAGGCACAAAACTATCTGTTCCATGCATGTGTACATATGATTGCACAGTCTTACCAGTCAATAATACACTGAGAAAGACATCATAATTGATGAGTTTGGGGAGTGTAAATGAAAATTAAGGTCAAACAAACTCAGAATCACTTTTAAACTTTAGTAGTGCAGTGATGAACTACATGAGCGAAGAAACCTTGGCCTCTTTAACGGAAACCCAAGAATCGATAGTAGGAGATGCTAACTACATCTCCAGGCAGCCACAAAGCATCACATAGATGAGAGTGGCTGAGTGGTTAACCAGGAGAGGTATATTTGGTTTGAAATTATACTGTGCACAGTGAGTCAGAGTGAGAGTTGCAGTAAAATAAAACAACAGCAAATGAAAAGTCCAAATGACTAAACAAAGAGGTGTTCATCGTGACTGGGGTACTTTCTGCCCTAAACTACAGAGGCACTAAGAATTCAGGAAGAACTCTGTTTAGATGTTGCATAATTTTTGACCACTAGGTGGCAGAAAGACTCTGACACATAGTTACATGCATGTCCAAATGAAGACATTTGTCTGATCCCCTGAGAATACTCTCGCGCCTTTCATCTGTGGTTTGGTTCACCAGTACCTTAGTTGATATTTGACTGTCTCCTCTGGCCACTTGTTTACCCTGACTCTCATTTCTTGCCAAGCAGGTGGTGTAAACTGTGCCTGCCTGAGCTTGTTGGAAACAGTCACCTATTGTTTTACACTAGAGGCTTGGTAAGGATTGCATGAGGTGGAGAATCAAAACAAGAACTAAAAACTGCATACTCAGTAAGTTCTGCCATACTAGAAACCCATTATCATTTCAGTCATGTGACTCAGTGACAGTATAAAATTTCCTTTGATGGAGCATTAAAATAATGGTTCATGGTGAATTCTAACACATTTTCTACACCTGGTCATCGACTCACCTGCATGGGCAGCAGAGATCCACAGAAGTGCCCAAGCTAGCAGCAGCGTGAGCAGAGCAGAGCTTCCCATCTCTGTGAAACAGAAACAAAATAATTAATAACAGTTAGTATAATCAAATCATGGTAATACAATTATTGCCGTCCCTTTGTTAGGAGCAGTTTTAATGAGGCACAGGAGATTTAATAAGCTGTATTAATGAAAACTGAGGCCACTTCCCTGACATTTCAACTTCTATGTGATTAAAATGGACAGACTGTAACTTAATAGTAGTGTCTTGGAAGAGTCGTGCAGTGGTTAAAGCCCGAGCTATTTGGCAGAGGAAGCTATGAGGTCAAAAACAACAGTCCGAGGGCCCAGCCTGTCTGCCTGTGTTGTAATTGCATTGGGTGGGAAAAGGGGGCTTAGGGGAAGGAGGCTGTAATAGCACTCCAGAGTGTTTGTGTATGTGTGCAGAGACTCCGTGTGGCGCTGTGCTGCCCAGGCTCCAGGCCTGTCGACTCCTCGACTACCCCGCTCACAGAGTAAATATTGATGGCTAAGCTTCCTGCCATTGAGTGGCCCCACCCGGCTGGCCGGCGAGACTCAGGTCTGCTCATTGTTTAGGGCTGCACTGCTGAGGGTCACGCAAGCAGTGGGGCCGTCATACACAAGTCAGACTTTCTCACTGACTAAAGGACATTCTCCTCTAGAGATACTCAACTTGCTTCACCTTGGGGCCACTTTTGCAAAGTAACAGAGGACCAAGAGCCAGTAAAACACAAACACAGATAAAATTTATCAGGCAAAAATCATAAACACTAAAAAGCTCACAACTCATATTTCTTTTAAAATTCTTTATGATTTCATAACTTAATTAGGTTAAAATTTGCTTCAAGAGCCTCTTGAGTTTTTTTTTTTTTTACTGTTCATGATTTAGTCTCTATTCTTTTTGTGATCTCATTTCAATCACTTCTATAATCTCACTCTTATTGTTTGTCACAAAGGATTACATAAACTAGAAAAATGGTGATTTATCTTTCAGGCTTTTAACTTGATCTAAAAAAAGCAAACAAACACACAATTATACAAGCACCCACATAAATAATGAGGTCTTTCTTGAGGTTTTCCTTAACTACTGTTGGGCTGCAGTGTTCCTCTAACCTAAAAACATGTCTTGGAAATGCTGTTGTTTTGAAGATGTTCAGTGTTAGCTGCAGTTGGCTGGGCAGCCTCTGTAATTAACGGAGTGCATGGAGAAAATGTTACTTGCAATCTGTATATGAAAAACCTGAGGTCTGTCCTGAAACCTTTGAGTTTTGTGGGACCTAAATCAAATCTGAAATGTGCACAACTGATGGGCTGAGACTGTATATGAGATAATTACCATGGAGGCTGACTGAGGTCTAAAAAGGATATGAGATGCTTCCTGAGGCTGCCACCTACAACAGGCTTTTCCCTGTGTGTTTTTGTACAGTACTGTCAAAATGCCAATTTAGTTGTTTAGGCCTTAACTAATTATGGCAGCCTGGCATTATTCACATTATTGCTGCTTTTTAATATAATTCTCACTAGTACGACTCAAAAACTTAAAATTAATGTAAAGGAGTGAATTCGACTCAACTAAAAAAACTCAGACTCAAGCAAAGTCCTCCACAGATGAATTAAAATGGAAGTTTGGCTGCTACAATCAGCATATTTTCTAGAAAACACTTAGCCAACACCTGCTGTGCGTAAGCAGCACCGGATTTTCTATCATCATCACTTAATCTTATAAATAGCTCTCCCACCTTATGTCTCCCATAGTAAATAACCCTTGAACTACTGCACACATCTGGCATTGGTACTTGTGCACATCAGCACAAAACTACGGATATCCTCCTTTAGTTATGATGTACTTAGCTAGATGTATTTTAGTGCATACCACAGGAAGCCAACGCGTTAACTTAGTCTTTTCAAAAAGTCAGATCAAATGACACTGAAGATAAAGCACAGGAGTGAAGGTGTTCTGGCGTGACGGTCTGTATTCCCACGGTTTGATACTTTTGATGTCTGCTTTTTTTAACTTTTAAATCCTGTTTTACCAGTTTTCTTTAAAAGGCATCAACTTTAAAAATGCACATTGCTGTTTGTTTTGAAAATGCAAACACTTTCTGAATAGAGTTTCTCCTGTTTATCATGTCAAATCAATGTGAAATCTCTGCTTCGTTAGATTTTTTCCGTTTCACATGACAAATCTGATAAAAATGTCTGAAAAACTATCTTTAGACCTTCCTCCTATCCGGGTCAGGTGTGAGGCCCCAGCTAAACGGATGGCAACTGACTGCACTCAGCTCTGACTTGTTAAAACCACTAGCCATATTTTACAAAAAAGCAAAGAGCATTTCCTGTATCATGCAGCGTTCATGTCAGTGGTTGTTATCTGTGGGTCCAGGGAAGCAAAAGTCTAAACAAAACTCCACCCACAGAATGAACTTGTGCATGACAGTGTCTTATTTCTCTAAATATATTTTTTATCATCCACAGTGCCACGACACAGGAGAGAACAGTAATCATGTCCTCCATCGTGGGCATCCTGACTTTAGACTCCAGGAGACTTCCTCTGTGAGCTCTCCTCCTGTTTGTCTCCATTCCGTCCAACGCTACACCCGTGTGACCCAAGGGGAAAAGATCTATTGTCATCTCTTCCTCTCATCTACAGAGCTTTGACTTGGAGAGGCAGATCTCTCATTCCATCTGAATGACTGTGTGGTTACAGCGGTGGATGGTGGGGGCATGGCATAGCACAGCAGCCTCCCACAGCCCCTCCACTGGGGCCTCATCGCACAAAAAAGCCCTAAAACTCTATCTGTGAAAAATAACTTTGAGTAGTGATACTGTAAAAGCTTCTATCATGTGGTCAAAATGGCAAGAAAACATTGCATTTAGTTCTTTTTAATGACTTTACCACATATTTAAAATGCTTGTGCTCTGTGTGTGCTTTAAGGGGTAAAAACCCTAAATCTGTAATCCAGCGATTGTGACCGTCTGCTAGATGCAGCGACAGACTGATTGTATCTTCACCTCACAGACAAAGCTAGGCTTGGCAGGCTTTAAGGCTCAGTTGCTGTCTGCATGCTCTCACATGCATACCTACAATGAATGCATGTCTGGGAAAGAAAAGGACAAATGTGCTGCAGACATAGTGTGCACAAAAACTGGTCTATGCTTTAAAAGAAAAAGGAGAAGGAGAAGAAATGACAACCTGATGTCATGAACCGAAAACAGCATCCACCTAGATAAAGCACGTGTGACTTTAATCGTGACATATTCACAAAAACGATAAATGTCTCCCCTATGTGTTTATGTGTCTGTGTAGGAAAAATGAAAGAGAAGGATAAAAACATGCAGGGAGAAGAAATACAGCGATCATTTGCATTCAAAGTATACAGACCAAAATACCCAGGAAATATGCAAATGCACATTTTGAGAAGTATGAACTTTTCACCACAAGGTGATTTGAAAAAAATAAAAAGATTCTTGCCACAAAGTGCAGTTGTAAGTAAAAATAAATATCACAAATGAATGTGCCGCAAAAGGTATTAATACATGTCTATTTGTAGCAGAATGACTTCTGCAAGTTTCATATTATTTTGTAATGGAGAGCTGGGTTATCATGGCTGATGAACTGAAATTTAAACATTAACCTATTTTAACATTTAAATACATATATATCTATGTCCATTTCTATATTTATGTATTTGCTATGTATTTTTTTGAATGTGTACTTAACCAAAATGTGTCCAACAATGTTCGAACCCAAATAAACTTGTAACTACCTTTCATTGTGACACTTGTAGCTAACTTCCGGGGTCACACCACTTAGTGAGTGTGTAAAGTGACCACATTATCTTCTCTGTGAACATTTTAGTCGGAGTTGGCCGAAAAGATTTAATCTGTAATGGTGGCCTTTTAAGAATGAAATAAATCCTATGATTTTCTTCTACTTATAGACATCTAACTACATCTTTTTTTTTCATTTCTTTAAGGAGAGACCTCTAGTGGCAAAGTTTACATACTGTGTGTTTAAATAACAGTTAAATGTTATAGCTGTTAAAAAAAGGACTCACTTTTATCAACTTAAAATCCTCCAGTTTAGTACATAACAATTCATATGTCTTAATAGTCACATGTAATATTCAGCTGATTCTGGGTTATTGAGGCTCATACCATTATTAGTGAGTTTTAAAAATATGCCTCGAAAATTAATATACAATTAAATCAGGTGATAGTCTTTATATTATTGCATAACCACATAACATAAACAAAAATTTAACCACAACCCCTTATCTTTGTATTTTTTTTTAAAAGAATCATTACCTGTATTTGTATTGAGTGAGACATTTTACAGTTAATCAATAAAACTTGTCTGTGCTCTCAGCAGAAGCAGTGTCTGCAATGTAAACTGTTCATGTCAGCCATGATATGACATATCTGCAAAAAGCTAATGTCGGCTTATTTATCGGCTTTATTGATTAATCGGTCCATTGCCTCTGAAACTTGGTGGACCAAAAATCAGAATAATAAAAACACTGAACAAAGCTCGAGAAGGCTGAATCACCACACAAGTGATGGGTGTAAACATAATTATGAGGCAAAAAATGCACAAATCTGAGGTTTCTTTTGTAGCAGAATGTAAAGATTAAGAGGACAGTTTAGTTTTAGTTCAATTAACTCGTCTTAGCTTAGGTAGCGTTGGGCTCCTTCTTGACACCTGTTGATTCACATCTGGAAACACGTGGAAGGATGTACGGCACTGTCAAAGGTTACTTAGCGTTCAGAGTTAGCTACAACTTCTAGCAACATCCGAAGCTAGCTTGTAACCACACAGCGTAACGTTACAGCTCATTACACCTACAGAGAGAAAGCTGTGTTTCACTTTTGTTTGCCATATTTACCTGATTTCTGCTCACCTCTCAACTTGACAGCCGCACGTCTCCCATATCAAAGTTAGCTTGAAGTGTCCCTCCTCGACCGCAGTATTTCAGGTAAAGGTACGTTTAAAACACAAGTAGCCCCATTTTCTACGCTGGAGTTAAATTACTTTTCGTCTAAACGGCTCAATGGCAGATGTTTCATCCGCAGAAGAGCTCACATCCTTTCCTGCTTCGGCGGCCACAGACCGTCGAGCCTGAGGGGGGGAAAAAAAGTTTCGTTCGCAGTTTTTTCCTCTTTGCTCCAGAAAAAACCTTTAAAACTGTCCCTTTAAAAACGACCAAATCTCTGTAAATGTGAAAATGAGTGAGAAATAAAAGCAGAATTGGCCACTGTGCCCTGACAGGACGACGGACCGCGGGGTGTAGCCTATCTCATCTCGGTCCAAATCTGCGCTGATAAACCGACAACACGAATCATCGTCGTCGGTTTGGAGGCGACTCAGACTCCTTCCGCTAAACGAGTGAAAGCTTTCTGCGACTCTTCTCCCATTAAGTAAGAACGTGTCTTTTTTGCTGTCGATAGTCCAGATCTAAAGACGAGATTAGGCTACATATTTTTTTAAAATAGTTTACAGTTTTGTCCCACCCCTTATTGTCCCGCACAGAGCCTGCTCTGCCTGGAATGTGTTCTCATAGCGGTTTTCCTGTTGCTCGCCAAACCTCTCATTTTCCTCTTTCCCCTGTTGACTGGAGTCTGCACTGACAGGAATGTGCTTCAAAGACCCCGCTATGATACAATAACATCTGTCTGAGGCAAAACAAGAACAAGTAAGCCTATAAACTTTTTTTTAAATCTGTTATCAAGTGTTATATTTAAGTTAAAATGACAGTTGAGGAGTTATCCTACAACAGCCAGGAACTCAAAGATCTACTCCAAACGTTTGTAAAAGACATGAAAAGACTTTGCATGGAGTAACAAGTCATGTCTGAACACTTTTCCCCTCTCAAGTTTAATTACCTCATTAAAATTCCTAATAGTAGGTTTATCTCTGATCATTCTCACCGAAATATCCTGACTCTATGCACATGTAATCATTTTCTATTTCACATGTTTCACCAGCAATAAAAAGATACTTCTGAGGTGATGTTGTGAACCACTGCAAACAACTGCCAACATTGTTGTTCCTTTGGAGGTTTCTTTCTGTTCAGCTTTCTTCTTCTTTTACAGCTATGGTTTTGGTCTCTACCAACTCCTGACTGAAACATCTGTCTCTTTATCTGCTCAATGCTGCACCATTTTTACCACTAACTCTATCATGGAAGCAGGTTAGTGTACAGAAGGTTTAGGAGCTGTTTTTTTTTTTTTTTTTTGCTGAACAGCTGCCTGCTGCAGCTTGAAACAATGCAATGGGAGCAATGAAAGTGAACAGAAATAATGAAGTTGTGAGACAAACAGCTGAACAACGACCTGAAACTCACCACAAAGAGCCATAAAGCATACTTTGTGTTCACATGGCCATTTGATTGGGCTGCATTGTTATTGTAGAAATATTAATCATAGCTGCCTTAACTGCAGGGCACATGATGTTAGCAGCATCACTGAAAAATAGATTCTCACTGTATCTGCACTTGAATTTTCCACATTACACTTGTGTGTGTTGACTGACCTCCAAACTAGTTGCAATGTGCTTAAAATCATGCTCATACATCCACGTCTTTAACTCAGAATGAAGGTTAAACTTGAATACCTTCAGCAGGTGAATATGAAAACCTCATTCTGCACAGTGAACCTCAGATATCCATAATAAACAAAACAAATATTTTTAAGTTGAGAAGGACATTTAGATATAGTTTTCTCTCAAGAAACCACTTAGTATGCCTAACCTTTGTCTTTTAATTTATCAAGTATAGTAAAGCTTACATGTCCCATCGAATGAGGATAATTCAATGGTGCTCAACATGCCTTTCAGCTGCAGCAGTTGTGGCATGTCAGAGTGTCCCAGTGGCAAATACAGTGGTCTCTTGGATGCCAAACAGACTCTGCTGTGTGAAAACACTTCATTCAGCAGAGCCTGAGAGATGTCTTCATGTCTGTAATATAAATTCCCCCCTTGTTCTCAGGCTCTGTAATCTCTCCGTTTTTGGCGTATGACTGAAGAAACAGCTGGAAGCTCTCACATCAGCTGTCATGTAGAAAAGAGGGCAAATTGTTGTTCTTTTTTAATCAGCATTTATTTTTCTTTTCTGCTAATCTCTGGGATTCAAAGAGCCACTTGGTCCTATTCCCTGGAGGTTTTTTTTTTCTTAAGAGCCTTTATTATTGTCTAATCTGCTTCAGCAGAGGAAATGTAAATTGCTTCGCCAGACATTTTTTTCATGCTGTCAGTTTTGCAAAAGCAAATTCTTGATAAAGAGAAGAGGTTTTACTCCCACTTTGGTACTATTGAACAGTTGATATTTTAACTGTGAAAAACATAACACCCAGCACATGAAGTCAAAATGAAACATTGGCAGTAGTCATATCGGGCTTTACAGCACAATTCTTCATTTTCTGAGGCCAAAATATGCACAGTCTGGTCTGAGGAAATGTGTTTTGAATCTCCGCAAACATGGTCAAAGTCTGATATATGTCTTCACTGAACTGAGAGATTTATTCGTGAGCTGACCCCTTGTACCCAAGTTCCCCCCTGTGAAGAGGAAGTGAGCCACAGTGCTGAATATGCGACGAACAGCTGTGGCATGTTTAAATAAACCTATGAAATACTCTTGAACACATCCAAGCAGTCATTTCGATTGCATGTTACTTCTAATTAAAGCTAATTGTTATGTAATGATACTGCACATTGGATTAAAAGATTACGGGCCAGGGTTCAATTGTCAGGCCATGCCACTCAAGAGGGCGCATTAGAGGCTTCCTTAAGATGCTCAAAATTACTTCATTGTAAAGCAACCAAGGCTACATGCCAGGCAACAGGCCCAACAGTTGCATGCATGCAAGTCAAGAAAGTGTTACATTTCCCAGTGTATACAAACCATGCTAATGCTATTAAATGGTAACATGTTTCAGGAATGATGGAAGAACAAGGTGGAGGTGTGTTTAAACTTTGTAACTGTTTTGAATCACCAAAATCTGCAGTAAAGGCACGGCACAGCCAAGAAAAACAATCTCACTTGCAAATGTCAGTACATTTATTCCAAGCTTTCACACAAGCGCGCATTTTTATCCGTCTCACACATTGTCAAGTTGTAGAAGACCTGAGCTTTCTGTCACTTGCATTCATTTTTAGATAAATGTCCCCAGATATGAGAAGAAACAGCATCTAATTAAATTCTTATTTAGATAACACATTTAAATATATTTTGCTGTAATTAGAATACTTATTTGTTAAAGCTGTATGAGCAATAGTTATGATTTCAGCAATTATCAAGTGGATCTGTAAACACAGCATTCAAATTCCAATGCAAGATAAACTCCGAAAGACAACTCTTGTCTTGATAGAGGCCTCATGTATAATGCCCACCGTGTTATTTCCAAAAGACTTCCTGAGCAGCACTATGTAAAAACATTTTTTTGCTGTGCATAGCTGGCTTAAACGTGGTACATTGAGCAATGGCAGACCAAGAAGTTGTGTACAAGAGAGCAGTTTGTCTTATGATCTGACAAAATTTTGGCTCAGTTCCCTTTTTCTATATCTTAATTGCTTAAACCGTGCAAATGCCACAAAAAACAGTTGGGAGCATAAAAATAATGTCAAAAAGATCTGGTAGATGCTACATATTGCACACAGTGAAGGTTGGGTAACTTTTATAGAAGTAGAGTAAAAATAAGAATTTCATTCCAATTGAAATGGTGACTGATTTTATTCATAAAATGCTCTAAAATGGGCAAAGAGATTATAATTTTGAGGTTCAGTTTAGAGTTGTGATCTCAAGGAAACTTAAACTTTTTTGTCATATTGTATGTTTAAACTACTGGATGAACAGTTTTGATCATACTTGGACTGTATTTTTACATGGTTATGGCTCCTTGTTTCTAAGATGTGCAAATAAAAAAAGCAGATCAAATCTATCACTGATACCCTGAAGTGACTGCGACTGCTGGTGGTGCAAGAGGGTTTTCTAACAATGAATCAGTCCCTCTAGTGTCTCCACTGTTGTGCCATTTTTTGTAACTAACAGGTATAATGTCATTACATCCATTGCAGATTATAAGAGGATCCAAGTTTAATAATCATGCAACAGTTGGGTGCTTACAAACTTTGCTGTTTATCTTTGGTTATTATGCAGTTGAATACCATGATTGCATACTACTTGAAAATTGTTCACAGTACACAGATTTTTAAAATCCCCATAAATGAAGAGTGTTTAAATTTAAATAACATCATTCAGCTTTGCATCCATGTGAGACTTAATCTACAGATCCAGCCGGTAGAAGGTACGACAGAAACAGCAATGCTAGCACATGCCACATATAATCCCACAACCAAATAACATTTGGTTAACAGAACTTTCAGAGTTCCAAAGATGCTGAGAAACACATTCACATCCAGCAAATTCAAGTCAGTCCAGTTTTTCCATGTTCTTCCCTGGCCAAAGTTTAAACTAATCAGTTTCAATTCTTCATTTCTTACTTCCAAACTTATTTTGCAGTTCCTGTTTACTCTGTTGAAACTGGCCCCCGGGTCAGTCTTATCACATGTTCATCCCTCATGCATGACCTTAATCGTAGAGAAATTCTCTCGGGAAAAAAAATAATGCTTCATTTTTGGCTCGATGAACGCTTAGACTCCTTAGATTTTTTCTGCTGCTCTTTTTCCTTTTCCTGCTGCTGCCTCTTCTCTCTCTTTTTCTCTTCTTTGGCCTCCTTGTACTTCCACACAGGAGGCTCCAGGTAGCCCTTCTGCCTTTTCTTCTTTTTCTCTTTCTTTGGAGTGGGCTCCCCAGATTTTGTCACTTCAATCTTAGGGATACAGCCTGAGGGGAAGATGCTGTTCCTATGTGCCATGCTGCGAGGAATGAAGCTCCTCATGCCACCTTGCTGTATGCTTTCCCTGCGTTGTGAGTCCTGGCAGCAGGAGGTCAGAGATACAGATGTGGCTGAGACAGCAGTTGGAGAAGCTGAGGTGACAGAGCTTTTACAGTGAGACACTGTGCTCTCTTCCAACTCCTTGTTGCTGTACTTTTCCAGCAGTTCAGGGATGGCAAACCGTCTCTTGCCAATCTCTGGGGGGCTGTTGGGACACAGAGGACGGCAACCAGTGGCTATCAGAGGGCTGTGGATGCCTGTGGTCATCCGCACCATATGGTCCAAGACGCCATTGTTTTGGGGGTCCTTGGGGAAGTTGAAAGAAAGGCTGTCTTTGAAGCGCTGCCTTAGCTTCTGACTGGCTGTTTTGGTGGCAGTAGCCTTTGCTACCAGTTGCTTCAGCTCAGGCCACTCTGGAATGTAGCTGTCACAGAACTGCTCAGCAATAGGATGAGCCTGTAGATTGCGTATTCGTCTATAAGTGTCAAACCCTCCTGTCCTAAGGACCCAGTCCTTTAAACTTCTCCCTTGGACCAGGTCCACTGCATTTATATCTGCACCTGCACATAAAAAAAGAGAGAAAAAAGCAGAATGCAGTGTAAACAAAGGGACAAGTATTCACTGAATGCTCAGAGATGTGAAGAAATCAGCTTCAGTTTCAATTTTAGTAAAATTACTCCACCATGTGGCCACTTTTAGAGCACCATTCATTTGTCAAATGTACAGTGTTACACCACCAGAAGTAAATCAGGTCATTTCACAGCATGGTGGAGTAGGATATAGATTAGAGTTTGGAAAAAACAATATACTAAATCAGGCCAGAGGCCTGCAGATTTGTTCTAATCCTATCTGGTTGTAATAATTAACTTTAACCTATTATTAGAAAAAGCCATCTCTATTTCAAAGACTATGACAATCCACTTAATGAATAATCAAGGCTTTAAAACAAATCCAAGAGAACCAAACATATATTTGTATTGCACACAAGGCTCATGTTTGCCTGTATTTCCAACAAGATTTTGGGTTGATGTTGTCTGTCAGTCTGTCTCTGACATGAATGGACTTTAAATAGAACAATTTTTTGGAATTTGGAATTTTTTTATAGTGATATCCTTAATGTGTCTCTGCACAGTTTATACAGGACTAATCCCTGTAGCCACAAGAAAGACCAGATTAGTTCACGGATCAGTTGTCCTGGTCTACCCTGCATATTACATGTATACAACAAATGAAAGTCTTTGGTTTGTGGTTTCCTGGGCATATGACTTGTTCACAATAGTTGTCATCCATGCGTTCTAACTCGAATTTTAGTCTTCTGCTGAAAATGCAAGAAGCTGAGTTGAATGCCTCTGTATAAATTTATCTTCTGTGTGTACACACACAGAGATGATTTCTCCTTTTTAAATTAGGAAATACCACAAAGTTTACATACATGCACCATAAACCTACCATGCATTATCAGGGCGGAAACACACTCCTCCCGGCCCTGCAAGCCTGCTTTGATGAGGGCCGTGAAGCCACGGGGATCTCTGACCTCAGTGTCCACACCATAATAGTAATTAATGATGTAGTTTAGAATGGTGATGAAGCCTGGTTTGAAACAACAACAACAACAATTTATTATTATGGCAGGACTTATTTGAGACAAGATGTTGAGGTCATGTGTTGTATATGCCATCACACCTACCTGCCTGTGCAGCAATCATGAGGGCAGTATTGCCATCGTTGTCTTGGTGGTTGATGTCTATTAATGGGCACGTGTGCAGCAGAGTAACCATGTCTATGAATCCTTTGCTTACAGCCACCATCAGTCCATTCTGAGGGGGAACAAGATAGCATTATTTGACCTTTGTTCAACTCAAAGCTTACCCTTATTTATTTTTTTATATTTGTTTATTTTTTGCAGGAATATAGATTTCTGAGGTTGTGTTACAGTGATTTTTTTCTTGTGTGATAAAAGGGAAAATGAAACCCCTCTCACCCTGCCATTAATGTCCAGCTCCATGGCCTCTTCTTTAGTGACTCCTCTCTCCAGGATCCTGCGCAGCGACTTGGGGTCATTCTTAGTGCAGGCCTCATACAGCGTTTTAGCCGGCTCCCCGTTGTCTTCATCCTTTTCATACTCGGGAAGCACTGAGTCATCTGAAAGCACGCTCCCTGAGTCAGAATCATCCAGGAGGATCTCAGAGTCTTCAGATGGGCCATCGCCCAGGTGAGGGTCATAATTTGCAGTGGCCATTTTGACCCCCCTCTGCCTGGGATCTCACCTGGGTGTCAGGTCTGCTACACACCACCTACATCCTGAACAGGGAAATGTTATGTTTTATTATCATGGATACAGAATGAACAGTTTCGCTTTCAGCCATGTGACAGCTGAGTTCAGACTGAATTGCTGAAGGTGGAGAAAGGCATGATGATAACCATCAAACTTTGTGTGTCAATCACCAGAAAAAAAACCAAACCCTTCATTACTGGCCCAGTCACAGTTAATTTTTTATTGAAAACTGGAAAGCCATTTTTTATATGCAAAACACACTACAGTGGCGGGAGTACAGCCCCAAGGCCTTTAAACAATTACTGTGTAGTTTAGGATTGTGTGTAATTTCTTTTTCCCAAAATAAGCATTTCACTCTAGTTTAATTATGAATGCAAAACTGACCAACACTTGCAGCAAGAGCCAAAAGGGCCTTGTCTATAAAGCATGATGCCTAAAGAAGATAAGGAGCTTCACCTCACCTCAGGCCTCCTGTCAAATCGGCTGATCCAGTCTAAGTCTAAGTCAATGTTTGTTCTCTAACTCAGCCCATTATAAAATGGAAAAATGGTCCTTATGGTTCTGATAGTAACCAAATATTTTCACTACATTCAATATTCAGAGATGTGTAGCAAGTACAGTGAATGATGGGGAAAGGCTGTAAATCTCAGACACTCAGAATGAGAAACTAGTGAATGAGGGAATGGTAGGAGGAGTGAACTGGGTTGTAAAAGGCCATATGGTGCTGGAAGCTATGAGAGGCTAGGCTAGTGACTGTATCTAGAATAGTGTCCGTACTTGCAGTGTAAATACAGTGAAGTGAGGTACACAGGTGTTTTTTGGTTTAAAACAACAAAGTACACAACGGCAATTCATATAAATGTTAGGCTTGTATGAAAAAAAAATTTAAACTAAAAACGGTACTGTTTCTCTAGACTCATACTTAAGATGGGATAGACAGAGTCAAACTTAATGTTTCCAAGTAGCTGCAGATGAGAGTGAGAAAGCTTGATTGCTTTCCAACGAGGAACTGAGGGTGTCGGTCATCAAGCCGTCTTGGCCCTGCATGCATACGTCACTACATCACTATACTCAACCCAAATTTGCACAGATGATACTTTGCACAGATGATACTTTGCACCTGCTAACAACTATTCAATTAATGCTGCACTATCAGAGTAATAGCATCTTTTTAATAAGCTCTTGTTAAATGCCGGATAGAGCTGCACGTCTCCTTTAAACCCCAAAACATATGTTTCTATTTCTGCACTGTGTCATGCAAAAGAATGAAGATTATTATCACACAGACTTCTATTACTCTTTCGCCCTCTGCACAGGCATTTTACTTCTAACTTTGCCACAATTCTTTCCAAGCAAAAACCTTTCACTTTGGTTAAACTTCTCTCTCAGAATGCTAAATATGAATATCTCTGCTGCCAAAAAAGTTGAGTGAAGATTTAGATTTATATGCAGCCATTTGTGCCAAATCAAAGGGAAGCACTTCTTAGAACAGGTAGTAGTAATCAAAGTCTCACCCTAAAACAATCCAGCTATGAGTTAGTCCTCTTCTCTTTTCTTTTTCTTGCTCTCGATTGTTAAACCATCCTCATATATTGGGCTTCCACTCTTTCTGTTGGCTCTTGATCGAAAGTGGTAAAGTTTAAGTTTCCCAAACTGGCTCCAGCTAAAGGCATTCCCCCTCCCTCCATCTCTCCTACTGGCCAGTTAGTTTGCCTCATCAGCCGGCAATCTGTCCAGGTCTCAACATAGACTCTGCTGTCCTAAGTCAGGCAACACGCTCTCTCCCTCTCATCCTGATTAAGAGATTAAGATTAAGAGGAAGAAACAGACAGCAGCCAACCTTGCTCCACTAGCATTATGTTGAGTTAGTCCCTTCTCTGTTTCTCTTTTCTCCCACTTGTCTCTACAGCTCTCTCAGAATCTGTCCATCCACAGCTCTCTGCTGCCCGTCTGTTGTGTCAGAGCAAACCTCTCTAACTGTCTAAATAAGTACAGTGACTCAATTGTGGAGGCTCTGGCTACCAAATCTGCTGTACTGCTGAAGACCCCCTGCCTGAATAATTTGAGTGTGTCCCTGTGATGGGAGACAGGGTCTTTTGTCTGTTTTCCCATGGAAATCCATTTGCTAGGACAACAAACTAACCCTGCTGTTACTCTTAGCCAGGGGGGCTTGGTAGTGATTATTCCCATGACAAGGATGACACAACACACACACACACACACACACACGAAACACATGGCCAGTGTGTGTGTGTGCACAATTGCTCAAATGGAAGACACTAAGCTAAGCACGCACCAAGACACCCACACAGATGCTGTAAATGCTTAAGAAAGCAACAGATTGGCAAAAACTGCCTGTTTACATCACAGGAAAACAAAGCAGACCTACAAAGATTTTCCACTGGTATATTAGAGTTCAAAGGAGAGCATATGCATATTTTACTCATTTGCACTTCCCAAAGATTCGACTTAAGTTAATTTAATTGTCTTTTAAACCTGTTTAAAATGCAGTTTTGTGCTAACATAAAAAAATAAAAAGTTGGCACATATACCATGAGTAATCTTGTAAACTTAAATTCTAAGTATAAGAAACCAGGTTAAGATGCTTGAATAGGCTTTTTCACTTTCACATTTTTGGCTGTCGGTATGAACTGTGATCACAACCTTTTTGTTTACCATCCGGACTCCATATGTGGACGGGAATATAATGTTAACAGGTTTACTCCTAGCATCAAAGTCTCAATCACGTGTTATCAAAGGTGCGCATAAACAGATTAACCTTGATATTGAATTTATCCAGTAGGGCCAATCAGTGACTTTGTGCATGTGAATGTGGTCTGTCTTATGCAACACATCTTCTCTTTTAGAGGGGTATAGACTGCCCTCTTCAGATCAAACTAGGTAATGCAGTGCGTGGACATTTGCTTTGTTAATGTAGCGTAGTTCAACCAAATATTCCGACAGCTCATCCTTAAAATAGCCATAACATTAATCCTCATTATAGCTTACAGCTGCTGTTTATATCACCTTCAAAAGTTATAATACAAACTTACAAGGCACATCATGTTTGCTCTTTGCAATGACACGTTGCTACTTTAGAGTGGAAGTTACCATTAAAAAGTAGTTATTGCATGCTTTGTGTCAACTTAATTAATGAGTATTATTCTGGTATCAGATGTCCATCATTGCAGAGCCCTGCATTGACTAAAAAAGCCACTGTAACAACATTAAAAAGCATTATGATTCTGATAAAAGTTATTGCTGCTGATCTGCTCAGAAGAGTAAACAGAAATATATTGTTGATACCGACCAAACTGAAGCTGACACACCAACAACATAATCCCACTAAATCCCATCAAATGCCTCGGCTAATTCTGCATCAGAAGCCACCTCTTTAGCCACGAGGCAGACCTGTAGCATCACACTAACCTGGTTGATTACTCAAAGGGTGCTAAGTTTAGATGCAAGAGTTTGAGGTAGGTCTTGATTCCGTAGTCCGTTCTGACATGAAACACAGGAAGGGCTAACAACAGCTATGCTTGGGGGCAGAAATTTATAGCTTGTGGAAGGCTAAAACAGAAATGAAATTTTTAGAAGGAAATACACATGAAAGGGAAGTGTGTTTGGCATGAAGGGGTGGGGCAGCATTGTGTGTAGTTTCAGCGGGTTCCTTTATTGTTTGTAGCTGACTTTACCAGACGAGGGCAGCACAGCGTACTCTAAAAGCAGCAGCCTTGTGTTTGCCTCCAAAAGCAAAGCTCTGGTCTTTTAAAGAAAATCTAGCAGATTGTTACAAATGACTACTAATCTAATCTATATGGTAAAGAACATACAGAACATTTTGTTCCCGCCTTGTGATAGTGCCCATACTTTCCTTTTAGGGTCGGAGTTATTTTGTGAGGCACTCACTCATCACTGCAAAAGGCAGTCCGTCTGCTCCCCAGACACCAGGGTACCCAGCAGAGGTCAGTGGTAGAGCAGAAGAACTTGGAAAGAGGCTTGGGAAGCAATGAACTAAGTTTAGCCAGCTTAGTGGCTGATTCTAAAGACAGCCATGTGCTCAGCTAATATTAGATCGTTGGCAGTCTCGCCAGGATCGGTCTTACCAGCACTTTGCTCAGACTCTGTGAGCATCTGCTGTATTATTTCCAGCTATGTGGCCAAAAGACAGACCCCCACCCTCCTCTGCTAGTCGCTCTAAAGCATCTAAAAGCCTCCAGGGATCAGGTGAATGGTAGGAAGTGGGGAGGAAACAGAGCTCAGTGTGGTCATGTAAGGCAAGGAGGAGATTTGGGGTGATTTGGGAAAAGTTATTACAATGGGAAATGGACGTTTGTTATGTTTGTGCTTGGACTTGAGGGTGGGTAAATGAGGCATGAGGAACAAATGTTTTTCACTGAGGAAATGATTTGTTCGTAGCCAGAGCATTTTCTTTTGAAGGCAAAATGAAACTTGCTCTGGCTGGGTCAGGGTTGTGTTAGGTCAAGGAAACATAAAGAATTACAGAAGTATTAAAATATGAGCACTATGCCCCCCTCAATATATTCTCTAAATGTGCACATATTAATCAAAGTATTAGTATTAAAAAAAGTATTAGTCCACACATAGATAATACAATTTTGAAATAAAGTGATATTGTTAAGTAGTATGGCATATTTAGCAATAGCTGAAAATATTTTTTATTTCCCTAGCTGATCAGTTAAATAAAACAGCCTATTCAGATAATAAGAGATTTTTGCATGATGCCCTGTAGTTTATTTATATTAAATCTTAAGACTTGATTCTTTCAAAAAAATGTTTGGGAATCTATATCTTAGTTAAATAGCAATAGAAGAGAAATGACGAGGCAGAGGCAACAAAAGTTACATTACAGTTTATTGTCAACATCTGAACCCCTGTGACACAGGAAAACCCCAACATTTTGCATTTTTGACTTGAGATAAAGGAATAAAAATTCTTTGCATTTTATATTTTAGCAAAAAATGGCACAGACTTAAATCATGAGGAATCTTGATTATAAACACTTGAGTTGGATGCAGGTCTGAGGAGGAACATGATGTCTGACAGTCACTGGAGATTCTAAATGGAGATGTAATGTGCAAACTTTCAGTCTTGAGTAATTAAATTTATTCAAGTGACAGAGTATGATTCCCACTGTATTAAACCTGAAAAATTTATTATACATGCAATTACCTGATCACCACTCACCTTTGCTGCCCAGGTTTAAAGATAGTGAATCTGATGTGTTTGCAGTCAGTCTGATCTTGCTAATGGAAAGGAAACCTTGTATGAACACAAAGTGGTTGTTGAAAGCAACAGCAGCTTTTTCCACCTCCAACTTAGTGATTCCACACACACTCACATCTTAACTCCACCTCTGCTGTGTCTTCACTGCTGCTGCTGATTAATTGTCCTCAGCTACAATAAAGTTGTCTTATGTAATTCCTTCACTGCAAGAGCTTCAATGCTTCTTCTTTTTTTTTTTAATAAAGAGAGTGAGAAACATACTCTGTCTTGGCTCAGTGAAACACACCAGTACAAAATGACAGAAGGTAGCAGAAGAGAATGTAAATTAAGTCATTTAAATGCAAATCCTTCAAATTTGGAAGCTTCAATTCTAGGGCCTTGTTTCAATATAAAAGCATTTAAATATGTAAATATATAACAATTCTTAATTTTTTTTTTGAAGTGCATTTTTTATTGAGAATCAATGGTACAAGACAGGTACACAGGACATAGACCAACCAATGCTCATACATTTTAACATTATTATTACGTCCCCTATTTCTTAATGTAAACACACAAGTAAAATTACAACCACCCACCCCTCCCACCCACCTGGAACATATAGGACAACTACTCAGAGGAGGAAAGAAAACACAACATAGGTTTATTGTTATTGAAGCTGTACACTGTGTGCTATGATTTACATGGATATAAATGTAAAAAGGCTGCTAATTGGTACTAAGTGGGCATAATCTCAAGTCTGTTTAAGTATCTTAACACTGGATCCCAGATAGAAAAGAATTTGTCTCTGGACCCCCTGAGTGTGTACTTTATTTTCTCTAGTTGTATAAACTGCATCAGATCTCTCAGCCACAAAGACGCGTTAGGTGGGTTTTTAGATTTCCAATGTAGTAATATTCTTCTGCGTGCAAGCAGCGTTGTAAATGCAATTATTTTTTTATGTGCTTTCCTTATTGTAAAATGTCTTCTATCTGTGATGCCAAATATGGCCGATGTTGCATTGGGTCGGAGATCAATATTTAGTGCTTCTGACAATGTTTTAAAGATCACAGACCAATATGTAGTCAGGGCTGGGCATGACCAAAACATATGAGTTAAATTGGCGGGAGTGTTCCTGCACCTGTAACAACTTGCATCAGTGTTAGGGTATATTTAGCCAGTCTTGCTTTGGAATAGTAGTAAAACCTTAAATTGTATTATGCTTAATTTTGCACAGGAAGTATCATTGTTCACTGGATGTAGAGCGCTACTCCAAATGTCCCCTCCCAAGTCCTCCTCCAACTCATCCACCCAGTCTGCCCTGATCTTTGCAAGAGTTGTGTTTTTAAAAGTGGTTATACAATCATTTATTCTTGAAATTAGTCTTTTTGAGTTGAAAGGGATTTCTAACAAATCATCTAAAACAGAAAGAGGAGACATGTGTGGGAAGTTTGTGTTTTGACACTGAAGAAAGTGGCGGACTTGGAAATACCGAAATAAGCTAGACCGAGGGAGGCCGAATTTGTGTGATAAGTCTTCAAAGCTTGAAAAAGTACAGTTCATGTACATATCTTTAAATGTACAAATGCCTTGTCTTTGCCAAAGATTAATTCCGAATTCAATCTAGCTGGGGGGAAGAGGTGATTATTGTGTATAGGACTTGTGTGGAGGAAACCTTTAAACCCAAAGTGCCCTTTAAGTTGGAACCATATCTTGAGGGTGTTTTTGACGACTGGATTGTTAGTGTATTGTGAAATAGAGAGGGGAAGACTGGAGGTGACTAAGGCTCTAAGGGATGTTGAGATACAAGATGTGGCTTCAAAGCGGCACCAGTCAGTATCAGGAGTGTGGAGCCAATAAATGATTTTTTGAACATTTGTGGCCCAATAGTAATGACAAAGATTTGGAAGAGCTAAGCCACCTTGTAGTTTAGGCCTCAGTTCTAGCCCTGTTCTTGGTCTAAAAGAAATGAAAGCCTTATCAATAGATTTGAAGAAAGATTTAGGAAGATTAAGAGGTATGCATTGGAACAGATAAAGAAATTTGGGGAGCACATTCATTTTAATGCAATTCACTTTTCCTGCCAAGTACAAGTGAAGTGTTTTCCATTTCTTCACATCTGATTTGATTTTTTCAAATAGCGGACTGAAATTTTCCTCATAAAGCTTCAGCATGTTCCTTGTGATATTAATGCCCAGATACTTAAAGCGACTTCTAGAAATTTGGAATGGTAGGACACCGTCCAGTATTTAAAGAGTCAGATCATTAACAGGGTAACATTCGCTTTTACTAAAGTTCAGCTTGTACCCAGAGAATGAGCCAAATCTTCTCAAAGTATGGACAATATGAGGTGCAGTTAAAACAGGGTCCGATACATACATTAATAGATCATCTGCATACAGGATACTTGTTCTTAATAGTTTTCAACAAAAGATTTATTTTTATTTTGCTTTTTCAGCAGTTGGTGTGAAATGTTGTGAGAGATGCATCAAATATAAGCTGTCAAAATAGGTTTGCTTAGGATCCAAAGCTTTTTTTTTCACTTCCATATCATCAACATGCAGTAATCCAGCCAAATTCTTGATAAATAAAGTTCTTATCCAAGGTGCTACATCATCATTTTTTTGATCAGTGGAATGATCAGTTAAAAAATGTGAATTAGAAGTCCTCTGAATGATGCAAAACATCTGTGAATATTAACATGGGCTTTTTAAAGGTATACATAATGTTTTTAATCTTGAAATTGCTCTTAGTCTTTGATTCTTGTAGGTCATTTGCTGAGAAAAAGTATTAGAGATGGGAAATCACTTTTAGTGTCACACATTATTACATTCACATCTCACTCCCAAATATTATGATGAAACAGTTGTAGAAATAGGATGGTACAAGTTCATTTTTCTCCCAGCTATGTGAGACACTTCTGATCCCAGTAAAATTTCCAACAATTTTCTTCAGTAGATCAGGTAAAGGATTCCATGTGAGAGGTTATACTACTTTCCAAAGGATCGTTAAAGTTTATCTATTAGTTTTATGTTTTTTTTTTTACATTTATAAGTGCTTTTGTAATAAAACATATGTTGTCAAAACCTTAAACAACAACATGTCACTGGAGATAAAAGTGGTAGAAGACACAAAGATGAGAATTATCCTTTGTCACGTTTATCAGTGTTTTCTCGCCATTACTGCCTTATGGTTCTGTGGTACTTATCAAAATATAATACGAAAAAAAAAAGATTTTTTTCTGGATTCATACATTTGAGTTTCAAAAATCTCCATAAATATAGTTCTCTGATGGCCTTAGCTTCTTTTACTGACAGTGATAATTATGATATTTATGAAAGTTTTATACCCATTTTTTCAGGACAATTGTATGTCACTTATGCCCTGTATGTGCAACTTTTTCCCTTACATTTCACATTGTGTCTAGTCATTGACAAGATCATAAACAACTGTTTTATGGTGTATTTCAAGGTGTATTCCAACATTTTGCTAGTTTTGATTTGAAAAAAAAGAAAGAATTCATGTAAAATGTTTGACGTCAGTCTAAACACATGTATTGCTTTCTTCGTGCTTGAACTGTTTCAACGGAAAATTGTAGACTCCTCTTTCTGTGGGAGTTTATTTCTTTTGTGTGTGTAGCATGCCTTTATTTGACTGAGAGATCATAGGAATTGGGTAACGTTTTGTACATAAGTGTGAAGATGCTTGTTCTGATTTTGGAACATGCCTTAAAAAAATAAAGAATTCAAAATGATTTTACCAAACAAAAGCTGAAGCAACAACGATGCAACAAAATGCTAGGAAAGGCACTGAAAAAGTCAAGTCAGGTCAAAGAAGCTCTAATGGAGGAAACTTAATCAGACATGGCCTAAACTGTGTGGCCAAAACTGACAGCATGAGGATCTCAGGCTGCACAGTTAAGGTTAAAAACTGAGATATATGTTGTCAAAAATATGTCTCAAATTCAACAAAAAAAACAAAATAATAAAAAAGTGTTGCTTTAGCCAACAAGTTAAAATATGTACTTTAACTGTCTTGTCTTATGAGCAAAATTTTGGACTGTCTGCCATTTGGAAATACTCAACTGCCTCAAACAGTTGAACCAGGATTTAAAGTAATTATAGATGGAAAAAACATGGATCGTAGTTTCCATGGATTTAAATACAAATAGTGTCCGAGAGCCTACTGATTTGCTGCAAACATACCTGTTTTGCAAGAAACAGGTATGTTTGCGTGTTTGCATGTTTGTGTGTTTCTCCAGACATAAAACTGACTCCTTAATCCTTAATCCTTTAAATAGAAGTGGCTGTTTTCACTGTCCGTCCAAACGTCAGCTTGTATGAAAAGTTGCAACTTTATAGCTTCCATGAAATATATTTTAATCTTTAGGAATCTTAGTATAATCACAGACTCATATCTCAAATTGTCAGCCATAGAGACTTCAAAGATGTTTTAGGAGATACACATTAGTGATATTTTTAGCTATAAAGTAATGTTTAAGATAGGAATAAGCAATGACTACAGCCAAGACAGGTGTTTTTTTCTGTGAGCAGCATGCTGCTGTCAAGTTAAAGGAACATCTGCAAAA
This sequence comes from Acanthurus leucopareius, assembly GCA_029814765.1. Classification (NCBI taxonomy): domain Eukaryota; kingdom Metazoa; phylum Chordata; class Actinopteri; order Acanthuriformes; family Acanthuridae; genus Acanthurus; species Acanthurus leucopareius. The sequence goes on along the minus strand of JAQMCX010000002.1, from coordinate 13,795,286 downwards.
GACCCAGTCAAGATTGGATTTTGGCTCATTAAAGGTCTTTTCATACCTGTCTGCATGTAGAAACACAAATATTTCAGAGTAATATATATTAACAGCAATAGTACTGCCACTGAATTAAGTGGAGTTAATCATGATCCCTTTAGGATGAATTATAATGACTCAGATGATCCGATGACTTTTCCTCTGGTGCCATCATCAGGTCAGAGTTTCAAGCTTTCATCATTTTGATCTGTGTTATTTTAGTAGTTGGTTTTTACCTGAAAAAGCTGCTGACATCATCAGTTGCCTCAGCCGGACTTTGCGTCTAGTGTTATGTGCAGATTTTAGCATGCTAACTTCTGAACTTCACTAATAGACACATTAAAAAACACTGTTAGTATGTTAGCATTTAGCCCAAAGCTGTATTCTGCACCAGCACTTTCTCATTTAGTTACTAACCCGGCTCTAACATTACATCATTGTGGCCTGCAGGGTGAATCTGCCTGTTATCTGTGACTCAATAACTTTCAAGGAGACACAAACAGACAGCACTTGTTTGATTAATCAGCACTTCAGCAGTGAAAGCAGTTGTGTAAGATGTGTGTGCAATCGGTGACAGTCTCTTAAATAGTTGTGCTTCATGGGCTGTGTGTTCAGACCTTATTTGGGGCTGCCCTGCTGCTCAAGAGTTCACACACTCCATGTGTCATTGCCTGAGACTTGGGCAAAGATGAGGAGAGCGTGCAGGGTGCCAGAATAGTTCAAATGAAGACCAGAAGAGAGTGAGATATAGTAAGATTGAGTTAGCTTTGGATGGGTAAAAGACCAGGTAGTGAGGACAAAAAGGAAACAAATGAAAGAAGGGAAAGAATGATGGAAGGAGGAGAGGTTTTTGGGAGGGGGCTGGAGATCCTCCATAGCCAATGAAGAGAAAGAAAGGAGGATTTCAGGGAGGGTGATGTGCTCAGTCCTGAAGTCACCTCTTTACTGTTTCAGGATTCAGACAGAGGGACAGGAGAGGACCAACCTCACAGAGAAATACTCCATGCTGTGTGGACTTCTCATTCAGGAGGATGACAAAGAATAGGACAGCTGACTCTACACAAGACAGCACAAGTTACCCTTCTATCTGAGTTTGAAGGAGACGCTCACATTGAAAGCACAAGGTGGATGTTTTCTATGGACTAAGTGAAAGTTTGAGACACCTTCAGTCAGCTCACCTGTGTCCGAACTGAGAAGGTGAGAGAAAGACAAAGAGGGAAGAGCTCTGAAGGTTTTGTCCGAGCGGATGCTCTCAGATCCTGGCAGAAATATTCCCAGGATCAATAATTCATATGCATGAGGTTTCCTGTGTGTCAGGACAGAACAAGGCGAGCTGCTGCTCCAAACTGTGGCACCGTCTGCTGCTGCAAAAAGAAAAGAGCTGAAGGAGTAGAAAACAAGCTGACAAGAGAGACAGAGGACACAGAGTGTGAGAGAAAGATTGTGCAACTGTTGTAGATAGGTCAAAACAGGAGGGGAGAGTAGTCTGAGGAGAGTTTTTGCTTGGTGTTGGGGAAGAATGAAGGCTCTACAGAAGAATCAGGGACGCACTGACCAGATGTTGGGAGCCATGGCTGATGTGCTTACTTCTGTGGCCATGCCCAATCAACAGTGGGTGAGTTGTACATCTGTTTGTGTATTTACTGGCTGTGTAAATTCAAGCGCGATGCCTCAAATTCAAAAAGACAGCGGGAGACACATATGGAGGTATTTTCCAGGGCTTATCTCTGGCCCACATCATTCCATACCAAGTTTATTTTATGTGATCCCAATAACTTTGTTATAAGCCTAAAATGGTCAAGTTGGATAAGTAGAGGGGAGAGAGGAATGGGGGGATTGCAAGTCTCTGTCCAGTGCTTATGAGGAATCTTGGATGTTTCAGAGGAACAGGAAGCAGGTAGAGGTGATTAAATTATCCGACCATAAACAAACTCATGCAGGTCTAACGCTTCAGTGCAACCAGGCAGTTTCTTCCTTTCTTCCTTCTTTCCTTCCTTCCTTCCTTTCCTTGATCTCCCTCCACCTCTCTTCTGTCACTTTTTCACATACATATGTTGGAATATTTGCGTTAAAACTCAAAAGCCATTAAAACAACAAACTATTAACAGAGGTGTGTTTTTTATGTTGACTAAATGAAAGCCACATCAGTTTTCATTCTTGATTACACCCAACCTCAAACAAATCCAGAACCAGTTCAGTGCCTTTTTTGTAAATTCATGCTCAAATTACATTTACTGAACCTGGTTGAGTGCAGGACACAACATCTGGAAATTCAAACAAACAGATGTACCGAAAAGATCCAAATGGATTTCTCTTTGAAACTCTGCCTTTTCTTTAAAAATGTTTACCTTCATAATTCATTTCCTGCCTGGCAGAGACTGGTAAAAAACACAACAGTGATTATAATCTCCCTCCTTCCCTGCAGAGGACTGATTACTCTGCCTGCCTCTATTAACCTCTGCTCTGGTGCTGCTTCGTTTTAAATATAGATTGAAATCTGCTGCCTGAGAGGCAGTTCTACTCCAAGCTCTGTGGCAAAAATTGGACCTCGATGAGTTCTGTTGCATTCTTGGTCAGTGTGTAATGGAGAAAACGACGAGAAAGATACAGAGAATAACAGGAAAATAAAAGCCACTGGTATAATGTTTTGTGGTTATGTTACCAGAAGCACTCTGTACAATCTTACCATCACTTCCTCCGTGAGAGCAGGGCTCCACCGCTGACAAAGGCATCTCTGTGTGTGTAGCTCTCAGAGGGGGGTGAGGCGGACCTCCCATCAAGTGAGGAGGAGAAGGGGCCTGCGCAGGGCCACTGGGAGCCAGAGGGGCCAGAGTGGGAGCAGCAGACCACCGCTACAGAAAACCCAGAGCAAAGTGAGAGAACAGGTAAGACCTGTAAGGGCTGCACCCAGCGTGACAGGCCGTTTTCTGACCCCAACACCCACAATGCTTGTCCAAACAGTGACCCTCACCAAACCAGTCAGAGCTTAGAGACTCACTGAAACACAAACTTCCGGACTCATCTTTGATCCTTTGTTTGAAACGTCTCAGATTTCTGCGCTGTGACATCTAACACAGCCGGCTTAGCCACTCAGTCACTTTCATGGCTACAATCTGTGTTGCTGCTCCATTTACACGTATTCAGTGATGATTTCTTGATTCACAACATTAATAAATAATTTCGGATCCATAAGTGTGTAAATGCTTCATAATTTTTGCTTCCCAGGCTTTTAATTTAAGCTCAACCTGTATTTGAATTGCTTGCCACATGGGAATTCAGGATACAAACAGGCCTGAGTCCAATCTGCCATATCTGACGGTGGTCATTAGGCAGTAATAACTTCAGGCAAAGTATCAGATTGGAGAAATCTTTGTGTTGGTAGTTTACTGTTATTAAACTCCACCCTCTGTATCCTCTATTAGCACTGATAGCAGGTAATTGCTTCGCTGTAATGTACCATAAATACGTGAGAGGAAGACAAAAAGAGCTCTTGTGTGTACGCGTACACACTTGCAACACTTTCCAGATGGGGCAAGAAAACATGTTCAGCTGCCTCCCTTCCCCTTTCTGCCCCGGCACTGCTGGTTGCACGTATTCTGATTTTGCTGTGAAAGGGTTGCGTGCTTTGCCATTTTCCTTGAGTGAAATGAAACAGAAGGAGCTTTGTAGCTGGATCTGGGTTTGGGTTAGAGGGAGTGTGTGTATTTACATGGAGGGGGGTTTTGGTGGTTGGACCTCTAACTGTTGTGCAGAGCGGTACATGGCGTTCATAAGAGGTGTGAGTGAGGCCAGAGGAAGCTGTTACAGATGCTTATCTGTAATGTTCTTACTTGGATGGTGTGTGCTGTTAAGATTAATGCTGCCAAACTTTTTTTTTTTTTAGCATACAGCTCATGGCTCAAAAAAAGCATAGAAATGCATTATTCAGGGTCATGTGCAAGGGTGACCAAAAAGAAGATTGTTTACTCCAGATCCAGACAAGCTCTTTTGCTCGATTGTTTTTGCATAGCCCAATTTCCTCCGGATGGGAAATTGGATGGAAAATCAATGAAACACAAGGCAGAAAAACATCTGAAGCATAACAACAAGATACAGACGTTGCCGTAGCTCAAAGGGGTTGGACCAGAAGCATCAGGTCTTCATATAATTTAACCATGACAAAATTTCCATAATGAAATATCACGGTTCATGGTTTTTGTTGTCTCAATGAACAAATGCAATTTGAGCAGAGTACAGCAAATTTGATATTAGATACAAGAGCGCTTATTTAATAATTTTTTAAAAAAAGTAGACAAAACAATGAATTTTAACATGCAAATGAATGCAAATGCTTTTTTGTAAATATCAATTAATGACGATTATTGCATTTTTTTTTTGTTTACATCATCTGAACGTTGCCAACTGATTGTAGCACAGAACATGACATGTAGCCCTTACAAAGGATTACATTTTCTTGAAGACACATTTTTATATTCATTCATCTTAAACTTACATATGACATGCACTATTTACAATAATCATGTTCATATGCTGGTTTACATGCTTGGCAACCTAAGAGTCAAACATCAAAAGACATGAGATTGACATTTTTCTGCGATTACTAAAAAGCTATATGAAAAGAAATTCAAAGAATTGTGTAGGATTTTACATTTTCATATACTGTTTGTACCATTATATTTCAGGCTGTAAAACAAATGATGAATTTTGTTGTAGCATTACACACAGTTCGTCTTCAGACATGCAGGATCCAGAGATGTGATGGCTCCTTGCAGTGGTTTGACTGACAGAGGTCATGGTGTTGTTTCCATCTCTTGCTCTGTAGGTGGAGGAGAAGGTAGAAAAGGTGAGGCCCCAGCTCTCTTTAGTCAGCGTTCACAGGGCCATAAGGGGCCATCTGTTATATGTTAGAAACAAGATGCTTGCTAGTGGCTTCTCAGGAATTACATGACACTGCCAACTTCCATGAATTTAGATCTTTTTTTCCCCAATTCTTCCCAATTCTCTTATTTTCTCCTTAACCACCTCCTTAGTAGTGGTTTGTAGTACAGTTTTAATTTTTTTTAAAAATCACTTTGATCTTCATTTCTGTGCTTTCTTTTTTCTTCTCCAGTCTCCATGTATCACTCCTTATATTTTTCCAAAGCAGTGTCTACAGAGGTGGTATTTTAAACCTGGCTTCCCCTCCAAGCACACAGAGCTGCTGATCATATTTCTCAATCTCATCAGGTTTTTTTCTGTCTCCCAACTCCTCGGACTCCCAGTCATTCAGTTCACACTCTCACTCTCCCCTGACAATGTGTCTGCAGTGTCTGTTTCTCAACGCTGACCAGTGATGGATGACCATGTGTGTCCACACACTGGTCTTTTCCAAAGTACAATGCATGAAACCACACCAACAGGAAACTGCAGTGAACCAGTAAAAATAACAGTCTTGCATTTGACCCACAACTGCATACACACACTCATCATGTGTAGAGACGCACAGACACACCAAGTATGTCTCAGTTTAAGTTTGCATGAGTTCATTTGCAGCTTAAGACACATGCTTGTTTTTAATGAAGAGAAACTTATGCCAATGAACTGTATTATTTATGGGAAACATGATATTTTGTTAGACATACAGAAAAAATGAACATTCATGGGAACATAATATGAAGAACACTTACGTAATCGTCTCTTTGCCATAAATGTCAGTGAACAAGAATGGTGTTTTTGCAGTTCAAAAATCGTTTTTTTTTTAAATTTTCACAGAAAGCCCCATATAAGATTCTGAACTCTTTTATTTAAATGACTTGAGATCAAAACAAAAACTTTACAAGAGCTCTTTTTCATCCTCTCAGATAAAAAAACAGTAAGCATTACACAAGATATGTTTTGAGGGCCTGTGTTCGCCGCTCAGCACCTCAATGGAGAACAAATGCAATGACATCATTCACCCTATTCTTGAGTCGATTTGAGGTAAACTATGAAGAAAATGCATGCCCTTGTCCATATTGGGTTTTGTGAGAGGCTGGGAGAGCGTGCCATCCAAGGAGAAGGGCTGATCCCAGAGGACCCTGGGACTGAACTGTGTGTGTGTGACCTTAAATGGGCAGAGATCAACCTGATTCTGCATCATATTGTGTTGCAGGGGCCATAAATTAGACAGCATAACCTCACACAGGTGGACATTGTGTGTGTGTGTGTGTTTATTTGCACAATTATAATAGCTCGTGTATCTTCTATTGTAATGCAGAGGAGGTGGTCTGAGTCGATGACTTCATGCATTCAGGATCAGAAAATTAAATTAGTATAATTACCTGCATAAAAAGCAAATGTTTTCTATGAGTATGAAAGCCGATAAATTTCTAGACATAATCATGCCGTCATACAGATGTCATAAATATTTGAAAAGCCCTTCCGAGAACAGTCTGTGTTTGTGATGGTTTGGTTTTCCATATTTGTTTTGCACAGTACTGCTGGTGTTATTGTTAACACTGGACAAAGAACAGGTCTGACTTTCTTACCTGCACCTTTGACCCGTCTGAAACCTCTTTAGATATTACTTGATTCCCTATCTCATAGATTTTATTTGTCTTATTTTTAACTTGGATCAAGTTCCTAAGCGTAGTTGTGACCTATAAGTAACAATTTTTGGCCATTTGGGGGCAGTGGAAACGAGTTGTGAACACATCATCAACATATGATAAGTGAGTGATATGAGTCCTTCCTCTCCATCCCCTGACAGCAGTGAGAGTGCAGGAGTTGATCACTGAAATATGTTTGTCCAGTCTGCCTGGCTTATCGATTCTTTGTCTGACTGAAGTTAGAAGCAAGTTAGAATCTATAGCAATGACCACGACTCTGAAATACCAGTAGCCAATGCTGTTTATTGATAAATCCATGGCGCTGTCTGTGGTGCTGAAGTTGCAGACTAATTTGTAATTACACCTCTTAATCTCAGTCCCATCCTCATGTCAGTTCCATCTTGGATCTATATTACGAATGCTCAATTCAATTTTATACTGTAGCCTTAATGACAAGTAACAGCATGTAGATGTAGAAGAGTGAGAGGACCTCACAGATCAACTGCTGCTTGCAATGTTGCATGAAATTTAAAGGTGCATTTAGTCATTACTTTAACACAGACACATGAAGTGGAAAGGAGGAACATAACTGCATAAAATGAAACTGTATAATTAGAAATGTCTCAGTCAGCATTGGATAAGGCATTATGCAACAAAGTCCTCTAGGAGGTGCACATGGGTGTGTATGTTGTTTTGAGGTGGGTGGGGTGTGTGGATGGGGTGTGGGGTGTCTTACTGGACCATCCATCTGGTTTGCTTATCATCAACTTTTCAGTTAAAAATAGAAAAAACATCTTCCAACAGCTGCAGATGAACTGATAAATATTGCAAACTATCAACACTGTTTTCACATTGTTGTTTGACCCTTTTTATTATAAAAATATTAATCATAGCTGCTTTAATCAACAAAAATCTACTTGGGTTGTCCTTTTATATGTCTATGTGGTGATTGAGTGCCACTGTTACCTCCACAAAACCTTAAAACATGCGAATCATGTCCTCTTACATGAATAGCTGGGGTCAAAAAAGTATTTATGTGTGTATTTTTGTAGAAGTTCATGTTGTGTTTTGGTAAAGTGTGTCAGGCAGGAAGCTGGGAGGCTCAGGTCGGGCAGGTCACACACCTCACAGGCCACTGCTCCACAGCACAGCTGGCATTTGGACCACAGACTGACCTGAAAGGAAGGAGGCAGATGGACAGACATAAACAGACTTTACAGGCACAGGCGTGTGCACACATACATTCATCCATTCATACACACATCAAAGCACTTCACTCGTGCACCCACAGCATAAAACAGGAATGCTGAGTTCCAGTCATGTTTTATGTACTAAGATTTGCAGCGTGATATAGATTGTATTTTAATGAGGCAGAAGCACAGTCTTTAAATCTTTTTTTCTGGCAGAAAATCTTTCTCTTGACAATAAAACTGCATGTCTCAGTAATTATTAATCAGAGATGAAGCAGCGGTGTCTCTCCATGTGTGGTCCCTGGGTTTGCTTTTTTTTTTTTTAATTAACATTTTATCCTTTGGGTGGCGTTTTTGCTTAGGCTTAAATTTGAGCACAGTCAGCAGCTTTCCCTGAGTCTCAGTGCTGCTTCTAGAGCAGGGTTCATAGAGCGTTTCCAGAAAGATAAAAGATGGGAAGGGAGGCTGTCGGTCAGGTGGAGGGGGGAAACTCTTGACTATAGCTCCTGTTGAATTACTACCACTGGAGTTTGCTGGACAAACAGGTGCTAGAGTGTGTTTCTGTGCAAAGCTTTGAATTGAAGGTGGCATGTGCAGAATTATGGATGTTTTTAGAACAAGTCTCCCCGGGTGGTGCGCCTCCCTTGTGTGCAGTGCAGAGCTCCTGCTGCCCGAGAGCTTAACTGCTGTGCACAAAGACACACACACACTCGATGCACACACACACACACACTCACACGCACACACTCACAGAGATACACACCTGTCTATGTCTCCGGTGAGTGCCAGCAGTGCAGTTTAGTCTAATTGGACAAAAACAGCAGCTCTTTGCAGACCAGAAAGAAGGGAGGAAGAGAGGAGAACAAGACAGTTACTCTGCGACTTCTGCTCCATGATGGGACCTCAGCCAAAGCTGAAAACCTTCCCCTCACACCGGCTTGTCCAGAATGCCAGTTTGCCTTAATTGGCGCTCAGCTGAGAGATGAGGAGAGGAAGAAAGAGAGAGGAACTAGGGGAGAAAAAAGTGAGGGAGAGGGAGGAAGGAAAATGAAATCGAAGTGAGCATATTTTGGCAGGATTTCAGCTGGCTGATGGGGTGACGAGAGGCTAATGTCACTGGGGGGTTGGGAAACACTGTGAATAAGCAACTGCATATCTGCTCGGACTTGCTATAGCTATTAGTATGCATGCTTATGTCATATGAATTCTTAACATTTGCCATTTGTTCCCACTGTAGTTTAAAATTACTGTGCATTATCAGTTTACTCCAACAGAATGTTGCTGTTTTCCAAGAATGTCACAAAAAAACACTGTGAAATATTTGCACTAGCTGTGTTATATCCATAAATCATACTCAAGAATACTTTCTTAACACGCCTCCTTATTGTGACTGACTGTCGTCCACACAGAGTGGAAAGATGAGGCCCTTTTCCTGTTTGACTGGCTTGGCTCAGACAAAAACACACACATCCATCTACTAGCATGCTAAATTACAGGCAAGCCTTAAAATCCCGTCTGGTGTGAACTTATAGATTTTACTCATCCTCCATCGCTGTAGCCATCCAGGTCTCATTCTCCACATCTGCACAAGCATCCGTGTGCGGATGAATCATCATCATCAGTAGTGTGTGTACGTGTGCATCTTGTGTGGGAGATGGGAAGGAGCAAGGGAGCGAAGAAGAGAGATAAAAGGAGGGAGATGAATGGGTGTTAATGCACGCCTCACCTCACATCCCCCACTCTCCTCTTCAAGGCAGAGGAGGAACATTTTTTCCATATTTCTGTTAACATTCAGGGCTGTGTACACGTCTTCTGGGCCAATTTCAATGTTCATTTATTTAAAAGAGTTCATTCCATGCTGAGAGATTGATACTGTAGGGGTTGGAAGTCAGGGCTGATACATAGAAATAGACAGAATCAGAAGTAAGTATAGATACCACATGTCTGATTTGGCCTCTCTGTGTATTATTATAATGTCAGTTTTTTCTTTAGTGAAATACTTCACCTTCTAGTCATTTGTGATATTGTTTTTGCAGAAACCACTGATCGATGAAAGTAAAATAAAAAAGTATTTTGCTGCTTTGAAGCTGTTAAGTGAGTGCATGAATCAACCTTATGCAACAAGTACAAATGCCCCCTACTGGGTGACTGGTAGAAAGACACTCTGGCATCCTTAAACTTAAAAGCACATGAAAAGATTCCATTGCACACACTTCATGAATTTTGAATGCATCTCAGGAGCAATGCATTCTTCATTATCCTTCCTTTGTGAAGTCTTTGTTTGCGTAGAGTGATAGTGCAGGCAGCGTTCGCTCAATTTGTAATGCTTTGCCTCCGGATTCTTGCCATGGTGTCTTCGTTTCATCTTGTTTCTTTTAAAGCCTGTTTTTTGCTGTCAGATCCATTGTTTCTCAGCTCGCTTTGAATTGTGCGCCTGTGATTCAACAACGTTTGGCAGCCATATGAGAATCAGACAAGTGGAGACATTCAGCAGCACTGTTCAATATTCCTCTGCTGAATTGCCCCTTCAATCACAGTCACTTAAAGCATCCATTGTACGCAAAGCAAGGGAGAGGCAGAGCAAGACCGTGAGGGGGAGAGGGGAGAGGGGGGTGGATTGTTATCTGTGATATGTATGAACACAGAGTGCAGGTGTTGCATGTGTTAAATCAGTGTGTTATTTGAACTTGAGGATAGATGATGTGTTCGTCATTGTAAAGTGAATCTCTCTAATGAAGAAACTCTCTGCACTTAGATGTCAAAGGAGCTTCAGTTTGCGATAAAAGTGAAAGAAACATGGAGATGGTAAGAGAGTTGAATTTAATGCAACTTGTGTGGCTGATGTCTGTCTCCTTTAGAAGGCAGAAACATCCTGACAGCAGTCTGCCTCCACCCTGTCACTGAGGAGAGGAGGATGCAGGCGAGACAGCCCTGTCCACCATTGAGGCACCTGACAGTGCACCCTTAAGGATGCACGTGCTGGTGTATGCACGCATGTTGGCTCAGTGCCAGCTGATACTCTGCCTTCTCTCGTTCCCACAGATGCCCTTTAAGAGGAACCGGAGTGGGTGCTGTCATGCCACTCGTCTCGGCTGCAGTAATCAGGTGCTGACTTCTGCACAGTCTGATAGTAGCTTACATGAAAGGAGCATTGCATGATAAGTACTGCAAACGTGAGATGAGATCTCAAGCATAGTCAGTGCAGCAGCTTCAGGCCCAGACTATGCTGTTTGATGGTCAGAGAATAATTGGCTGGGACCCAGAACATGTGTTTTATAATGGGGACTGACCTTTTTATGTTTTCATGTCTTCATCGGTTACCCCTCAAGTTGTTTCATGGATGAGCCTGTTAAACCTGCAGAAATGTCAACAGACTGATTTGAAGTGGATGATAAGTTATAATATAGTGTTGATTGGGTCGATCAGCTCTGATGAAAATTGCAATTCTAAAAGTGGCAAATAAGCTTAGTGTGTATTGCTGTAATGAAGATCACACAACCTCTGCATCATCCAGGTTCATCAAACTGACTTAAAGGAGACAACAATAACATAATGATGACACAGATACACAGATACAGTGCTGCACACAACCCCACCGTAAAGTTTGCGTACATATGCATATACACCTGTGACACAAATGCTCATGTTTTCACTGTCTAATAACCTGAACATGCATGTGCACAGATGCATGTGTTGCATTACACACACATCAACACATTAATTTTTGTGTATAGACTTGAACATCAGCAATGTGATTTACACTCTGAGATGATGGAAATGTATCCCAGTTTTTTCAGTACATTGTTCCACAGTGCCATTGTCTATTGTTTTAAAAGCAGGACTACTTTATCATTAGGATTGATAGAATAATTTGCATAAATATGAGAAAGTAGATTGATTTTTCATGCATGTGCAATAAAGTTGCTTTATTAGTCAAAAAGACACTGCTATGTTCTTACTTATAGAGCTTTTTTTTAAAAAAAAAAAGAAAATGTAATTTACAATATATATTAATTTCATAGATAGAGGATCACTCCTTTAGAGAATCAATATATGTTTTCATCTCTACAGTTTGGTTTAGTTTAGCCTATTTTAAAACACTGAGTTGTTAGACTGCCCAATATGTGCCACAATGACCCATCAGGGTAAATGACTAGTGTTACACACACATACACACACATACACACACACACACACACACACACGCTGTGAATGCCAACATGCCATTGTAGTGAAATTTGAGACCGCCTGCTCGCTCCATGGAAATAAAAAGAGAAAAAAGAAAGGCTCAGTCTGCTTGTTCCATGATCATAAATGAACACAGAAGACAATATTGGGGCGAAACCAGGCAGGAAAGCCCAATGAAGTGATCCATGAAGTGAACACACACACACACTCACACTCACACTCACACACATACACACTTATGAACTGCCAGAAAGTGAAACACACTTGAAGACTGTGATGATGACACCGTTACTGGAAAACACATGACACCTTCAACCCAACATGGCCTCTCCTCTGTAAATAGCATTATGCATCATTACAGACCTGGGTGTTACTATTTCCAGGATCAGCTCTCAGCATGGCATTTCATCTGGTCGCAGAGTTGGATGTTTGGATGGGCAGAAGACGAGAGAGGAAACTGAACGAAGCAGAGGAAAAAACAGCTGAGAGGAGAGAAACGGAGGACAGGAAGAGAGAAAATTAGGGGAGTGGGAACCTTATCCTGGAATAGCCAGCAACTAGAGCTGCAGACTCCACCCTTCTCACCCCTCCTCTTACTCTCTCTCTCTTACTCTTTCCCTCCCTTCCTCTCCCTCGCTATCTCTCTCTCTCTCTCTCTCACTCTCTCTCTCTCTCTCTCTGAAGCAGTCTCCTAGTGTGTCATTTGACCAGGCAGTTCACAGAGGCAGAGAGCTCAGCACCAAAAAGAAAACAGAGGAAAAACAAAGAGACAGACAGACAGAAGGCAGCACGTTCAGTATAGCGATAAGCTTGCAGGAATGTTTCCTTGGCTGTTTATCACCAGCTGGAAAAAAACCCCCAGTTAGTGTGGATTTCCTTTTGGCTGCTGCAGCTGCTGCTTTTGTGGACTCTTTTCTGCTCTTCTCAGTCTGGATGTGTGGGCTTTAAGTCTGTCTGCAGTCAGCTGAGGAGGAGGAAGATCAACCGACACCTTTTTGGGATTTACACTTTGAGGAGCGCACCTCTACTTTTGTGAGGGTGAGAGAGGGAGACTCAAGAGAGACAGAGTGAAAGAGAGGAGTGGGAGAGAAAGAGAGAGAGAGAGTTAGCGAGAGAGAGTGCCGGGCCATGCCCACCTCTGCTCATGGTTCAGCAGCATGAAAGGGGGCCACCATCACCATCGCCACCACCGAGGCTGTGGCTGCCAACACTTGTTCCGTAAAGTCCTGGCCAAGTGTGGCTGCTGCTATGCCCGAGTCAGAGGTCAGTGTCACACACTTACACACACTTACACAACGTGTAGAAACTGCTGATTTTCTTTGAGCTGCTCAGTGTCAGTCTAAGTTTCTCTGCCCTGAAGTTGGTGCTGTACTTTAAAAAATGCTTTTGACAGTCTGCTGTTTTTGCGTGTGAGCATTTATTTTCATATGTGTCTTAGTCGATCAAACTGAACTAAAGCCATAACTTCTCTCCTCTCCTCTCATTTAATACCCACACATTCGCTCGCTCTTCTTCTCCTCCACATTTCTCAGATGTCCACCCACCTCTCCCTTATCTCTCCTTCCATTCCTGCGAGCGTATGCGAATGGTTTAAGTGTAAGCCTCAATCCTCTCGCCTTCTTTCTCCGCCTCCGGCTCGAGCAACAGATGTGTGTCACATACATATGAGAGCAGGTGAAAAAAACAAAAAAAAGTCCTTCCCACAGATGACTTCTTCACAGTGAGGAAGAGGAGCAATGCACCACACATTAAAAATAGAGAAGCAAAGGGAGAGAGTGACAGTGTGTGTTTGCGTGTGTGTGTGTGCGTGTGTGTGTGTGTGTGCGTGTGTGTGTGTTTGGGACAGCGTCCTCATCCTGATAAATGTGTGTCAGATGGGTATGTGCAGCACGTGGATGGATAAAACACACAGGGGGACTGAGCCACTCTGAAACATTCCTTTACCCCAAACAGCGAGAGCTGAACAAAACAGCAGTAATCCCCCCCCCCCCCACAGTGTGTGTGTGCGTGTGTGTGTATGCATGTGCGTGTGCATGTCTCTCTCCCTCCAACTCTCCTGTTTGTTGTAATGAAGTACAGCAGGAATAGCAGCAGTCCATTAGAATAGTGTGGTTGAGTAAAAGCAGCGGGTGGCATGATATGTTATAACAACAACACACGCAGTCGTCTGCAGGCCGTGCTGCTTATTTTTGAGTTTAAACCAAACTCATGACTCACTGCAACGTCTGAGAAATTGAACAATCACAAATCAAGTCTCCGTCTGTTGCTTTTCCTCTCTGTCTCCGTCTCTGAGCACACGCATGACCTTTGCCACTGTGACTTGGAGGCAAAGTTAAGACAACAACAGCGTCTAATGGCACAAATGAGCTAATGCTTCGGTGTCATGCTGTGTGTTTGTTCCATTTTACAAGCCTACATCAAAGGCGTAAACAGTGGACTTACCCGCTGAGGTTCTGTACATGGGGGGGCTCATGAAGTGGGCTTTCATATTAGTGGTCAACGTTGTCGGATACATACCTCGGATTCCTTCAGTTTAATCTCTTATGTAATGGATGTTCTCCTTTTCCATAGCCTGCAGCTCCCCTCTGCACCTCCACCATGTTATCATAGTGTATTAACATGTGGGCGACTGAAAGAATGAAACATTTGAGGTCATTAAAAGAAATCTCAATAAACATTTAGAGAGAGCATTTTTCCAACAGTCTGATAGTCTTGGGTTTCTCTAAACAACTGGTAACGAATCAGGAGGCTGTTGTTGGTTCAAGATGAGATGTTTTAGATTTTATAGTTGGAGGCAGAAAACCTCTTGATCTTTCTTTACAATCTAAACAGAAGAAATAAGAGCTCTTCACCCCCTCTGGGGAAGCCACATTATAAAGCTACAGTGCTCTCTGAGAGTGACTTAACTATTAATGTGAAGCGCTGTGCTCTATAAAATCCCCTTATGGAGCATGTGAAGTACATTTCCATGTTGCTATCACTGGTTTGATCCCGCTAGCATATGGAGGAGCTCACGTGCTAACATACAGTCCTCTCCAATTATCTGCTAATTAAAAAGATAAATAAGATATCAGGAAAAAAGAGTTGCTGCAGTGGATTTTTTTTAAATATAGGACTTCCTGGCCTCCTTTTTCTTTTAAATCTCATTTTATTATTACTTCTCAGACAGCTTATCTAATCCATTTGACTTTTCAAAATCGTTCACTGTGTGTTTCTGCATTTTTGAAGTTGTCCAGTGGGAACACGAGCTAAACTGACACTCGGGGCCCTGTTGTTTCTGTTGTGGTGTTTACAGGAAAAACACTGAACAATGCAGGTCTGAGTTCACAGGCTCAGGTCCTCAGCACTTCTGGCACAATATTCTTTCAGGCTAAGCATGTCATAATATTAAAAATGTCAATGTACAAGTGTGACTGCTGTCTCTAAACTGAGATGATCGGTGCTATGGCACAAAATAATGGCTTAGAATGAGCTGCCAGTTATCTAAAGTGACTCTGCTATCAACAGCATACGAAGAATTGAATCTTTATAGTCACTTTATCTCAGTGGCAAGCTGTGTGCATCCACACCATTCATTGATTAAAAAAAAACCACACCACTCACGCAAGAGGAAATAATAGTGTACTGCATGATTCATTCCCTACTTAAGCATAATAACACTTAACTTGTACGCTGGATGATGACACGGCGCAGTCTGCCATTATGTCGCACCATATGTTTGCCTGGTGTATGCCTCCATTCACACACACACGCACACATATTTAGAGCAACACACTCATATGAAGCAATCTGCAGCAAATGACTAAACTTGAAGGGAATTCAGCTGCCGTCACTCAGACTTAGAGCTTGAATGCCCGCGATGGTCATCAGTCCTGCCTCTAACCGCTCCATGTTCCTGCGTGCAGAAAAGGAACTGCAGTGCATCAGAATAAGAGGCAAATCAATGGCTTCCTGCCATGTAAGGACCACCCTGCCACACATTATTTTCGCCGCATACCACTCAATGTATAATGAAATAGGAACACAAGCAGAGGAGTTCTTAGCTAAGCATAATAATGTGTGAATGTTGGTAGAGGTGTTGTTTGTTGTTGCAAGGTGTTTATTGCAGATCCATTGCAGAAAAGCACTGGAAGGCACGGAAAATCAAGTTAGAGGAAATACATAACAATACTGTTTAAAAACTGGAGTACAGGGGGAGGGGAGAGGTGGGCTTATTGATCTGAGCAGTGCTCAACATCACAGAGAAGCTCAGATAGATGGACAGGTGGAGAGATGGATCCAATGAGAGAAAAAGCCATGTATTATTTTAGCTCTGATGTCAGCACTGTGCCGCACGGCACATAAGTAGATTGGCCTTCAGAGGGCCATTAGTGAGGGCCGCTTCCCAGCAAATACTGTTGACAAAGCATTAAAAAATAGATGGTGTACCATTGTTTGATATTGTCCTCAGACAGCTGCCTTCTTAGGGCCTGAGGGAGGAAATCCAACCTGTGGATTCACTGAATCAAATTTTGAGAAAAGAGGTGTAATAAGTCAATTGTTGTTCCTAATATCAGATCATACAGAAAACCAAGGAATACATGTCTCTTTTCACTCCTTTTCGAGCATCAAATAGCGACTTTCAAATAAAAAAAGGAATTCACATTAAAAAAGCCTGTATAGACGCCCAGTGATGCCACTGACAGTGTTTTCCTTATGCATAAATGGTAATGCAAAACATGATATATGCCACTGCGTTTCATGTCAACATAATCGTTTCTGCATCACATCTTTACTGCAGCACAGCCTCCCACACACTGAGCGGTATTTGGGATGCACCCTGAGGTAAATCTGACACACATTAAAGCTGCCACAGACAGTGGAAACAAAGAAAGACGAGGATTAGATGGAGGTAAGATCACACTTAAGCAAGGCAGATAGTTGGCCAACATGGAAATAAATATGTTTTGAATATATATCTCATTTTACCCAGTTAGCTCCAGGTTTTTAAGAAATGAGCTTTCTTTTCAGATTGCTTTTGAAAATACATTTTAGGCCATGCTTTAATAGGCAGTATATTTCTATGTTCAAACTTGGCCTTAAAAAGCATGTAACCCCAAAATGCCTTAGAAAAAATCTTTTTAATGTGTTTTTAGGCTGCTTAAAGGCAAGTATACGCTGGAATTACATGCTGCACTTGTGAAATGTGTCTAAAATTGGTTTGCATACATTTGCAACTTTTTAAAAAGGCATTTAAAAAGCAAAAAAAAGGAGTTTAAATAACAAACACAAGAGCAGATTTTCTGACAGACAAAACACATAAAGTGCACACATTTAGTGTATATTTGGAAATACAATCTGTACTGTATGTAAGTATATTTCTTTTCACATCGGGGAATAATAATGAGAGGAATGGAACACAGAGTTTTAGTTTTATAGCTTTGCAAAAAGGATCTGAGTCTCTTTTGTTATACCAACACGTCCTCAGGTATCTTCAGTGATATAATTTTGTTTTATCCATAAATATTGGACCTGATCTGTTTCCTGAATTAGGTAACATATCTCAGTGTTTAGGTTCACGTTGCAGCTCTGCCAGCTGCATAGAAACTAAAAAAACTTTTCCATTTGTGGGCCCGAAATATCAATTTCTTCCTCCATATCTCTGTGTGTCTCTACTCCTTTTACTTTGTTTTTGGTTTTATCTTTGGTTTCCTTTATGTTCCTTTTTAAGAATGAAGAGGTCTGCGTGCTACCTCGTGTATGCACTAACCAAAGCATGCTGCTCCCTGCATCTATACTCCCTGTGCATCTGTGAGTGTGTTTATTTGTACGCGTTGACTCATGCATGCAGTGAGTTAGGACAAGGATCCCCCCCAGCAATGACACACACGACACACACACACACAAAGAAACAGACACAGAGACTGACACACAGGCACACAGACACACACACTTCCAATATTTACTTGGTTGATTCACAGAGACAGGGAGAACAGGGACACACACATGGATTCAAGAAAATCCAAATGTAGCTGTAACTGCACACACTCAAATGTGTGTTAATATGTGTGTGTGTCCTTTGCACAGACACACACATGCAAACAGACATTTACAGTATAGAGTTCATATATAACTGCATCACCAGCAGCAACTGCATAATTATTACTGAACTACAAAAACAGTGTATACATTAGTCATGGTCAAAATAACATTAACATCTACAATATAACAAAGGACTTTAGACCTGTGATAAAAACCATGCGTGTGACATTTATTCTGAAACAACTTCTGCTCAGAAATATCATAAAGCTGCTGCTTGGTTGTATTAAATTATGGCAATAATCAAGATAACTTCATTGTTACTTTTCTGCTTTTTATTTCTTTCATTAGTTGAATAAGTGTTGGGTAAGAAAAAAGTGAAAAAATCCTCATCAAAATTTCCTGTGAAAATTTGTTTGTTTGACCCATCTTTCAACACCAATTTCCACCATACTCTGACTTTTTTGCTCTTTACTTCACGAAATTTTTTTGGTGCTGTATTTAGACAAATCTGCTGTCCACCAAATAGGAAACATCGACGCATCATGCATGCGTAATTGAAATTTGGTGTATGCATGATTTTAGGAAAGTCGTGTAATTTCACAGATTAGAAGGACTGAACTGATTTGTCAGGCGACTAATCATTTCAGAACTTTGTTAAATTGCATTTCTTTGTAAAAAAGTAATTTTATGCTTGTACTTTTCAGCTGCTTTGCTCCAAAAAACGTCTCATTTGCTGCAGTTTCCAGACAATTTAAAATAAAGAATTTGATCACTGTAGGAAAAGGATTTTTTGTTCAATTGCTCTCCTTCTTAGACTAGTCAGAGTGTGTGATGAGTTACAGCCCCAGGTATGGAAGGGTTCATTGCCTTGCTCAAGAGCATGTCAGCAGTGTGGCTGTTTTTAAACACTGGAACATTATTCCCAGCTTTCCCCTTGCTAACCTACTACCCCAGGGCCCATGAATAATTTTGATAACAAGTTGATTGTGCTTTTGATAGAAAGCAGCCGCGTTGGCAAACGTGAGGGAAAATTACCGTGACAGAACCAGCGTGTCTTTTTCTGTCTCAGCCGGAGAACTGTCTTTGTCATCAGCTTATAAGGCAGACTTCAGACATTATGGAAAGAGCAACAAAAATAGCTGAAATTGAAGGTATGCTGCTGGACCGCTGTGGTCCAGCCTTGTGTTCGGCAGTCTGAGATATTTTTAAACTTTGCACCCCCGGCCCACCCTCCAGCCCGTCATCTCCTCTTGCCCTCCCACCCAACCAACCCCCCGTCTCCTCTCTACGGTGCAACTGATCTCCTCCATATTGTTTCTCTCTTGCACATGCAACAGATAAAGGACGGACAGATAGAGAGAGAGAGAGAGAGAGAGAGAGAGAGAGTCAGTGAGAGAAGGGACTAGAAGAATCGAAGCAAACCAGTTGCCCCAGTTTCATAGCTGGACAAAGAAATCATTTGAGTTTTGGGCTGAATCTTGCATGATTTGCCGGCTTGGAATGTGAACACCAAGTGGAGCGTTAAGATCAATCTTGGGGCATTCTCATTGCTCTCTCCTCCTCCTCCTCCTCCTCCTCTTCCTCACTCACAGCTCTTTCACAGTGGTCGGCACACAGCCAATCAGACAGTTATTAATTGTATCTTCTCCCCTTTTTTCAACATTTTCAGCATTTTCATCTCCATTTTCCTACAGTTCATTCTCTTTTCCTTTTTGCTCTGCTAAACTGTCTTGACCTGACATATTTCCAGGGCTCCCGTGCACGTCCCCTCCTCTATCTCCCGACCTCTTTCCTCCTCCTTTTCCTCTTTCCTCAGGGTTCTGTTTGTAAACGTGCAGAGGAGAAGAATGAGGGAACAAATTATGAAACACAGGAGTGCATTCCATACCTTGTTTAGAAAGAATTCTCCTACAGCGCAGAAGGGGAGAGGAGCCACTTCCCCCTGCGATTCTACCCCCACTTTCAGCCCATATGGGTCTTTTTATGTCTGCAGTCTCTGGGGGTGTCCATGACATTTGTTCTTACCACACTGAAACACTGCTATTGCCCTAATGCTATATTACTCAATCATTCTCTTTCATCACATCTCTGTCTATGAAACAGAAAAAAAAAACTTGTTCACTACTTCTCCACTACTCAGAATGTGTTTCCATCCAGCAGCATTAAAACATGCTTACTGTAAATCTAACCAACAGGTCGAGTACAACGATTACTTCAGTGTCCCCTCAGGCTGACAGTAGAGCAGAGTAGTACTGTGATTCTGGCTCGTCTCCTCCACAGTTCTCCCCAGCGGATTCTTGATAGAGGCCTCACTCAGAAACTTTCCAAAACAGTGCACAAAGCAAAGCAAACAATGGAAAGTGACAATATTGAGAGCAATGGGGTGTTTTGTTGAACATGTGGGCTTTAGCTTTGACTACAGTTCAGATGGTCTGAGCATGAGAACAACTGCCTGTTGTGTCTGGGAAAGGCTACTTTAATCAAATTACAGTCTAAACAGTGGAAATAAAGAACCCAAACAGTTTGTTGGTTTCATTTGTTAAAAGCAGCTCTGAATCCTTTGGTTAGACTCTTAAGATTCCTGTCTGGAGCATTGCTGCTGTTTTGACTTCTGACCTGAATTCTCACTCTCGCTCGCCTTCATGGGACCGGATGCTGGTTGAGCAAGTTCATCAGTTGTGTAAAAGTGTCTAAAATTTGTATCTTAAGTATTACTAAATCATCATCATCGAAGAGTACTAGGTAAATTAAGTCTTTACGAGAAAATACACAAAGCTGACCTGGCTTCCTGGCACTCTTTAAGCCTGTTTCCTGTGGAAGAATGTAAAAAGTACAAGAGGGTTTATTACTTGGAAAGTAAAGGATACAAGAAAATATTTCCAAGAGGTCCCTGTAGTCTTTATTAAACTTTTCTCTTGTCCTTGCCTGCCTCCTGTTAGCAAAACAAATTGAGCTGTTTTCCTCCTCTTTGTCAGCAGACCACATTGATTATCAGTTGTCAGCAGGTACCATTGATTGTTTCCATAGTCTCACACACACACACACACAGCTCTTGGTTCAGAGATAGCCCCCAGCTACTCTATTGTGCCTAATACGTCAGGGTTAAAATCGATGACTGAGAGGTGCAGACAACAAACATCCGGTGTCACAGCAAGAGTAAGACAACAATAAGATAGTTTTGATACTAAAATGTTTGCAATGTTTCCGCTGGGCAAAACCAGAGTCCTCTTAAGTGTAACCTGCTGAAAATGAGAAAGAAAAGCAGTTCATTGATCAATGGAGTTGATAAACAGTTTAAGAAACTGCAGTAACCCCGTGGCAATATTTATACTCCTTCTATTGCTTTGCTTTAGTTTAATTATTCAATTGTAAGAACCTATCCACTGTTGAAAGTCCAGAAGATGGTGAGCTGTTCTGTCTATGGACGTTGACCATAACAGGTGGACCTGAGCTCCAGGTCTTCCTGTAGCCCTCGAATGGAGTTTGCGTATTCATAAGGGAGCCTCTTAATGTCCATATGGAGAATTCTTGCTCCAAATGCAGATTTTGATCTGAATAGACAAAAGCTGACAGGTGCAGACGGTTTTCTTGAATTTGAAATGTGCTCTTCAAAGGTTTCCTTTGTACACAGAGCATTGTTATACAAATAACCATAAGACGTGAACATTAACAGGTGTGGTAGTGTATAAATATTGATATAAGTCTATGTTAATTATTGCACACACATGTTGATGTATATTCCAATGTACAACGTGAGTTTCTGTGTGTATGTGTGTGTGCACGCACATGTGGGTCGTCTCGTCTTGCTAATGGCTAATCTTTTGTGAGGCTGTCCCTTGCTCTCTCCCCTTGTTGCTATGACGATTCGAGTCAGGGGGGAGAGGTGAGGAGCCTCTGAACGGAATGAGAATACGCGTCTGGAAAGCCCATCGAGTCTGACTGAGAAAAACTGCACCAGCACGTTTTTTTAAAATTTGCAGGTCGACACAGTGTGACAGATCAGCACGAGACCTTTACTTAGTGTTTTGTTTCATTCTGCGGTTTCAGCACCTTTTTATGCTCCCCTCAAACAAACAGCATGTCAAAATATGTACGCTCGTGATGCCGTCGTTTGAAGAATACAGGTTCAGATGGTCCAAACAATTCCTAACCCACAATCCACATTCAACTTGTTTAGCTAAATACAGTAACTTTAGCTGCTAACAGTTCAGAGAAGTGACCTTATATACAGCCGGTGTGATAAACAGTGTGAGCCTGGAGCTGAGAGAACCAGGCAGACTGGGGCCAGGAGGAGAGGCTCCACATCCCCACGGCCCAGCAGGCACCACGGCTCTGTCTCCAGCTCTCCTCCCAGGCCTCCCGACTGGCACTGCCACAGCTGCCATATGGAATCACAATCGCTTTTAATTTGCACTGTGCTCTCTCTTTTAGTGTGTGTGTTAGTTAGTGTGTGTGTGTGTGTGTGTGTGTTTAGATAATCATAGTGATGATCAACAGAACTCCGTGCATGCAAGCATGCACGTTGGCTGCCTGCTGCTAAGGGGGCTGAAAGGGTAGTGTTGGTCATCACTATTATAATCTGGACACACACACACTTAGGCACAGACACACACTCACACTCACACTCACAAAAACACTACTATGGGGACGCTGCAAGGTCATATAAGGGTTTAGACATCCCATGATTCTCTACCAAATGCTGTCAAACGTTTCTCAGTAGACTCATACAGCTTGGTATTTTTTTCAGATTAAAAATTAACACCAAAATTATGATGAAGATTAAAATGGGACTTGTTTGATTCCTTGGGGAGGAGATATTCATAACCTACCCTGCAGTATATAGAGTAAGAGGTTAGGGTTGGTGCTTAACCCATAGGTATTATTATCAGCTTCACTTTTTACCTGTTGTTACATAAAGTTGTCTTTTCACATCATTGCATCAATATTTTTTAAATCCAATAATATGATATGGATCACTCTGAAATAGGCAATCATACTCAGTGGATAATTTTACTTAGTAGTTTAGTAACTTTACTTTTTGTACTTTCAAAGAGCACAATGCAAATTTTTTTACAGGCCTGTAAAACGAATGAAGAGAAGAAGCTCTTGATACAAGAATAGCAGTTTTGAAAACTAATGTTACTTTTAAATGTACTTTAAATCCAAATATTTACTTTGGTTTAAAAGAGCATGAACCCATAAGGCCAGAATTTTACAAAAAAGTGACATTATGTACCTTTAGATAAATATCAGTGCTGAAATGTTTATACTTTTACTCAATTAAAATTTTGAATGCAGGAAATTCACTTGTAACAGAGAATTTCTGCATTGAAATATTGTTACTTTTAGTGATGTAAAAGGATTTGAGTACTTCTTCCTCCACTGCCAATCAGTGAGTTGATATAAAGTGAAGTATGTTTCAGTATCACTCATCTGTTGCAGAGCCTACTTGACAGAACATCTGTTCAGATACATTAATTCATCCATTTCTGTCAGATCATAAAAAGAAAAATAAATTTTCTTTGCCAGGCTTTAAGGCCTTAGGCAGAGACATCAGTTTTTTTTGCTCATCTGCTGCTTCTGAAACAAAACAAGTTCTGTAGGAGTTGCAGCAGAACAGACAGCTGTGTGTAATTTTCTAATCAGGGTTTAGTGTGGCAGCGAAACGTAATGACTTCTCTGAGCTCCTGATAATCAAGGCACAGTTCCGACTATGAAAACGTTGTTCTATACAGTTTGATAATGAGATCTGAGCTGAATACAAAATCCTATCGAATTTATACTTCAAGCTATTCTATGAATGTGCTATGAACGCAAAAAACACTGATTAAACTGAGTTTATTGGACTGAAAAATTATATTTTCAAAAAAACCCTACAGTCAGGGTTAAAAAGTAAAATTACTTGCTTCTGTATAATGTGAACTCTTCAAAATTGAAACCAAAAAAAAAAGTGAGACTGAGGTTTATTTATTGTTTAACAGAAACCCTAGATTACTTTTTGAACAAGGAGTTGTGGGCATTGACCACCAGGCAGGGAGGATTTTCTAATGAAAGACACATTGAGTTGCATTATGGGAAGTGTAGGTGTTTTTAGAGCTTCATCTGTCCTAGAGACTAAAATATCTCCTTCACTGCTTTTTTGATTTAGACCATTCCTTGTTACTTATCAATCCAATGCAAAAGCACTGGAATGTTCCCTTAATATAATTACATGAAAAGACTGAATCACAATACATACATCACTGTATTGCTCTTGTTGATGTGAGTGTGAGAGTGAAATGCACCACGGCATCATTTCCCCATATTTGACTCTGAGTGTGTGTGCATTTGGTCTCCCATTGCTCACATAAAATATAGGGAAATGCAGGCAGATGGTGCCAGGAACTTGGCAAGTCTCTCTCTGAATGGTTCTGGAGGAATGTCTGGACTTTTCAGGCCGACTAACCATCAACATGGTCCCAGTCTCACATTGCCAGGAGCCTTCAGCAGCAGCAGCTGCTTAGGAAAAAAAAAACTGTCTGCGCTAAAATCCCCCCTCATGCTGTTTTGCTTTTTTTTTGAGAAAGAAAAAGTCAGTTTAGATGCAAAGTAGCTGCTGGAGGTGATTGGATCCTCAGTTGAGATAATGGGTGCAGCATGGGTGCAATGTCTCGACAGGAAGCAGCAACTGTGGCATGAATTCACAACCTTCCCTACTTGACATGTTTTGCTATGCTAATGTTGACCTGGTTGTGACAGTCAGTGTCTCTCGTAGTGGTGTAGATGTTTCTATCACTTCGGGCCGTTTCATAGTTTCATAAGCCTTCATCAGGAGGAGTGTCTGAATCACTCTTCCACATTGTTCCACAGACACAAAGGATTAATGCCAGTGTCGTCTATTCAGGCCCGTTTTTCATGTGGCTGACATGTGGCTTTGATGCTTTACACTGATGAAAAATATTCCACGGTGCCTGGCTGAGTGTGCTGATGGCTGGAGACCCTGATGGCTTGTTTGTGTGTGACTGTGTCCACCACGTATTTCCTTCTTTGCTCCTGGAAACACAGCAGTATGTGTGTGTATGTGTGTGTGCATGTGTGTCTGCATAAACTAGGTCAGTGGGAAGACAGGAAATCTCTGTTCACTTGTCTGTCTGTCTGACTGCTGTGTGGCTCTCTCAAAGTTATTACATGCAGATGCCCTCACATATGATACTCACAGTGATGACAACAGTTACACTATTGCACACATGTCCACTTTTCTGTGCATAAGACTAAGAATTAGCAGACCTCCTGCTCATATGCTCTCAAGTATATTTTAAAAGGCAGCTTGTGTTCTAATCGCCTTCCTTTCCTTCTTCCTCTTTAGCATCTCCTCCTCTCCTCTCAGTCCAGGTTTTAGTTTCAATCTGTCTGGCATATGTGCTTAATTTTCATTTACTGCTAAATCATGAATAATCCCTGCTCTCCCCTCAGACCATCTCTTAGCTCTCCCTCTCTCTGCAGCTCATTAAAATATACATTCATATTCACTATAGAGACGGCCTGATCATTGCAGAGGATTTTTCAGGTTGCGGGGTCAGTACTGTCAAAATTAGCATTAATAAAAACAGTAAAAGAGAAAGGGGGAGAAATCCCATGGTGACTTTCTTCTCTGCCGCTGGGTTTTGCATGTGGAGTGTGTGCTGTTCTCAGCAGCTTTGGGGCAGAGCAGGGCATTGAATCAGCAGAGAGAGCTGTGTGTCCTGATCTCTCGCCAGGACGGAGCCAAAGTCTGTAAAACGCTGCAGTGCAGAGAGAGAAAGAGAAGGTTAGAGTGCAAAAGAGGGCAACAGTAAAAAAATTCAAATGAAGTAGGGGGGCATTATGTTGTAGGAGGTAAGGACTGATTGTGGAGAGGAAGGGAAGAGGGAGGACAGGAGAAAAAAGAAGGCATCCAAGTGCTGGGATTTATTAAACAGGAACAGCACAAATAAAATACATATGAACCAGGCAGAAGCCAGCGTGATGAAAAATAATGAGAAAACAGTGATGAAAACAAATAGTCAGGAGTTCCACAAAGGTCCAAAAACCATCTTTTCATTGAGAACCACAGCTGAAGGCTTATACGATGAGATTTGAAATGTCATACAGTAAAAAGCCTCCTACTATGGGTTTCCGGTCATATGCTTCAGGTACTTAGTGCCTCATTGTCTAACGGGTCTTTCAGTCTGCGCATCTGAATGCCTGAGTGCAGCTCAGGTCCTGCCAGATGATGGGAAGAGTGTCCATTTCCTCTGAGTCGGTGAAATGTAATAAGTAAAGGCTGGGCTGACGACAGCAAGGTAGGGAGGGCAGGAAAAAAAAGAGAGGGAGAAAATAAAAGATAAGTGTGGCGTTTTTGTTGAAAGTCATTAGAGATGACGCAGGCGGGCATCAGGTGCCTGTGTGTTTTGACCGCCACATTCTCAGACCCCCCCGAGGCTGTGATCTGTGAGGTGCTGGCATTGATTGGCAGCTCTAAGAGTCTATGAGACTCAGCTGGACATTTGACATGTTTGACACTGTGGTAACCAGCAGGTCACCGGCCTCTGATGTGTTGTGAGCTGTTTGTTCTGACAGATAGATGACACTGGAAGCTACGGTCACAAATGAACAGCCTGCAACCACCCATCTGGACTGCTAGCCTGGATAAAAAAAATTGCATATGCAGTTCGTGCATACGTGCAAATGTGTGTGGGCAGTGGGCACCTGTGTGTCTATCTGCATGTGTGTATCGGTGGAGTTCAGTGATGCCTAAATTGCATATATAGTCCCTAGAGGCGTAGGATTGACAGAGAGCTCCAGAGTGGAGTGGCTGTGAACAAGTTTGCTCCATTACAGCCAACGCTTTTAGCCTGATTTGTTGGCTCAGCAGCACTCACTTATCAACTGATCAATAACGGGAAGTTGGACTAAACTTCGTCTGGGGGGACCAACACATGCGGCACATCCACCCACGCCGAGGCTGCTTCGCTTGACCGATGTGCCCTTATTTTAGGTTTCGAACATAAATTGTCAGGAAATTCACCGTTTATTCAATCATATCCAACCTGGTATCTATAATCCACGCCATTGTGCATCGGATGTTTTCCTCTTTCCACATGACTGGACAGGCTGTGTCACAGATAGTCCTTGGATAATTCAATTGAGCTGCGATTGAATTTGAAACCTTGTCGAGCAGACATGGTTCATGGTAAACCACATGAAAAAAGTTAGATGAACATCAAATCAATTTTCAAGCAAAAATGCCAAGTGTTCGCTGGTTCCAGCTTGGACCATTTTCTGCTTCTCCTCATCTTACATTAAATAATATTAGCCACAGTCCTAAAATGATTAGACCAGATTTGTATGGAGTCAAATCTTGATTTAGTTCAAGAAAAAATGTATTGTGTTTTTGGAGGTTTTTGGAACTTTCCCAGTCTTTTGGTGCCCTCGTCCCACCTTTTAAATAGGTATGTATTCACTAAAAATCAATGAATTTTGAAGACATTAAATATATGGTCTTTGTACTGTTTTTTAAATGGACTGTGTGACAGCAGCTTTAGCAAATGTTAAAAAAATGTTTTATGTTTTAAACAGTCCAAACATTTTTGAGATCAGGGTTGTAAGGTTGATGAGTCAACTGCCTTCCTAAACTCTCTTAAGTTGCCTTCTCAGTGAATAAGTGCTATCAGGCTTTACTGCTGTGTGTGAACACCAATCGAGACAGAGAGTCTGGAACCACTTTGCAGCACAAAGCCGCTCGGCTCTACATTTACAGAGTACAGCGACTCTTTGAGAGAGCCTCCCACCCGGTCGCCTCCGCTCAGCCTCCCAGACAGTGAGTGGGTGACTGGTAAAAGCCCGGCATTAACTGAACGCCTCACATCGAGCCAGCTTAACGCAGTCCCGCTGCCCTGCGCCTTCAACTGTTAATTATCACTAGCACATAAACAATAGTCAAGTTGCATTAACAAAATCAGCCAGGGTGATCTTTTTTTAGCAGTGCCATTATGGAGATGAATGTCACTGGGCACTATTAGCAGTAAGCAAGACAGAGGGAGAGTGGGAAGGATTTTTTTCCTCACAATTTCCTCTCTGTGGGTGTATAAAAGTATCTTCTCCTCTCATCTCATGTTGTGTAGGGAGAGACCAGGCATGCTGCTCTGAGGGGAAGCTCCTCAGCTCCTTTGTGTTTAATACTTTCTTGGTGTTGCTTTGAAAAGGCTTTATGAGATGTCCCTGTAATAGCTGGTGTAGGTTTCATAACAGCGCAGAGATGAAGCTCTCCGGGGTCAGCAGGGAAACCGGCCCATATACACAACAGTCAGCAGGCGAACTGCTGAGTTGCCATGGTGACAGATGCAGATGTAATGATCTTCATTACAAAAGGAGTAAATTATGTACACTCTGCATGCTGTGAATCTGTACATTTGACAGAGCCACTGTGTCATTCTGACGCAGGGGTTCAAATCATGAGGCTGCCATGCTCTCTCCACTCTCTTTTAATTGCTTCCAGGCACACAGAGCGTGTCTGCCTCTCTTAGCCTCTCCTCTCCTCTCCTCCTCTCCTCTCCTCTCCTCTCCTCTCCTCTCCTCTCCTCTCCTCTCCTCTCCTCTCTTTTTTTTTTTCTTTTGATAAGCTATCTCTGCTGATGTCTGGAGCTGGTTAGAAACGGTGTTACTGGCTGTTTCTCTGCACTGTGACCTCTAAACCCT
This sequence comes from Acanthurus leucopareius, assembly GCA_029814765.1. NCBI lineage: Eukaryota > Metazoa > Chordata > Actinopteri > Acanthuriformes > Acanthuridae > Acanthurus > Acanthurus leucopareius. Next base: position 13,766,605 of record JAQMCX010000002.1, on the reverse strand, counting down.
GGTTTGACTGAACCTGAGCAGGGAACACTGGGAAACACAAACCTGGAGGCCTGGCCCTTGTTAGAGGTCAGAGAAGCTGGGGTTGGGGTTATCACATGTGCTCAGCATCATTTTCACATCCTCCCTCTTCTTTTACAGCACCAACCATAAATGCAATAGCTTTCAGATGCTTCTTTATCCTCTTGTCTTCTACAGCTAAGACATTTTCGCAAAGGGCAAAGGCTTGAACTCAGACGGCTGTTTCTTCTTTATACCATGATACAGTCTATGGATCCATACAGTGTTTGTTCAAAGTTTGCGTCTATCCCCTGCAGAGTTCGGCTTTCTCTCTTCTTATACCTCTCCCTGCTCCTTGTCTCTTCCCTCTGTTAAACCCACCCCCCCCTGTCTTTCCAGGCTCAGATCTCCTTATACTTTTCAGTCTTTAATGTGGATGGGGGTGGAACCGACAGAGGAGACGATGAGGAAATTGGCCACCCTGGGATCACACACATGCACGAAGCCTGTTAGCTGAATAGCAAGACTTTACAGGCAAAGATTACAGAAGAAATTTCGCCCCCTTGGTGAAAATACACAGACAAGTTAGAGATTTTTTGTTAGATGATGGGATTCACAAATGGTTTCACCCAAGTTTGTTTGCACTACTTGTGATGTGAAGTCATGAACAGTCTCAAACATTATGACTGAGGTTTGTGCACTGGGGACATTTTTACTCAACACATTCTCATTGATTGTTATGGTGGCTGATATTGTATTTCTGAGGCAAAGTAATTATAGAATAAAGTGTGGAAAAGCTCAAGCAAGAAGAAGGAGGCTGTGAATTTTGCTCTGGCCTTTTTCTTCAAAGACAGTGCACTCACGAGACGAGCCGAGCTGTGCAAGTGTGACTCCTGCAGTCTGCGGCTCTTACTGCTGAGTGCTGCTGAGTGCTGTGATAAGATCTCTTGTGGCTCACTTTAGAAACACTGAAATGAGGTCAGTGTTGTCCTCTTGTAAACAAACAAAATGATTTCACAAATTAATTTTTCCTGGAAACTGAGGGCAGGTTCAGTTGATAACCAGTGCACAATAGTGGCAGAATTCAAAAAAACACTAAGCTGTGATGGTGAGTCTTAGCAGGAGAAAGTGTTTCTCCATCTGTAACAGAGTGGTGATCAAAGGTCAGAGGTCGGGTCCAGGGCAAGAAGACGGATAGGAGGCATGACTAAGATGCAACTGCACACATCAGATAACAATCAAAACTCGCAGCACAGAGGAAGAGCTGTCTCAGAACTGAGGAAGGCAGGAGGAAGGGTGGTAGTGTTGGGTGGATGAAGCAGGGTGGGAAGAGAGGACAAGACAGAAAAAACAAATAATTCCAAGCATGGACCTTCCCCTCTACAAAGGATTAAAGTGGATGTCCGGTCCCAACTCAACTCCCACCCCCCACAGCAACCCACTTCCCATGTCCTCCTGACATTGCTGTGCAGCAGCCTGCAACTGGTCTACAGTATTTTCACATTAGACGTTGACCATGTGCTGGTCATGTGATTGGATGCACAGCGCAAATTTAAAAACCAGGGTCTGTTAGACATAAACAGAACAGTGTGTCTTTTATGGTGCAGCTCACAGCTGCACAGCTGTGTTTGAAGAGGAGGGCTATTTATATACCCAGTCTTTGCTTTATTTCTCTCTTTACTTCTTCTCTCCTGGTGTTGACATGCCATTTGAACTCGATTCTTCCACCACCTCTCACTGACCAGCACTGCAGCTCTTATGTAACTCTCACCTAGAGGCTCTATGCCTGAAGGTGCTTTTTTTGGGCTTTTGTTGCCCATAGATTGACCTTTAAGATCTAAATGTGGAGACCCCGGATGTCCTCTGCCCTTTGACCCATTAAACCTTTACTTATCACTTTTTTCTACCTCCACATTATTGTACCCTCAGACAGTTATTGCCATTAACCTTCTGCTCTCTCTTTCTCTTCCTGTCTCTTTCTCCCCAGACTCATACTCGGCAGCAGGCAGTGAGGGCAGCATCTCCACCTCTGTGGCGTCACTGCCCCCGCAGGCATCAGGCAGCTCAGCCCCAAGCTCCCCGGGCTCCAGACGCTCTGTGAGCACCCTGAAGAAGTGGCTCACTAACCCTGTCCGCAAGCTCAGCGCCGGGGCCACCGCCAAAGGGGAACGTCAGGTCCGCAAACTTGAAGGAAAGCCTCCACCTCTGCCATCCCACAGCCACATCCAGGATCTGGGCAGCCCCCCAAGGCCTGATGAGACTTTCACCGTCCTGCCTGTCACTCACAGAGAACTGGTGAGACATGACAAGCTGTACCACGAGTGCATTTGCGTGCTTGCTTTGTAGCTCAGGTTTCTTTTTACACATGTGAGATGAACCACCTCTTAAGTAAATTAATTACCAGGAATTATTCCATAACCGTCTTATCACAAGGCCTTCGTGTGAACTGGTGCTGAAGTAAACATGCAAAGCTTCTGCCTCATATAAACATAAACCAAAGCCAACATCCTGACTGTGCTTGTTTATATTGTAGGCAGCTCTAGAGTATCAGCAGAGACACAGGTTTGATGTAGAGTTGATCTACATCAGAGGACTAAGTATTATGGCAGGTGGTGATGTTGTTATATAACAACACCACTGTTGGCTCAGTCTGCAGGATCTCACGCCGCCGCCATGTTTTGTGACTCATGTGCTCTTTTTGCGGCTGTGCAGCTGCCTCTGTGTGCCCGAAAGTATGAGCATGCTACAAACATTTTGCATCAGGTTAATAATTCTGACTCTGTGGACGTGTGTGTGTGTGTGTGTTTGTATATGTGTGTTCCAGGAGTGGAAAGATGGACTGGCGAGCCCTGAGGACCTGTCACCAGCCACACTACAATCCCCCAGCTACATCACTGACTCGCTGATTGGCTGCACGTCACTGCCAAACACACAGGTTTGTCTGCATGATACACTGTAAAAGTAGCGCTATCTAACCGTCCGTATTTGTCAGATAGATGTAAGATCAACCAGAGTTCATATATCTATATCTGCAGAAAATCTGAGCATACCTTTTTATCTTTTTAGAGTCAATAACAGGATACAATGAAATTCAACATATCAGATGTAATTCTGCGTGTGGTTTATTATAGCAGACAGTTTGCTGTAGTTAGTCTCTGAGAGGAGTAGCGGTAAAATTGTCTGTTAGCACCCAGCCTGGCGGGGAGGTGACATCAGCACCGTTTGTCTCCATGGCCCTGAAGCCTGATCTAGCAATGACTAACTCTGCTGCTGCTGCTGGAGGAGCTCAACTCTCAAACAAAACAAACACACAGATGCACGCAGGGGCCCTGCATTCTGCAACCATGCACACATAATCACAAATGCAAGGATATATATCTATATGGTCGCATACATAGAGACAGAGCACACTTACAGGCATATGGGAGTCGAAATGAATGCAGAACTTTCTCAGGGTAGATCTGTGCATGAGAGGACCAGAGGGCATGGTCTGACAGTGACCTGTGTGATGCATATCTCACATTCAACATTTTACAAAAGGACATGCCTGAAGAAAAGTTGGAAATAATGCAAAGCGGCAGATGTGATGAAAGATGACTCCACTTCTGTGAAGTGACAAAGAACACTGTGTTCGCACATACGCTTTCATTTCTCCATCAAACACTTGGAGTCAGTTGCTTTTGGCAAAAGGAGCGTTCCTTCTTGCTGTGTGTTGTCTAGCATGGCAGAAAATGGGAATCACTTGTGCAGCAGGAATATTGCATGAGTCATCTGTGAGCCTGAGCCCTATCAATACACAGTAAAACAATAATGATATTTGAGCATTGTGGAGTGTCTCCTGTTGGTGAATCGACACCAGAGCACTTAAATCCTAATTTCAGTCTCAACAACACATCAAAAGCCATTAATACGATTACATCAGAGGGATGAGGTCAGAGCTTTGGTGTTTTTACTGCCAATCTTTGGAGAGGGAGAGAGAGGGAGAGAGGAGGAAGAAGAGAGATTAAATTATGTAGGTCAGTCATTTTGGCCACATGTCTAGTGTTTTATGCTCTGTTGTTTTTCTCTTATCTTCACACCGTTGTCAGTGTTTATCGTTTCTCTGTCAATGGAAAGTTCTTGCGATTGTCGGCCGTTAAACAAGAGATGGAGTCCAAGAGGAAGCCAGAAGATCACACTGTTCATTAAATTGCTTTGAGGAACAGTTTGTACAATGTGTCACTGTGACCCACAAATATAAAAATAAATTACTTAAACAGTTTCTTTGTAAGGCAGGAAAAAGAAGCGAGTGGGGCTGTTACTGTAAGATCTCTTCAAAGCCTTCCTTTGCTTTGCGAAGCCGACAACAGTGCTGGTAAATTGCAGTTTTCATTGCATGAGACCAACCGTCTTTTCCCCTTAGCAAAGTACAATACCTTTGATTTTGTGCTTGCGTGTCTAAGGATTGATGGGCCTTTTAAATTGAATTGGCTTCTCCCTGCTGATGCCAAGACTGGAAACGTAAAGCACGTCGGATTCAAGCATAAGCAAATACTGCAAGGTATGATGCCACACAAGTAATGCTTAAAATGTAAAAGAGTTATGTTCTAATCCATTAAATACGTTTAAATTAAATTAATAATGCATATTTGCATTTGTTGTTAATAGTCTCCGAAGATGCAGTGAAAAACTGGAGCCATAATTGTAATTATAAAATCTTAAAATGACAGATGATCATTGTCGTGTGGACAACATTGTGAACAGCAGGAGCATTCTGTCGCTGTACAACCTTACAAAATATTTTTGACATTTTTCTGTTTAAATATCCAGATTTATTCGTGGAAAGGAATTTTCTCTGGTTGCTTTTTACTTAAAATATGACTTTTAAGGTGTTTTTGACCTATGCACTTCTTCAGAATTTGAAGAAAACAGAAAATTTGTTCCAACCTTGTTCTTGATTGATGGACCTGTTAGGATAGATGTTTTTAAGGATCCTTAAGCATGACCTCAGCTTTTACTAAAACTGTTGTCAGTTTTTTCTTTTCTTTTTTCGGCAGCTTCTGAGTAGAAAAACAAAACTTGCAACAGAGGGAGATGAGGGGAATTTTTCCTGTGGGCTTTGCCACAGCACATCTGGAAGTGATCAGAGAGCCAGGGAGACCTGTCAGCCAGGCTGGAGCTCTCCTAGCGGGGCAGGATGAGTTGTTGGAGCGAAGGTCTTCGTGGAGCCTCTCTGTCTCTCTCCCTGCACCTCTGTCTCTCTCCTCCACTTTATCTCTGTCATTCTTTCTCTCCCTCTCACACACATCACCGTGACAGAACTGAAAGCTCATAACTTGTAGACGCCAACGAGTTTATCATGGAGATGGCAGGTGAACAAGTTGAACTAGGCTGGAGGAGAAAAGGAGAATGTTCTGTCCCTTTTTCTATTTGCTTATACGTCTATCTATCTGATCTATCTATTTATTTCTCTGTCGGGCAGCTGTCTGCCAGCGGAGACTGAGGGATTAGGCATATGTCTGTAGTGTGTGAAGGTTTGTGTATGTGTTTAAGGTGGGCAGGTTCTGCTTGACTAGGACAATGAAACACAAGGATTTAGGTGAAGACAGATGGCTGCCCCTTTATGTTTACACAGCCAGGAAGGAGTGAATGACCTTAAAAGAAACGGCTGAACAACATGGCTAAAAATAGCAGGAAGAACTTTGTGGATACAATTGTACAGAAAGATGACAGTGAGTCATTTTACCACCGCACAAAGGCGATACGTTTGCTTATTGTGGGAGAGAAATGGGTCACCCAAACATGGAGGTCATGTGCAGATGTGAAAAATGCATCCATTGAGTTAGTGATGATTTTTGTTCTTTCCAGGCTTTGTTGTGGCCTGTGCAGTGAATCTATATTTGCACCAGGACCCCTCACAGGAAATGATATCAATTCCAGGAAAAGGCATGAAAAGGAGGTCACATGATATAACGCATGAACACAATCGATTAGACCAGAGTAACCTTGGGTTTATCCTGCGTGCTTTGCTATTTAAGGCAGTACTGACATAGTTGTTGCTGTAGTGGTGCTGCAGAAGTAAATGAAATAAAGATGCTGTTTAACTAATTTACATGTGTTTGAATCCTCAGGTTGCAAAACAAATAAATATCATTAATTAATGCACACATTAATCTAGAAATTTAATGCCATTCCCATCCGCTGTGCAGTAACTGCATTCCTTTTCCTCTGAAGAACAAATTCCTTCAAAAATCCTCACATCATCATTATTTGTCGTCTACATCTGTAGAGCCTGTTGCTCCCTCTCATTCTTGTTTTTTCACCTTTTAATCTCTTTCTCTCCATCTATCTGTGGCTGATGTGCACAGCACGGATCATTAACAGGCACTATCTGAATCTGATCTTCTTATCATTCAATCTCTGTTCCTCGTGTCTCTCTGCTCTCTCTGGTCACCTTGGCAACCTGCATCATTATCATCTCTGTCCTGCTCTTTATTTCCCCTTGCTTACTTTACTTCTGGCGCACTGGCACTGGATCTTTGATAAACAGTTTGCTTGTCTGTCTGACTGTCTGTCCATCTGTCTGTCTGTCTGTCCATCTCGGCCCCCTCAGGAAGCTCAGTCCACCAGCATTCTGCCTGATGACAGTGGCTCTGTTTTGATGGACGACACCTCCAGCCAATGGTCAGCTGCGGCTGACACTGAGGAGGAGAGGAGAAGTGCCTTAGAGGAGAGCATGTATGTGTTTCATTAGTGTAAAGATCCAAACACAGGACATAAATACTATTCATGTTTATTCTGTTAATAAGTGTATAAAGGCACAACAGGTTATTATTTAAGTGTAGCTGAGTAACATATCTGACATCTAGTCATGCATATGGTTTCACCACAAGTGCTGCAAAAATCTCTGTCTTATCATACTCATAATAACAGGTTAGGTAGTTTTCTATGTTCACAATTCTAGTTAAGCGTGTTATTATGTTGATATTTGCTATTTGTCAGATACTTTGGTTTATGTCCAACTGTCTGCCACGTGACATTCCCAGAAGCCTCTGCCAAACTTTTTCTCTTACAAACTGAAATTTTAGCCTCAAAAATTTGGTGGCTCTAGATGATTAGTCAGCAGATCACCAAAGTCATTAAAATACATCTTCTGGAAACTCCAGATGTTATTGCATATTTCAGTCTAGACTGGTATTGCCTTCCCAGGGCTATGTGTAAACAAAAAAAAACTGTTTTTAAAAACAAATGTTTAAAATCTGCTAATGAAGTTGGATTATTTCACTTCGATTCTAACAGAAAACAAAACGTGTATCAACAAAAGAAAGGGCCTCTTTACCAGAGGACATTTTGCATGTCACAGTAGGAAAAGTACAGATGTGAATAATAAAGGGGTGTAAATGATTTTCATTTAGCTGTTTTAGCTTGAGGGTCTTGGTACTCTGATACGTGCTTCACTTTCTGTCACGGCTTAATGGGAAACTTAATAGATTGGAGCCACCATTCATGTGATTACTAATGCTTTTCCTACTACGAAAAGACCAATGTCTGTTGTTCAAAAGAGGTTTATAAAGTAGTTTGAAGCACTAAAATAGGGAAAAGTACTGAGTAATATTTCCTTGAATGTTTTTTTTCTTTTCTAGAAAAAGCTACTCATTTGAAACTTGTCACAGAAAAAATAAAAACACTGTTTCTAGACTGCAGGCTACATTTTTTATTACCCACACATTTATTGGAGATTTTAAGAAAGAAGCAATAAATTATTTTAAGCATATTTAAAAATATGTTTACATTCTTGTACTTATGGAGGTGTGTCAAGTCGCGAAGTGCTTGTTGATATGACTAAATGTAAGATGGTCATTTAAGACAATTTATTCGTTGGAACCTTATTCTCCATATTTAGAGAATCTATGCTTGTCTGTTATCAAGCACAAAATCACCTCAACTCAAGATCCACATTCCACTGGAGCTTTAAACTGCCCGTTCATTAGCCAAAGTCATGTGATGACAACTGAGCAAATGGTATTACCTGGTAAAAACAGTGAGATGCATTAACCTGAAACAGAACCAAACAGTTAACTTTAAACTTTCGGCATAATCAGTCAATAAGTTAAACTGCATATACAAGTAAAGAAATTTATATAACTCATCTCCTTAGGCCGTGAACTTATGAATCATAGACTTTTTGTGTCACACAGTTGAATTAGATTAATATATTTGAAAATGTACCAGTTAAACACTGTTTCAATTTTCCCTTTAACTAGCACCAAATCACATAATCTTTCCCATGAAGCTTTTCATGAAATTGTAGTGTGTTTTAATTTAGCCTTCCTGGAAAAATATTAGGAAACTGCAGATATAATAAAGTGCTACCAGGGTTTTCGGGGAGTGCAAAATAAAATTGGTAGCATAACTCCCAGACTAATCCTGCCTCGTTTGTATCTTCACAGGTATGTACTGAAGGAGCTTATTGAGACTGAGAAGCACTATGTGACAGACCTGGGGCTCATAGTGGAGGTAAACCTCACAGTCTGCCAGCTAAGAACACACAATCTGCACTGCCAGAGAAGAGGGAACTTAGTCATCCACCCAGTCTGTCAGAGAGAGCTTTAAATCCTTATCATCACAACTCCTCAACTTTCCTCCCCACTTTGGTCTCCCTCCATCCCACCGTCTGCAGCCTTAAGCAGATTTTGTGAATTATTAGCTTGCAGAGAATTATGTTGCGAGGAGATCCATCTCCTGGTGCCTTAAATAGCTGGAGATATTTTGGTGCAGTGAAGAATTCTTGCCATTTGAAAGTTAATAAAAGCTCTATAATATCTTGTGTGCGATTGCTGCAGTGTGTAATAATTTTTGTAGGTGTTAACAGACGTCAGCAGTTCTGTCATTTCCTTGCAGGGCTATATGAGTACAATGAACTCAAAAAGTATACCGGAGGACATGAAGGGAAAAGACAAAATTGTTTTTGGGAACATTCACCAAATATTTGACTGGCATAAAGAGTAAGTCTATGACTTTTTTTTATGCATGTGGAAAAAATTGTGCTTGCTCCAGTTGCATTCAAAGTGAAAGACAAACAGTGACTTTGCAGAGTATTGTGTATGTGGCTGAACGAAGGACAAAGGAACAATAGGTCAAGAGACAAATCTGACCTTCCATTTTGGGGACGAATGCACTTGTGCATGTGTCTGTGTGTCTGTGTGTGTGTGTGTGTGTGTGTGCATGTGTGTATGAATGTGTGGTTTTTCTCTGTAGCTACTTCCTGGGAGAGCTGGAGAAGTGTTTGGCAGAGCCAGAGAGAGTGGCTCAGCTCTTCATTAAACATGTGAGTATGACTGCTGTGCAGGCTCACACACCGAAACACACACACACACCAAAACACACATACACACCAAAACACACCAAAACACACACACACACACACACACACACACACACACACACGACAGTGGAAGTGTCTGGGTCTGCTTCCTTGTGCTGTTTGGCGCAAGGGTAAACAGAGCAAAGAAAACATACAGAGCTCCTGTTTATCCTATACCCAACCTCCCTCCTCCTCTTTCAGCTGCCAGCCTCTCTCCTTCCACTTCCCTGTTACTGATACGTCTCAGTTCAGGCTGTGTTTTCACAAAAAAGTGCACACCGCAAACACTCACATACACATGAATGACAAACTGGACCATTTCCAGTCTGGGCTGAACTGGTCAGGAAACACCAGGGGAAAAAACAGCCAGAAAAGACAACAAGAATAAGACGGGAAATAACAAACCCTCAGCTCAGGCGCTTTGATATCAATGCTGCACCTACTTCTTGCGACGTATCTTGGCTGGAGAATGAAGCAAAGTAAAGGGTGCAACGCAGAGTCACTTTTTAGCACTTTGCTCTTTGAAAAGAATAGAGCCTGAGTCGGCACAGGGTCACAGGGCTTGTACAGGGAGCAAAATTAGATTTATATATATTGGTTAAGTGGTGGCACATGTAGACTGGGCAGGCATAATGGGTAATTTGACCAACTCAGCTTTGCTGCATGTCTGAAGATGATTAAGTTAAATCTCTGTCTCTCTCTATTTTTTTTTTTTTTTTACCATATTTGCTTTCTCTGCCTGTAAGCCTGTAAACAATTCAATAAGGCTCAGCCGACTTTCTAATCAACTTAAAAATCCAGGAGAATAAAGAAACTTGTAACTAAAACCAAGCATGGTGTCAAACTGTGAAAACAAGCAGACCGGGAACATGGCCTTAATGAAAAGCAGAAAGCCTGATCTGCTTTTAAACAAGAGCTGTGTCACTGATATGCAGCGTGTGTGCTCACTCGCACACATGCAGCATATGAACACATGTAAACATTGCAGACACACTGATATACTGAGTGCTGGTGGACGGATGCATGCAGCCGTCCTCTGCAGTGTTACATGATGTCCATATTCAGGTGGAGCCGCTCGCTGGTCTCTAGGTTACGGCGAGCCACGCAGCTTGTTGCTAGGTACAGCCTCATTTCGGTAGGCTTTAAAAAGGGTCCAGTTACATTGAGGATAACCTGGGTAAATTATGCATAACCTGATGCTCATCTACATGTAACTCCATTAGAGCTTTCAGGACCGCCACATCTGCACTCCCATGCTAATTAGTCACAGAAGAGTAGGCGCTAACAAGTCAGCTTCAAAGGCACTCACAGACAAATCATTATTGCTCTGCTACCAAATAGCAACCAGAAACACTTTGATTACAATTGTTTTTTCTCATATTCAGGGACATTTTCATCTCATGTTATAGTCTTTTTATCTCTTTGGCTAATTTGTAATGAAGGTTCAACTGAATGAGTTTGTAATGAGGTGTTTGTTTGGGTTGTGATGCAGGAGAGGCGTCTGCACATGTATGTTGTGTACTGTCAGAACAAGCCCAAGTCAGAACATATCGTCTCAGAATATATTGAGACTTACTTTGAGGTGAGTACAGTTTGAGATACCCCATAAAATTTGTGAATAAATTGATAATTATTTCATCTTTGTTAAGTCAATGAAATGTGGGAAATGTAAATCAAAAGCTCCTACAATAAAAGGCCTGTTATTTCTAAACAACAGTCCGAAACCCAAATTTGTCAAGATGAAAACAAGCAAATTCCTACATATTAGAAGCTGTGGTGGGCAAATGTTTGGGATATTCACTTAATAGCTGATTTACATGATTATTAAGTTCTTAATATTGTTTTTTAATTTTATTGATTCAGGACAAACAGACAAAAAGTTCAGGATACGCTGGCCATCTGCCACTCAGACCTGTTGCTAATAATCCATACTGTATGCATAAATGTCTAACTGTTCCTATAGTGTATATTAAACATGGTCGTGTGGGCGTTTTTTTTGCTGCTATTTATTATTCAGACTGTAATTAGTTCTTTTTCCTTGACACATAAACACATGACAAATAGATGAGTGGCGTAATACCTGGGATACATTGTCCTCGAGGGGTTATATTGGCCATTAGTTGCCGTGTTTTGTGCCGTGGCTGTCATGTTGACTGGTGTCGTGTTGTGTCCGTCTCCGGTGTCAGGAGCTGCGCCGGCAGCTGGGCCACAGACTGCAGCTCAACGACCTGCTCATCAAACCTGTCCAGAGGATCATGAAGTACCAGCTGCTGCTCAAGGTGAAAAGCAGAGCACTGCTGTGCTGTTGATCACACCTACACACACGCAGACACACATGCCGGTGTTTGCTGTGCAGCTGTCTGACACACAGCAGGGTCAGACAAAGGGTTGTAAACATACAAGCACGCACACAAACACACAAACACACACACACATGTCCCTTTGTGTAGAGACACTGACGACACACAGGACGTGTTGTCTGTTCAGGCTACTTTCCAGCCAGAGAGGAAGAGGCAAATTACATAATTAAACTCTTTCTTAGCAGAGGATTAAAACATTCACATGTAAAAGTCTTTGAAGAGCATCATAAAATGACATCCCTGGTATAAAACTTTACCTAAATATAAAGCTTTGCCCTCTGGCATTCAAATGAAAGGTGGGTTCAGCACCCATAAATACTCCTCCAGATGTCCTTACCTTACTTTGAGCAGTAAACCTGGAATGCTCTGGTGACCATGCTGTGTTTATTTGAGCAGGACTTCCTGAAGTATTACACCAAAGCTGGGATGGATACGGAGGAGTTAGAGGTTAGTGCCCTGACGCATAAATACAAAGTTTAAAGTTTTTCAATATGTTTAACGTCATGCTTTTTTATTTTTGAAAACAACCTCACTTTTGTCTCGTAAACAGAAAGCAGTAGAAGTGATGTGCTTTGTGCCAAAACATTGCGATGACATGATGAATGTGGGCAGACTACAAGGCTTTGAGGTACTTCTCAGGAATTCAGACCATCCTTCACAGTCTTCAAAACATTTTTCATGCCAACTATTTGGTCCATGAAAACCCACACCGTAACCGCTTCCTCTGTTTGTTGTTTATCTTCGCTGTGGTACCAGGGGAAGATCACAGCCCAGGGCAAACTGCTCCAGCAAGACACCTTCACTGTTACCGAGCAGGACAGTAGCTTCCTGTCCCGAGCAAAGGAGAGACGGGTTTTCCTCTTTGAGCAGCTGGTCATTTTTAGTGAGCCAATTGACAAGAAGAAAGGTTTCTCGCTCCCTGGTTACATCTTTAAGAACAGCATCAAGGTGGGCAACTGTTTAACCATAGTGAACTTAAATCAGCTGCACTGAATTAAAAATCAATAAAATGAGAAAGTAGCTTTTCCAAGGTTAGAAGTTACACAACAGATCCACACTAACTCCTGCCTAAATCTGCACATGTTACATAACCCCACGGCAGGGTTTTTTTTTAAAGGCTTGCATGTGTTAGTGGAGTATTTAACTCTGCGGGATGGTATCCTCACACATGCTAGTCAGATGTTCAATATTCCAGGTGAGCTGCCTTGGTGTGGAGCCCAGTGTCGACGGCGATCATGCCCGCTTTGTGCTGACGTCACGCAACCCCGACGGGAGTGTGGTGCGCTTCCAGCTGCAGGCCTCCTCCCCTGAGATCGGCAGAGCCTGGGTCAACGATGTCGTTCAGATCTTGGAGTCCCAGCGAAACTTCCTAAATGGTAAGAGCCGGATCCTTACATCCCCCCAAACCATAAATCCAGTTTCAACTTGGTGTATTTTCCATTTATTGAGTCTATGGTCAGCACACAGGCATTGTAAGCAGTTGAGTCAGTGTGAGTAAAGGTTTTTTTTTAGTTAAGTCTTGTTCTTTGGAAGTCAGTTCCTTCAAAAAAAAAAAGGTAGAAGACTGAGGACACAAAAGAAAAACTGGCACAAAATCTGAAATGTCTACTTTTTGGACAAGGTTTATCAAAATGTTACAGATTATTTCCTGTTATTGCTAATATTCATGTTGAAAACAGACTTCAGTACCGTTAGACCTCTTTTATGAGGCTTCCAGACTGTTAAAATTTACTGAATTATTTGTGCATTGCAGACAAAACACCAGCTCTTTACTATAAACCCCCATGTGGCACTGATAAACAACATGTAAACATTTAATAAAAGCTTTACAGCAAACCATAATGTAGCTGTAAACAGATGTAAATGATAGAATCACTACTGAAATGAATTAAACCGTCTCTACAGAGGAACTGAAGCTCTACATTATGTTACTGACATGAATGCTGAATCCACAGATCAAGTGTAGATCTTTATAAGAACTGTCTTTGTTCCTCTGTGTCTTCCAGCCTTACAGTCACCTATTGAGTACCAGCGGCGAGAGAGCAAGTCTAATAGCCTGGGCCGCAGCATGAGGCCCCCCTTGTCTGCTGCCAGTGCCCTTCGGCCCCACTCCTCCGCCTCTATTGACCGTCACAAGCTGCCCTCCCTTCACTCTCACAACACCTCCCTGCCCACGCTTTATCTGCCCAGCCACGGCCAGGGCCAAGGACCCAGCGAGACATTCTCACTGCGAGACGTAGGTTTTCTCTCTCTAGTGCTCTTTTTCTCTGCTAACCCACATACAAAATACAGTATTTCTTTTAATATCTGTGACCTTAGACACTGCCAGACCTGCTTATCTTTTGAGCTTATTCATCTGCAGGTCTGGACTGTAACACAAATGGAATAAAAAAAAAAAGCAAAAAAAGCAAATGGTGTTGTGTGCATTCACCACTGTGTCAGTGAGTGACCAGCTTGTTCTTGCATCTGCAGCCGACTGTGGTCCAGCCGTGCCCCGCTGACTCCCACACTGTTTCTCCGTCACATGTCCAACTAGGCTTCACTGAGCAGCCAAACTGTCCAGCTGTGTCAAATGGGCTGTACACACCCGCAACTGTGAGTGCACAGGTAGTGCATACACATGCTTTTAAAGACAAAGCTGCCTATAAGAGAGTCTCTATGGTACATTTACTGTGTCATTATTTTTCAAGTAGCTGAGCAGTGTCCTCCTGGGTTTTCTAGCAGTCATTATTTAACACCAGCAGTGGGAAAATTAATGACAAAACAAGCCACAGGAAGCCAAGCACTGAAGAGAAAAAAAATGGTCTATTGTACAATGTCTAACTATAATTCCAATCCTCATTAATGTTAATTAAAAGATGAAAGACTCTAGTAAATTGTACCCATTTATTTAGACACAAATACAGTGAAGTTTTTTGATGAGTCATAGGAAGAGTTATTTCTCCCCCTATTGGATGAAAAAGGGAATCAATAAAATCCATAATATTTCTGAAAGGAAATGAATCACACCGTTAGCTGCACTTGTTTTACTCCGCTGAGTACTAAAGAGGAAAATTCCACAAATATTTCCACATCATACAACATTTTTTAAATTTTCAGGCCTGTCTGTTCTTACTTTGAAGATTTCATCCATCTGGCCTGTAGACAATGGGCACATCCTGTTGTTTGGCTTTACATCATCATTAGCCAGTCACCCTCTGTCATCAGGGGGTAGTGCTCCTCAGTAGGACCGTGTGGTAGGCCAGCAGTTGTTGTTCTCCCCCTCTCTATTTACTCAGGCTGGACAGACTTGGTATAAAACAAACAGGAAGCAGACTCAGCCAGACGAGGAAGTCAGAGAGAGATGCCTATCAAGGGCAGATAATCGTTTTCTATACTTATACTGGAGCAAACAGGACTTGGGCTGATGCATTTTTAGACTGAGGCTGTAAAAACAAAATAGTGTCACAGGCTAATAATTCTTCATTAAATGTTTGAAAATAAAATCATATTAGTAGACACAGAAGAACATTACATGGAAGTGCTTTATAAATTTCATGTATATTCCCTCTCTCCCCAGCAGAGAGCAGGAGAGAGCTGCCGAAGGGGTCAAGCTACTGATGCTGGGAACCAGGCTCTATTTTCAGGCCCCTCGGCTGGACGACGCCCCAGCAACCTGGCTCAGCTAAACGAGGATGACCTATGAACCCTGACACTTCCTGTCTCTCGGGTCAGGAGGACAGCAGCTAACAATGCAGCTGTGCAGACAAGAGGGCTTGTCTACTGTCTGTTGATGCCAGGCCGGACCCTTACCTGGTTAAGTCAGGATTTCTGGAGGATAATGAAGGAACCTAAAGAAACATTTTTTAAGAAATTATGGGCTGCAGCTATAAATTTGCTCCTGTTTTTAGGGAGTTATTCAGTGAGAAGTGACTAGCCTTGGCGATCTTGCGTGTAAATGGACAGCACCCAGTGGGACAGAACTGGGCTCAGAGTGAAAAAAAACTCAGCGAACTTTCAGTATTACAACAATTTCTGCTTTTTACCTTTTTTGGGAGTTTGTATACCCTACTCTTCTCTCTTTCAAAGGGCAAGGGGAATTTGTTTGATGAAGAAATATCCATTCCTAATTGGGGCGGTCACTGGAGTTAAGTGTGTGCCTGAGCGTATGTGTGTGACAATGTGTGCATGTGTTTGACTGAATGGGAAGGTGTAAAGCGGTGGCAGTGGCTCCTCTCGTACTCTGGTAATTCTGATGCCCTTTCGTGAAGACAAGTCCAGCTCCTAACACATTTTGTCATTCCCCTGCTGACAACCGAGTTTGCTGTTTTTGTCTGTGAGAATGGGAGAAAGTAGAACACTTGATGTGAACAAACCACACGGACTTCCCTCACTCGAATTTCAACAGAGAACGAAGAACTTTCTTTCTTGCCACAGTGATGAGAGCTCCTGTGTGCTCTCTTATTCTGTTTGACTGGCCCTTGTTTGATCTGGACTAAAAAGACCTGATGGAGCCCCCTGGAGGTTCTCTGTGGGTATGACGTCACTCCAGAATACATTTTGCTCTTCGGGCAACTCCAGAGGAGTTGCTAGATACAGGAGGTGCATTCAAAGGGACTGCTGTGCTGACCCAAAGTGTTGCATGCAACATCTCCTCTGTGGTTGACTGTCACATTGTTACTTTACACAAATCTTTCTTTCCTTAAATGAGGAGTTGGTGGTTTGGGGGCACAAGTCCTCAAAGGTGCATTGGTTTAAACTAATATGAACTGTTTTATTAGTCCACTGTTGTCATTGTCAAGGCTGTGCACTATTTCTATAATCTCTGTTAGCTTCTGCCCTCATGGACTTAATACTGTACAGTGCATACCATAAAGGCAATCATACATTTCCCTCTTGTCAGATGAAGAACAGCCAAGGTATGCAGAGAAATGTTACAGTTCCTGTTGTTTAGAATGAAGGATTGTATGTTGTTAGATAAACAGAGTGATGCTGGGGAATCTGCATGCTTCCTCTTCCTCAGACAACAGTGCCAAAAACAGCAGCTCACCACTTAAATACTCCTACAGTGCAGTTTGCCACAACTCTACCTGCTAAACTATCGTAATTATCTGTTACCACCTGGATTGTAACGCTCAAATAAGAAAAAGTGGAGAGCAGAGTGGATGATGGGGGCTGTTTCCGTATCAGGTCAGTTCTTCTTTGTAGCCAGTAGAGGTCCCCACAAGGCTTTTATTTCCAGTTCATTTGGACGATACAGCTGCACCAAAGAAATTTCAGTGCTCATGAAACAAAAGCTGCTCAGTAATCTGTCCAAAATAAACCAAAACAAATTACACGAAGTGAACTGAGAGGTGAGACGTTAGGTGAGAAGAACCATTTCACAGAGTCCATTTGCAGTTAAGGTGAAATGTGAAACGTGTTTTCAAAGGAATCACCAGACAGGCTGTTTTTTTTGCATTAACACAAAGTTATACCACTACAGAGAACCAAAAGCAAGCACATAAAACCAGGAGAGGGTTGACTAATGCCATGTTTGACTGAATAGAAACTGTTGTATCATATCAAATAAAAAAGTGTCTTTTTAAAACTGAGTGCAGCATTTGTGTTTTTCTGCGAAATCTCTCTCAATTGGTTGATTAAAATAACTGTACATCCGAAATGTCTACGAACACACGTCTACCGCAGAGCTCTATATTCTGTATATTCTGTTGTACTACTTATAAAAAATGTCTTCTACATTCATTCTATTACTTAATTCAATTCATGTAGTATTATTTTTTGCAATGGACCCCTTGCATGTCCTCGGACACCACTTTTGGGATTCCCCTGCTGAAGACAAAGGCAAAGCATTTTGCTTGCTCTGGCATCCCCCTTGGAGAAAGTTCAAACAGGATTAAAAACAAAGAGAAGAAACCCCTGGATGAGCAGACATCTGGTTGGCTGGCCTCTGAATAAAGCCCCATTCTGGGCAGTAAAGCAGGGCCGATCGTAACACGGCTGTGATATATGGAGGCTGGGGAAGAGGGGGGGCGGTAAAGGGGTATTAACTTTCACAAGGGTGCAAAATCAAAGGGAGTTCCTGTCACCACTGAGGGGGTCTCAACAACAGGGGTCCCATTCACAGGGAATTCCTCTCCAGTGCCCTCTGTTGCATCTGTTGACTCAATCTTCTTCACTGAGAGAAAGAAAACACTCATTAAAAGCCACATGACTGTGAACTTGATTGCAGCAGGCGAGACAAACAGCCCCGTCAATGGATTGAGTATTTACTTTGAGGTGTGAAAATCTTTGAACAGCCCACCATGTTAGGTCGTCTTCAGGAGCTTCTTCCTTCACACCAACAGCACAATGAGCAGCATTCGTATTCTGAATGCAATTGAATTATCATTTCAATAAAATGTTAGATCTTTTAAAGCTCGGCAGCGTCACAAATTCACACATTCACTGAATGAGCTGAGAGGGTTAAAAGCGTTGACTCTCACTGGCAGTTTACAGATATTTACTTAATCAGTCATCACAATGTGAGAAAATAATCTATTAGAAACAGTGAAGTTGTTTCAGCAAAGACAATGTTTATTAAAATTTACATGCGGTCATAACCTCAGTAAAATTGTTCTTGATATTTATACATAATTTACAAAGAACTTGGAAGTTGAAAATGTTTGCTAATCTGGAGCAGTGATGTTTCATGCTGCTGTTTAAGAGCAGATGAGATAAATTTATAGATCAAAGACTCACATTTCAAAAAAGATCCCTACCTTGAAGCAGACAAATTAGGGTAGTTTTTGGAGTAAAAATCTAATAATCAACTGCGACAGAAGCATTTTCCCATTCCGAACCTGTTTTCAAAAGCAGAAATTTTAATTTTAGCTGTACTAAGGCATACAATTTGTCTTGAACATCATTAACATTAGACAACATATTTTTTGCTCATGTCTTCCACGTCCTTCAAATATTTACAAAATTATCTCTGATTTTTTTTTTCTAATCTTTTCATCCATTGTAAACAAATCTTAAATTTTTTAAATAAATCAGTTTTGTTTCAGGAGAAATCTGCTAATATTGCATCTGGAAAAATACACTGGATACACCAAAACTCTCACAAATTTACTGAAATGGATTCAAGTATTCTTTAAATGTACCTTTCCTCAAACAGCACATAATTGTTTCGATTAAAAACTGTTTGTAATGATAATTTTACGGTATCACTTGAAGTCAAGAGTAGGTCTTTGACAGCGAAAGATGTTTCGGGAGCTTGTTGCTTCCCCTCTAGTGCAAACCTATGGCAGTCAGTGTAAGTCACACAGTCTGGTCACTGATTATTCTTTCTGAATGAAGGACCCCATTGATTACTCTCTCTTGATATTGGTGAGCAGGGGGTCTGTGCTCTGTGAAGGCTGTCCCGAGCGGCCCTTCCTGGTCTGATGGGTCTTGACGTGTTTGGAGAGGTGGTCACTCCTCATGAACCTCTTGCCGCACTGCTGGCACCCAAAGCGCTTCTCTCCGGTGTGTGTGCGGAGATGCCGCTGCAGCTCGTCTGAACGGGTGAAGCTTTTACCGCAGAAGAGCCAGTTGCAGATGAAGGGCCTCTCCCCGGCATGCCAGCGCAGATGTGCCTTCAGGTGAGAGGTCTTCTTGTACACTTTGCCACACTCTGGGATGTGGCAGATGTGCAGTCTCTTCTTTCCAAACTCCAAGCCTCCACCATTTGCCTGGCAGTTGGGGCACTTGCAGCGGCGGCAGCGGCGTGTGGAGCTCAGCAGGCCCTTGGAGGTGCCCTGGAGAAGAGCAGCTATCTGAGGCTGGTGGCCCAAAACCAGCTGTCTGCCTATGGAGAATGGATGGTTGGATGGGGTGGCGTTAGTTTGGGGTAGACTCCACCATTGCTGCCCTTCCTCCACGTGGCCTCCAGGCAGATGATGCCTGGCTGAGGAGTTCTGGAGGAAGCTGGGGAAGTTTTGTCCCACACTGTTGTGCTGAGGATAATAGGAGCCGTTGGCCTGTGGCTGCGAGGACAGCACCTTGACAGGCGAGAGTTCGAAGGAGTAGGAAGAGGGAGGTTCAGCCGGGGGCGTGAGAGGCAGCTCATGGTGGTGGTGATGATGAGGGTGGTGATGATGGTGACCTAGGCCAGACTGCATGTGTCCAGGAAACTGCACCTTGGGCACAGTGAAGGTCATCTGGTGTGTGCTGAGGGCTGCGCTGGGCGCCATGTCGTTGCTCCACAGCTGAAACATTCCTGATGTGGAGCTGACGGTGCCCTCATAGGGGAACTGAGAGCCCTCTGAGCCCATGGGGCCTCCCACCTGCCAGGCCTGGCTACAGGTGGTGGCCAGGAAAGAGAGGGCGTTGGGTGCTCCTTCTGGAGAGGAGCTGGGCGTCCGGTCCTGCGTGGTGATGCACAAACACACATCATTACATTACATGAAGAACTTTGGAGGCCACATTAAGTTTTGAATAAACCATAAGTTTTAAATCTTCCCTTATCTAAATTAACATTTTCTTTTAAATTGTTATTATCATAAAATGTTTAGAAACTGAAACTCCTGTAAATGGAATTTAAATTATTTAGATAAATAACAATTTTTAAACATTAAATTGTCTTTGCACTGATATCTTATGTCTTCCTTGTCTAATTCAATATTATGCTAATGTTTACAAATTATATGTAGTTATATATGAGACAGACAGCAAGTAAACGCCTGCCAAATCTTTAGTTATATGTAACAAATATAATTTTCATGCGTGAACGCATAAAGCGTATTGATATAATAAGCACAAGTTGCGGGAAGGCAGATACTGCGCGTGCATTGCGTCAAAAAGATAAATAGAGACAACAAACCTGTAAAAAGGTGTGCAAAAAGTTGTCAGTCCTCTGTATCGCCAGCGCAGCCATCTGTCCTCGCGCTCTCCACGCACCTGCAACACAAACTGCGGCGAGAGGCGACGACGCACAAAGTCTAAACTACAGCTCGGAGTGTGGGACAAAGAGATGCTCACATTCGGCTGTTGGATGACTCAGACACTCTGACAGAATAAATTGGGAATTCCCGTGTCATTCAGATATCTCTCAGTCCACTAGGTAAATATTTTCAGTGGCTCTCCAGATGATTTTGGTGCTGGAGCAGCCAGGATGCCCGTCTGAAGTTAGAGGCAGAGAGGCGCGCGGTAAATCCTTGCGATCATCTCACAGGCGCCCGAGCTGCATCTTCTCTTTATAGAGAGAAAAGATCCTCTCAACGGGGTCTCCAGTATGATGCAGGAGAGCCAGTCAATAGAGAGGAGATGTGAGGGCGGGAGGAGGGGGGATTGTTAGGTGAAGGGGTGGGCTACTCATAATTTCACTCAATTTCAACCAAATGCTGACCCCAAGAACTGACTCCTCCTCCGATTGTTCTGAGAAAAAAACAAAAACAAAAAACGTTTTGAGGCTTGATAAGAAGTCTCTTGTAATATCTTTCATTCAGAGCATCATCATCTATTGTAACTTCTCTGTTTAACTTTCTTAAATTTTAAATCAAATAAACCCACACAACTTTCTCATTTAAGAAACATTTCAAAGAGTTAACATTCAGTGTTTCAGCAACTTTCAGCATCTACATTTAGGCTCACATTTCGCAGAATACAAAAAAAATTGCTTAGTCTGTTAAAAGATCTAAGATTAATATAGCCAGCTTAGTCAAAATATTTTTCACTCTGGGAGTATTTGCATACTGCTTCAACTCCACTGTGGGAACGCAAGTAAAGATAGTAAATACATGGATTTTTATTTTTGGCAACAGCCAGCGGAGCTGTGTGAAAAGCAAAGGTGGGAAAAACCTATCATCCCCGGTCAACAAATATCAATACAAAAAGATACTACTTACAAGCTTAAATCACAGTTTTCCTTTTCATCATTGCTACAACAAAATGCAACAAGGTTGAAAGAAATTGATTAATGCTATGTGACCAAATTCAGTGTAAATTTTATGAAATTTCTAGTGACATTATGCAAGCACATGCACTTTTATTTCAGTTTAATGTATCATCTTACAATGTGAAGCTGAAGTTAATACTGAATTATTTCTGTTTAAGTGATATAAACAATAAATTCTTAACAATTAATAACCCATTAGATAATGAGCATAAAATATTTTTCATGCAGAGATGAATAAGTACACAGACAGTAAGTTTGGAGGTAATTTAATTCACTGTTTGATCATCATTTTTCTTCACATGATGCGATTCTCAACGCTGCAGCAGTGCAGCTCCTCGGCCTGGCAGGCGTGAGGCTCACACACTATGAAGACAGTCACAGTATTTTCCCTCACAAAGCTAATTGATAAAACTCAATCAAAGCCTCCGAGTTCTCACCAGTGGGTGACATGTCAAATAGGCTACACTGTGTGACATTCTCACATTGCAGAGTTCAAGTAGAGGACGCCTCAGATCTGCTCCATTAAATGCAGATTGAGGCTTAATCTCATTCTGTAAGTCTGTTCACCATTACAATGTTAAGAGTTTAAATCCAGGCTGGGAACCTGTTTCTCATGTAAATTCCTAGTTCCTCACTTATCCACTTCTTACTGTTTCACAGACTGTGATCCTTAAATAAACATACCCAAAGGAGAAGGCAGCTTTCTAAACTTTAAAAACTGATTCGAGCAGAAATGTAAAAGTTTCTTGCATTCCACAGAAGATGTGATTGTTAGAATTAACTGCTTTAAAAATGAATAAAATGAATGAAGATGCCCACAAACTGGGCCATTTGTTTTAGGCCTTTTTGAAGTTATTAGTGTGAAAGCAGAGCAGACAGAGTGCAGCTTACATTATGTCCTTGACAGAGAGACATCGCAGCTTGAGACAAAAGATTCCTCCAGACCCACAATGACGAGCAGACTTCAGCTGCAGCCTGCTAATAAATCAAATGGATTGTGGGTTTTTAAGGGGAGACAAAACTAAGCAAATCTCAAAATTTGTGTGTTGGAATTAAAGAATTATGATGAAAATATTATTATGAAAAAAATAATATTTAGAGGAGACAGCAAATTGATAAGCATTTAAAGGCTAAGAAAGACATTTTGGGGATTTTTAATTGTCCAAATGTTTCCTAAGTTATTTGCCTTGAAACATATCTTCTAAAATAATTTTAGAGATATTCTTTAAATATCTGTTGGTAGATAGCACAGCTTAAATAAAACATACATTAAATGCATAGCTTATTTGTGATACAAATCCCCCATGCAAATTTTAATATGATGTAACTCCAACACCATTGAAGAAAATAGTCTAATTTCAAATTAAAGTGAACACTTAGGATGAAAGAAAACAGTAGTAAAGGAAAACGAGTGAAGATGACACAAAAAAACGAGTGTATCTTGGAGGCAGAGGTATACCACGTCTCTGGTTTATTACGGAGCAGAAGTTGTTAATTACCCTGATTCTTATTTCCTGTCCCCTCTCCCCCACGCCACCCCACCCCCACTGTACTGACTCCCAGATGAGTGGCTTTGAAGTGCAAAGTACTCTCTCCTCACTTTGAACTGTGAAAACAATGCTCATGTGGTGGTGCTTACCTTCCCCATGTTACCTCATTTAAATAGACCTGGATACGGCTTCCACAGTTTTCAAGGGAAAACTCATTTCCAGAGAAAGAGGTCCCTGTGTTCATTAAACAGCTGGTGAGATTGCCGGTAATCAGGCCCGCTCCGTCATACTTTGCCGGCTGCTCTGACTGGGTGGCTACCAGCAAATTCAACTTCAAAACTGACACAGACCAAATCCGAGATGCTCTAATGCACCTACTTAGAAATGGAAATAAAAAAAAAAACACAGGAAGTGCATCCAAGAAAAACACATTAAAACTCAACTGGGCTTTTTGAGGTAGTTTTATATTTTCAATCTCAATCCTTAGAGCAAAAGTCCTTTTGCTCACTGTAAAAAACAAGAAGTGTTGCAGACATTATCTTGAGTTTATAGTTTAGAATATGCAAGTGGCTACTCAAGCTGTTTTTTATCATGCCTGGGGGGCGGTTTAAAAGCCTCAGATCACTAAATTGTCCCAGCTGTCTTGACCATCTGCACTCGAAAAGGGCAGTCATGGAGGAGAGCAGCCTTTGTACTGGTGGCCATGTCAAAAAGCCAATTTTACAGCACTGTGCTGACTCAATGGCCCTCATGTGACAAATGTGGCCTAATGGATGAGACAGACAGCATGTAAACGCCTGCTGCTAACTGCAGTGCTTCACTCTTTAACCATTCAGCAATCCAAGACGGGACAAGATGGGGCGTAATTACCATGACACTCGGTTTCATTGGGATGAGGAGCAACACCAACAGCTGGACTTTACAGTGCAACAATCTGATACCTCATTCAGGAGTCTCTTTCCTGTTTCCCATTGAGTTCGAAATGTGGGTTTGTGTTTGAGAGGGAGGTGCACAGTGAGATACTGAAGAGAGATTGATGTGCACAATTCGACATTAATGGAGATGGTTTACCTCAATGACCTGATGTGCCAAACTCAGTAGCACAAATTGAGGATTTTCAAGTCACTCCGATCATGACACCATGATACAACTTTTTGCTTCAGCCCTGATATTCCCTCAGTTGTGCCTCCTCTGTGCAGATACATCAGTGATGATTGGGGTGACAGAAAACTAAAAAGTGTGCTTGCGCTCATCTTGTTTCCTGCTCTGAACTTCTCATTTAACCTCAAATTGACCTCTGTTCCTCATATCTTTCTGCATGTCAGCAAAATGTCATTTTTTTCATAGAACATGACTAAAAAATCAGACGAAAACAAATCTTCTCCTCTTCAAATAACAACAGGATAAAGAGTGGAGGATAAACTCTTTAGATCAATCTCAATTAAATCTTTCACTCAATTAATGCATCAATCTTTGACACCTTAAATTTCAATCAGAAACTAATAATGTAATTTGCTCTTATCAGCATAGCTTTTAAATAGCTTAAGAGAATTTTATTTAAGGTTTTAATTCAGCTTCCTTGTTTGCAAATTAAATAAAATGGTAGATCCTGTTATGATTAGTCAGACTAAAGCAAAAAATCAGAGAACTGTAGTAGTTTTGCATTACAGCTTGCAGATTCTGTGATGATTCCCACCTCTGCACCACAGTTTACATCGCTAGGTATGTGAGATAGAAAACTATCATAATTCCCTCATCTCTTGTCCATTAGCATGTACGAAAACCCCAAAATCTCCAGTCTTGGGCAGACACAGGCAGACAGCACACATCTCCACTTGTCAAAGAAAACTTTTATCAATACCAAGAGCACTTGAAGTTTGTTTGCATTTTGTTTTCCAGCACTCTTAACAACTTCAGAAGTCAGATCACAGGAGTATCTGATCAAAGCGCTTCGTGGTTAGTTCTGGAAACACAGGAGTGCTACGCCACGCTTTGATACTCCACATCAATATTTCAATTCAACAATCACTTGACATGCACCCATACTCCCAGAGACGAAAGACGAAAGGGGAGAGAGAGAGAGAGAGAGAGAGAGAGAGAGAGCAGAAGAGAGAGAGAGAGAGAGATATCCAGAGAGGATGGAGGGGGTTTGTCAAGTACATATAAAAGAAATGGATTGAAGAAATCACTGCCTTCTTCACCCTTCTTCACCTTTATGGCAGTGTTATATAAAATGAACTGAAAAGCCCTTTCCGCTGCTAATGTATTTGACTAAAATCTTAAGTAAAGCTCAAGGTAAGTTCATTTTACAATGCAACAGATTTTAGTCAACAAAATGTTTTTCGACTCGGCAACTCCATGTCACAAAATGAAAATCAAACCACAAAACCAACATTAACTTTTCTCTTCAAAGACACAAGATTCACAATAACCTCACTCATGTATCAACGCTGAAGCTAAAACACTCGTCACAGACGGAAAATCTGAGCAGAGGATGTGTTTCATGTTTTATCAAAGGAAAGTAGTACAGGAACTGTGCAGTGATAAAGATGAATATGGTCCATCTGCCAAATGTCACTTTCATGGTGCTTCATAATCATTTCATCATCTCGACAGGATGTGACATGCTTTGAAAGTTTCAGCCTATAAAATATGGCGTTTGATCCGAATAAGAGACTTATGACAAAGTTGCATGAAAAGACGTGAAGTCAATCAAGAGATAATAAGTGACACTGCCGCTTGTCGATCCCTACTGATGTTTTGCAGCTGCATCAGAGAAATAAATTAAGTCATTGAAAATCAGTTAGTTAAACATTTTGAAAAAATATTCATATTCTTTCTGAAGTTTGATACCACTCACTCATCTGTCTGTTTAATATGAACCTGAGGGCAGTAGCTAGTTAGCTCAGCTTTGCATGAAGAATGGAAACAGAGGAAACACTTTAACTGAACTTTGGTTATTTAGCTTTGTGAGGAGTCCACAGGTTCCTGGGAACCTCTCACTGACAAAAAGGCTTCACTGAATTAAACTAGATGGTTATTAATAATCCATATACATAATGCATGGTGTTTTTTTTTTTACCTTTGGTTAGAAACCTAAAAAATGAAGCAAAGACAAAATGCCCAAAACTGCAGTTCATAAAATGACCACTTGAGGCTGACTCCAAAACCCTTGTATGAAAACACCCCACTTAACAGCAGAAATAAACATTCTTACAGCCTGGTAAAAAAAACAGTGTTGGTTTCAGTAGCTCATTTAAATTAAATTTAATGTTAAAATTAAGCATTATTTACGGCATGGCTGTTTTTTACTAGCTAGCTATCTGCTATTCTGTCCTCCACAGCTCTACCCTATTATACAGTGATGGTCAGATCTGGCTCCATAAAAACCAAGATGGCGACAGCTGTGATGCCAAATGTGATGATTCAAAACAGATTTCCACAAACCAATGGATGACATCATGTTGGCTCTGTTGATTATTCAGCACACTGTGTATGGTTTCCAGTCTATATGCTAAACTATCCAGCTGGTTGTTCCATCCCATATTGAGTGTACTAACATGAAAGTGGTTTTGATCTTAATCTTTTCTTTGTCTTCATTAGAGAGTGATTATGAGTATTTCCTAATATGTTGAACAATGCCTTTGACCCTAAAACAGACCTTTGTGTTTAAATTGTTTTATCATTTATGTGCCTATAATGAACTGCAGAAATTGAATTAGATACTATAAACCAGACAACCAGCCATGTTTACGTATTCTTAGCAACAGTTTCATCTTTATGTAGATGTTATATGTTAGTGTTGTTAATACATGTATATAAATATGTTTTTTCATTACCTGTACATAATAGCAATATGTTTGTCTGCTTATCTTTGATGTGTATTGGTTTAATGTCCATATTAGTTTAGATCTACAATACTGATGGGTAGAGTCAAATTCCTATTTAACAATTTTGGCTAATAAAGTTGATCCTGATTGATGTTTTATAAAAGATACTGACAGTGTGACAGTGAATTTCCTGTTGGTGCTTTAAGTATCCACTGATGCACCCCTTGAGTACGATACATTTATGTTAATTCATATCCACAACACAACATTAAAATATTAATGCTTACTAATTTACCAGGAAAAAATTGCTTATTTATAGGGTTTGCTGTACAAATTCCCTAAAAAGATGAATTCCCTACAATTGTCTGTCTGTACAATGGCACATAAAATGAATAATAAAAAAGCCAACACAGAGAGACAAAAGAAAAGGGAAACAATGGGATTATCAATCATAAAGTGTCTCCGAACACATTCAGACAAAGACGAACAAAGGTAAATAATTAGCTGTTACACTTGACAGTATCATTTACAGCCATCAATGTAATGTGGGTATTGTAGCATGCAGGGACTGAGCCGGTTGAACTCAGAGCTTTGTTCAGTGGCTGTGGGAGATGTGAGCACCTGTCACAGTGATATTGGTGTCTGATCTAAACTACTGTACTCAGAAGGGACTGACTCCAGAAGGAAATAGTAATAAAAACACACGTCAAAAAGACTTGATTCTAGCTCTGTCATGCTGCATAATGAGATTCACCCCCTTTTTTTTTAACCTCAAAAGAGGTTACAACTGTGTAGAAAATTATCATCGTGTTCACGAGGCCTACAGTGGTATTAAGAGAAGAAATCAAATCAAAAATATCATGGATCCTTTTTCATAAGCATTGCCCAGGAAGCCCCAGCGTGCCATCTGGGGTGAAGGTCTCACATCATTATAGTAAGTGGATCTTATGGCAAGACTCCAGCAGAAATCAGAAATGCAAAGCAGGAGCAGAGATACAAGGGCTACATGTGCAGAGGAGTGCCGCACAGCCCGAGCAGTAGATTTATTTGTAAACGTACGCCTGTGATGCCACTATCTGTTAAGCCCCTCAGTCAGCTCAGCCTGCGTAATGTGAGGGGAAGTGTCACCCTGTCACCACCATGCCAGGGATCAGCCTGCTGTTTGTGTGTACTGCAAACCCAAGCCAAGCTTTGAGGAGGAGGGGAGGAAATGACACAGAGGCTCTTTCATCTAATCCTTGTGGTGTAATTTGCACCTCAGTAAGTTTAATTGATGACTACTGATCAAATGCCTGCCTTTGAAAATAAAATCTTTGGGATTGTTATTTTCCCCTTCAACCTGCAAAAAGAATTCTTAATGCACCTGATGAGAGGTTTCTAACTGACGGATCATTTCTTTTTTTTTTTTGAGAGGTTTAACTTTTGATTCGGCACATTGAGCAACCACATCTCCTGCCAATATTGTGAGCATTTCCTTTTATTCAATGCATTAACTTTAAATTTTAAGTAGACAAACTTCATGGAGCAAACTTGGATGGAAAGAATTTTCCTTCCACAGCGGCAGCAGCAGCAGCAGCAGCAGGAGCAGCGGCAGCAGCATATGCACCTGGGTTCTGCATGTGCAGCTTCCTCCAGAGATCCAACCTGAGCATCAATGTCATTCAGACAAATGGATAATGACAGGCCAAGCTTATCAGTGTCAACGTCAGGCTGCTCTGCGGGACTTTGATTCCGCACTTTTCCCACAGCTGAACAGAAGGCTGTGCTTTGCAAAACAAACCAACAAACAGGGAACCTGAAGAGTGTGATGAAAGAGTAAACAACATGGCCCGGTAACATGCCCCACAACCATGACACTTCCTAAGTAGGTTACCATGGAGGGTAACCCAATTTAAGACGCGTGTCTGATTGTAGTCAGACATGCCGAGAACTTCAGGAAGTTCACACCACCTGGCGTTGAGAGGCCGAAGAAGATCGATCCACATCAGGACCTTGGCCTTGAAAAAAATCAAATGGGCCCGCCACTAATGCCCTTGCGCGTGTACAAAGCAGTTCATTATCAAGAAAAATTATAGGGAGTCAATCTATTGATGTTGCTTAACTAATTGTAAAGCAGGGGATTCAAAAGCAGATGTTGCATTTCAAAGCAATTGTGAGCAAGGAGACAGGTTATGATTTATGCTAAAATGTGTGGCTTCAAAGCGTCGAACGCGGCTTCTAAACAAATTGAACAAGTCAAGCGCTATTCACCCAGGACCAGGAGGGAGCCCAGCGCATGTAGATCAGAGGCGCACGGCTGCCGCTTGTAATATCACTCAGTGGAGGAGGGGTCCCACTGGGGGGAAGCAGCACGCAGAGGCTAACGCTGAGCGCTGCTCGCACAGAAAGGAATTATGTACGAATGCAGCTGCAACACCTGTGCAGAAACTATCCCCCCCAAAATACACACCCACCCACACAAACACACACACACAAACACACACACAGACACACACACCCTTCCCTCTGCTGCTACCCTCCTGGAGCACTCCACTCAGGGGGAGTGGAGAGGGGTGGGCAGCACCTTGAGACTTGACATCCTTTCTGTGGATGGCACAATTATTTGGGAGGAGATCGTAGAGTTGGTAGAAGATGCGAGGCCTATGTCAACATACTGATGCAATTTTAGCAAACACGGATAAAGCCGGGTTGCTTGTTGGATAGATTGGTAGATTAAAGGAGAGGGGGGGCTTTAATATGTGTTAAATCACTGTTGTCTGCTGATTGAGGCAGGCTGTGTAAAATGTCTTTGGGCAAACTGATGATAACCGACCGGACGCATCTCTGATCTTTCACTTACATTTGAGGCCAGACTTGTATTATGGTTAAGTGTTTAATGAGCCCTAACGATGGATTATAATCTTATTTTACATTTGATGATTTGTTTGCAGTATTTATTATACACACACACAATATTTACAGGATTGATTATATTTTAAAAATGATACATCCTGTGTGAAGAATCGGTGTATCATCCGGAATTTTTACACTTCAGAAGTGTTCCTCCTTGTTGACGTTGCCATACATGTAAAAAGACAGACTGCGTGGACTTCTCTCATAAGTCATTTTTCCGTCTGTTTTCTTCTATTTGATGCAGCCTAAATTGGGACGGGAGAAACGAATTGCTAAATTTTTAATTAACTTCACAACATCTGCACTTGTGCTTTGAGAGAGCAGCGAGATTTCCTTTTAACCTATTCCAGCACATTTGCACACCAAGGTAAATCTTGATGCTGGCACTCTTACAGAAAGGAAGGAAAAAAAAAATCAAAAATGGAAATGAACTCTCACTTGTGTGTGTAGATCAAAGCGGCAGAATTATTCAACTTTTTGCCATTGCTTGATCTTCAAAAAAGAAGGGAGAAAAAGTAGGGGAGATCTAGATGGATGAATCAGTTTGAGTTAGAGTGTTCTTCACTTGTTTTATGAGCTTTCATTTTCTCATCTGATGGATTTATTTGTACATCAGGACTTTAATGTCTCAAATCTGGGCTATTTGGTTTTTACAGGTAAAACAGACATATGCTCATGTGTTGCTTGGACTGAACTTTAAAGCGTGCTTTAAAAACTTTTGGATTCCTTTTTCAATCTAAATTAATTTGACTACTTTATTTAAATGATCTATTGCCACTGTTTTTTTTCTTTGGGGAAAAAAAATCATTAAATATGAAAAAAAAATTACTGGTATTTTTTTTTAACATCTGATGTATTTTATCATGTGCAATACAAGAGAAGCAAATTAGTGCTACTAATTTATGGAACTGACTTGCTGCATTATTATTTTGCCCTCATGTATTTACAATGAGTTTCCTACACTGTCACTGTTAAAATCACAGATGAACAAGTTTTACAGCGGCCTCTTTGCTGTTAAATAAAATGCTATTTAACCCAGAGAGTGTTTTTGCTTCAGTGTGCATATCTGCCATTTGAAACAGCATTTTAATTATGTAAAATTTAACCAAATACATCAATACATTTACAGGGTTTCAATCGACTCCCCTCACCATCAATGTTCCACTCAAATCAAATCTCTCTCTTCTTTTACCACACGCAGTGAGGTAGCATACAGTTCAATGCCGCCCCACCAGAGAGGGCTGTTGTGGAGGCAACAAAATTAACGAAAATATACTGAGGGTTTTCTGTTTCAGGCCAGTGTGTGATCACATCTCTGTAGAGGGCAAACACTTTCACATCTAATTTGAAAAGGAGGGGGACTGATCTACTATTTGCTTAAAGTCATTTCCCCTTTGCTGCTACAGTCTTTCTTGTCAGAT
Source organism: Acanthurus leucopareius (assembly GCA_029814765.1). Classification (NCBI taxonomy): domain Eukaryota; kingdom Metazoa; phylum Chordata; class Actinopteri; order Acanthuriformes; family Acanthuridae; genus Acanthurus; species Acanthurus leucopareius. The sequence continues at coordinate 13,735,374 of JAQMCX010000002.1, read as the reverse complement.
TAGAAGACCATGAAACCGGAGCAGGTAGTGAGCACAGCCCTCCCCCGGTCCCACCCCCCTCTCCCCCGGTCACAGGCATCTGCATGGGCAGTCCTGACTGATGTGGGTGATATCACAGCACACCAAAGCTCCTTTAACAAATCTCCCTTTGATACCGCACACACAATGGTGTCTCTATAGGAAAGCCCCTTACCTCTCTGTGTGTTTGTGTGGGGCAAAGTCTCAAACAGAAGAAAGAAAATGAAAAAAAACACAAAAACTGCCAAATGAGACCAAGTTGATTCTGGATAAAAAAGAAAAAAAAAACACTTTGATGCAATTGCTTTCTCATATCTCTCCACTAGAGGACACTGCCCTCATATTGTATCCACTCCATGTTGCAAACGTATATCAGCTCTACTTACGTTTCTTTAGTCTTGATCGTGTGACTTGTTGATAAATGTAGATGTTGTGCTGGTCAATAACTAGACCAACACATGTAATCTGATTTATATTTAGTCAAAATAAAAATTTTGGCATTAAAATTTTTGTTGTAACAAGAACAACAGGTCAAAGCACGGAGCGATTTGCACCTCTTACTAAGAAATACCTGACAAATATGATACATAAATAAATGAATGCACTGACTTAGTCTGCAGATTTATTTATTTTATGAAAAGAAACTACAGATTTTGAATATATCAAATAATTCTGTAAAATATATTTGAAAATCTGTTAAAAAATGAGTAATAAAATGAAACATTTTACTGTAAAAAATGTGAAAATTAACAACAAAAAGTTGTTTATTTTTCTCACTTTAAAAGCTGGAAATGATCAGATTTTTCATTTGAACTACATGATTGATTTTATGTTTACTGTTGAACCTATTTTGTAAATATTAAACAAGATAAATAAATAAGATTAAGTTAAAGTCAAATATTTTGTGTGATTGATTACTGAATTTTTATTGACTTTTACCTGATCAGTTAGATTTAGAAAAATTATTAATCTTTTCTGTTTTTCAGTTTTCAGATGAGCAACAAACCTGCGATCAAGTTGGTAACAAGAAAGAAAAACAACTATCGTCTTACTTTCATAAAACAAGAAAACTAGGAAGCAAATAAATAATTAAATATTAGGGTTTCATCATAATGGTCTTTGTAAATAAAAAAAGTTTTTTAGAGCTCAACTAAAAGCCATTTTGTTGATAAAACAAATCTATCTGAGACTAGCCACTCACGTGACCCTGATTGTGAAGTCCTCTCAGTTCAATTTATAATATCTAATTTTGGGCTCTATAAATAAACTGCACTTGATCTAAAGCAGGGAGAGCCGAGTTGAGGTACTTGAGACTCACAGAGAACCGCTCAACAATATTTCCTGTGGAATTTAAAATAAATCTCTTGAGTAAAAGAGCTTCCAAGAACCATTTTGGCTTTTGTTTTTAAAATACAATCAATTATTTTTTACCTGCTGTAATACCATTTAGTCATTCAACTGATGGAGAAAATCATTAAAAAAAAAAATCCACTCCAGATTTTTAATTTTCACAATCAACTCCCTGACGACCTGACCTTGCTGAGCGAAAGTTCCTGAACAATCTGTTTGCTTGAACAAGGCTTGTGTCTAGAGAACTTCCATTTGTTTTTTAGCACAATTAAAATGAGTTCTCTTAAAAAGAAATTGCAGATTTGAACACTGACATGAGTATTTAATTTTTTGTTTTTGAAAAAAGACAAAACACTGACTGTTCAACTCAAAAAAACCAGAAACCTAAAGTGGTGCATAGCAGTCTGGATGTGTCTGGATACTATGTTTGAGAAAAAGGCATGCTTTCAAAACTTAAATAGTTTATTTCTTAAAACACACAATAAAGTTAAAACATTTTATCTTGGCCTGTTTTGGGAACCTTGAATCTGGCCTGAGATTAGAATGTAACTACAAGCTTGACAGGTGTGTAACATGTTAAAAGTCGTGCAAACTTCTAATAGAAGAACTAAGTTTCTTTTCTTTGGTTAAAACAAATTGGCACATTGATGTACATGTAAGACCTTTTTTTTTTTTTTGCCTTTGTTATTTTTCAAGTATGTTGCATGTCTGGTTTTCAGTCTTTCATGATTCGTGTGAATGTTACACCAAATATGCTGTTTTTATAATATCTATGACCTCCATTCATAATGTAAAGTAGCTGCATACAGGCTCTTACAGTGTAACATACTTAATTATACGCTTTCATGCATCAGGTTCCTCCACATCACTCATAGCCGTTCTGAACAAATCTGTGTGGTCTCATGCGCTGTGAATCTCCTTTAAATACCCAGAAAATATAGCACTTTTGTGCATCTATCAGTGTTTACAGAGTTCTTTTCTTGAGCAATATTGACATGTTCAACAAAAAAGAAAAAAAAAACCAAGAGAGCCTCACCACAGCCACTGAGGTGGGGTGGGGAGCCCCCAGGCTCTTGGCTTTGTCTGCCTGTTGAGTGGGGCCATCAGATAACAGCCAGGACAATGGCGCTCCATTCTGAGGGCTCTCTTAAATGAGCAGGAAGCGGCGGTGAGCGCCTAGCGGAGGCTTCTGGTGGACTCCCTGGGGTCTGCTCAGCCCTGACGGAGCACGCCACTGCTGAATGGCTGGAGAGCAGGAGAGGAAATGAGAAGCTAGTGGCCATCTAGCTGGAGCCACGGGTGCCCTTTGATGCTGAATAAGTATGGACGGGAGCAAGGGAAAGGTGATGGGGAGGTAAAAGGAGAGGAGAGGAGAGGAGAGGAGAGGAGAGGAGAGGAGAGGAGAGGAGAGGAGAGGGAAGGGAGAGATGAGGAGAGGTGAGCAAAAACAAAAAAAAAGCAGAGTTGGCATCTCTTATTAAAACAGTGCACAAGGAATAAAATGTGGCAGGACAAACTTGAACCCGGCTCAGGTGTGCACCTCAGAGGATCTCCATAAACATACAAAACACATTTAATCCATTCAGAAGAGGACTATTGTTATTCATGCACATGACACTTACTTGACCTTATGTGCTGGAATCATTTCTCAACAACAAGAACCACTATATCTCTGCCAAATAACGCATCCATCTTTCAACTTCTTTCTGGTCACTTTTGAAATTTATGGCACATTGTTTGCGCTACTTTGACCTGACAGTGTGAATTTTATTGAAGTGACACACAGCGGACTGACAATAAGAGGAAGATCTGCTGTTCTCAGATGATAAAAAAACAGGACTTCTGCTTTACAATGCATCTACAAAACTTTCATTCAAATTACTTGCTGATGCTAACTGTTAACCCACTGTTTCCTTGTAGAACAATGTACTGTGTTACAAAACCCCTTCTTTCTTGTTTCACTTTTGTCATCTGGCCTCTGATGTGTGTGCGTGAGTGATGGCATGGTGTGGCAGGAAGGTGGTCTGGCAGTGACGGCCGGTACAGTACAGAGCCCACGTCTCCCTGCCCTCCACCCTGCTGCTGTCAGACTGTTACGTGCTTTGGAGGGTTTCTGGTGATGCAGCAGTCTTGTGAACCACCCTACAGAGCTCTCGGTTTGACGTCAGGAAAATGCAGCTTTGGAATGTTACTGATGATTAAAAGACTCTTTTTAGTTGAAATAAAATGCATTTGAAAACATTTTTTTTAAAATACTACCTGCCACCCATGCTATTTTTGACCACTCAAAATATTTAGTAACTGTTGAAATTATTTATATTAGTTGTAGCTTCCTAGGTTAAAACTAACTGAGTTGAGTGAGTGAGTCGGTGGAAAACGCTGTTTCCGGACATCTGATCTAAAAATAAGAACCATAAAATTACCCATTAATGATCCAAAATGAGCAATTGATGGCTACATACATGATTTATTACATAAGATCTATGAACAATATGTTCTATGAAAAAAGTCAGCATCCTTACCAGCTGCCAATCCAACATGTAAATAGTGAGTCACCATGTTATTGTACTGCAGGGAAAAGCTAGTCAGTCCAACTGATAGCACAGTGTGATCATTATCAGACTGCATTCAACTGGACACTTTGTCATGCTATTATAGAAAACATACTTGGGAAACCAAAAAGTTATGTTTACGTTTTTGTTGGTATTTCATTCAAAAAGCTCTTGGAGTGAAAACTAACTGATGTGGCTTCCTGTGGTGTAATTTTTTTGTAGATCCAATACACAGCAGGACAAAGCTGCTAATGCTATCTTAAATTTTACTATAAGAGAATCAAGATTGACAGCAATACTCCAGGATGATGTTCCAGTCCTTGACTGAGTTTTTAAAAATACAACCGAACAAAATTAATATGCTCCTTGGCCCTTGAAGTAACAGCACAGCTGTAGCTAGTATACTAATGTAGCTGAGTGTGCTACAGCCAAGTATCAGGGCAGTTTGTGAAATAGCCACTAAATGTAATCTATAGATTTGTGCACTTGGACATGAATGTTTCCTTTTTTGTGACCTTCAGCTCCGCTTTCAAGCTAATGAGCAGGAATGTCTAATATATAAAGAGTGACCTACGGATGTGAGGTGGATGGATGAGACAAACACAGGACTTTCACACAGGGGCCGACTTCAGTTGATTCCTGTGTTTTAAGGAAGCTGTTACTTTAACCAAAACCATAATCAATTAGATCTAATCAAGTAGATTTGGTGCCTGAATCTAATGAAAATGAAACCATCACCTTCAATGTTTTCTCAGCAAGCTTTATTTTGGAAGTCTATCTGGATGTTGCATATTTATTACTACTTAATTGGCTGTAAAATGACAGTGGACACAGTGCAGACATGAAAGAGACCTTCAATTAAAACACATTTGTTTAAACTGTCACACAAAAAGAAGAATTCGGTGTCCATGTGCATGATATAGAATCAGTTCTGTGACTATATCATGAACTGCCGTGAGAGTGTCTCACGCTAACATATGCAGCTTAGATTTGAGCATACACACCACCCCCAATACTCATTGTATACAACCGTCTTACTACAGCTCCATGCAAACCACTGCAACATGTGGAGAAAGCCAAAGCTTGACAGGCCTGTCATGCCTCACTGTTGTTGCTAAACTATGGTTAAACAATCTCTGTTGAAGAAAGAAGCAAACTGTAAACTGTAAGAATGGTAGGTAACAGGGAGGTCTGTGTAGATAAACTGGGACATTGTTTCTAGAAAAAGGTGTTGTGTTAAAATTCAAACTCAATTTTCTATGTTGTGAGCACTATAAATTCCATTCACCTCTAATGTACTGAATTAAATGCAGGCATATTTGATCAGTATCAATCTTTATTAATTACCAGCATTAATTAAACCAAAACTACCTGCATTAACACTATTTGAGGTAAAATAAAACATGTTCCTTTTTTTGTAGTTTAATTGAACAAATCCTTTAACATGCTGCTACAGAACCTAAGAATTACTGTGCTGGTGGACAAAAATCCTACTAGAAGTTGTTGAATCAACAGTTTGGTCAAACGTACCTGCCCTGAACTCTGTGTGAGGTGAATCTGGCTGCTCTGGTGATTTTCAAGGACCCACTTCATCAGAGGCTCACGCACAAGACGTAATACTGGAGTCACTATAGTGAATCAACGTGAAATCCCATGCCCCTCCAACCCCCATCACTGAGACTGATTTCACAGTCTGATCATTTGGTTCTTTGTGCATCTTTTGAGAAAACAGATACTGTGCATCTTCTATAACTAAGCAGAAAACACACATCAACATGCTCTTTTTCAGATGCAGATCTTTCTTTCATTTTCCGACCTACTAGTTTGTGTGTATTACATCTGGGACTAATTATTCTCCAGTGTATGTACACCAGTTGTGAAAAAAAGAAATTTACAGTAGGGTGTTTCCTGAAGGTTTCAAATAACAACACAACACAGGGAAATGTTGTTTCTTGGTTGTTTTCAACGCTATAAGGGCACCGCAGCTGAAAGTGAATCTAGTGTTGACAGAAGTGTTGAGGTGAGGCAGACAATGCAGCAGCGGCTCTTTCAATGTGGTTCAAGGCTGTGTCGCCGTTGTGTACTTGAGCTGCACAATGCTTTGGCATGGTCTAGGAAGTGACACATCCCTTAACCAGACTCTCCCTCTGTGGGTCAAAAAACAGCTCCCCTACATGGCTTTGTAAATCTAATTTTAATTCTGGAGGTGACAAAAACTGTGAGATGAAACTGTTGTACTGCATGGAGACTGATTTTTGTACAAAGAATAACACTATGTCCCATACAGAGAAGGGTGTGTAAGTAAGCAAAAGAGCGGCAAGTGTGACTGTCAGACAGACATGAGGTGAGATAAACACAAAAGGTTTTGCTTTCTTTATTATGTGTGGTACCATTTCCTGACAGGACGGACAGGACAGTGACTATCAGCAAGGAAAGGAAGGTCAGATGGGATTCCAGGTCTCACCTTTTGTTCTCTTAAGATGATAGACATGCTGCTTAGGTTAGGTGTTGACCTTTTAATTGTCTGTTTTGGTAAATTTGGTCTCCAACATGGAAGAGCAGGGGAGATGGCGCTCTCTTTAAAGTGCACTTCCTTCACGAGCAGCACGCCGAACAATAACTTTACATAATCAACCTTCCGCTTAATCAGATGGAAATGGCAGAATGATCATGTGCCTAGGATAAAACTCAAGACATCATCTTTGTTGTTACCTTAAAGAGACCATAGAGCTTAGCTGTGGAGGATGCTCAGCGAGCACACCCTCAGAGTGCACGGTTCCTTGGGGAGCCTGTATATGTAGGCGGATGCTGCAAGGAGATGGATGACCCAGATGTTTGATGAATGGACATGACTATTGTAGGTGTGGTGGAGGTCAGGAGATGTTCATCAAGAGTGAACAGGAAATCATCAACCATGGAGTCACGCAAAACTGTTTTAACAGGTAAGTTGTGAAAGACGAAACTGAAAACCTTCACACTTTACATTCATGGCCTCAGAAGAAGAGTTATAAACGTGACCATGGGAGGGAAAGTCTCCACAGATCCTTGAGTAAAAGTAATTAGATTTCAGTGTGTCCTGCAGGGAAATCAAGACATGGTTAATTACAGGTACAGTCAAGAACAGAACTATCAGAGAAAAAGAAGTGTTCAACATTGGGGAAACCATGCAACATTTGTTTGATTATTGTATTGGCTAAATAATGGAGCCCAACAAGCTTCCATGAAATATACACTTGTCAACCAACATCAAAGGGCCGTTTGACAAATCCCTGGGTTATGCACGGCTCTTAACCCCTGCAGGAACTTTGCATGGCGTGAGTGACAAATTACAACAAATTCATGAACCGACAGGAAGAATTCTACAGAGAGACATGATTCATGAAGTCAGACAATGTAAATACCTGGAGAGCCCGAGGAGAGGCACTAATGGATGGAGAGGAGCAGCGAACGGAAAGGGATGGGAGAGGTAAGGAGACAGGGACACAAGGAAAGGTTTGGCTGCCAGCAGTCAGCCTCATAGACAAGGTCACTTCCAAAGTAACATGCCATGGGGGGTCGGGACAAGCGTCCCATAAAGCAGATAAAGAACAATAGCAGGAACTATAGGCCACATAATGCCTGGAGCCTCTCCCTGGACGAGAATAATAGACAGACCCTCTAAGATCAGGACACACACTCAGCATGAAGGAGACAGGGTGGATGAGATATTTTTATAATGTGATTAATGCTAATGCAACAAGGAGAGGGGGATCATGAGGTATGCTGCCAGACATAACTGCAGTTGCCTTCAAAGTGGGTGTTTTTACAAGCCTTACAACACTCCATAAGTGCTTTTAATGAGTCAAGATAAATATTGTGCTGCAGAAAAATACTGCACTTCAGATACATTAACAACACTGGAAACAGAGACGGTCCATGCAACAGAGTCACTGATAATTGTTGTTATTTTAAGAGTTGTTATTCTGTTGTTTGTAGCTTTTAAGCTAACTGAATGCACACTGGAAAGCATAATGACACATACTTATGCCACTCAGGTATTCACGTTTTCATTGTTTGAATGTATAAAGAGCTGTCTGTGTTATGATGGAGCAGAAGGGTTTCGTCTTGTTTGGGGTTAACACTCCATATCCTTTTCCATTCATTGTTCCTTTTATCGCTGATTAATATCTTGTTTAAACAGCCCACAGACGCACCATGCCGTCGGTATGTTCATAAATCCTCTAGAGCTGATCAACACAATGGCCCACATTCCTGGCATTTAAAGTCCCTTATATCACTGCGTCTCGTCTCCACCAGAGACACAGCAATTCTATGAATATGACTCAGAGACAAAAACAACTTTCTGCATGCGTGTCTGTTTACTTTATTTTTGCTTGAAATGTTTGTAGGATAGGGATGCATCACACCTTCAGGAACGTCCGTCCAGAACTTTACCTTTGTAACGCATCCCTGGACCTCACATTTACACCCTGTGTGACTCCAGTGATAATTTTAGCAATGTTTTCCTTATTTTCGTGGAATAACATGGGCACAGTTTCACTCAAAATTAGCCCTTGTTTTCTCTTTTTTAAATTTAGAATCAATAATAGTCATTAGAAAGAAATGGAGACATTTATCAGGGTGAAATCATTTGACCTGACTCCAGCATTGTCGCTGTATGTGGGATTACCAAACACCCCCTGCTAATTATGGCTTCCTCTGGGCTGATGAGGTGACACACTGTATAAAAATACCAATGATTTCACATCCATAATATTAAAGATGTACTAATGATAAAACTACATTAACAACAAAAATTAACTACATGTGATGCGTCAGAGGTGTTTCACCTTGATGAACCAACAGTCAGCATCCGACTCTGCAGCTCCACGGCTTTCAAGGCTTGTTTTGATAGATAAACATTTACTCTTTGTTCTGATCTTGCCCTGTTTTCTGTCCCTGGCCCTTGTTTTTGTTAGATCAGATTTTCAGATTAATTGATCTAATTGATCATCTATTGCCCAGCTCCAAATGACAAAGCTTACTAGCTAACAGAAAAAGTCAAACATCTTGCAAATTAGAGACAAACATTTTTCCCTGAATACGTGTTAGATCAAAACAGAGCTGAAGGAAGAGTCACTGTTGGACTTGATTTCATAAGGTAGCCAGAAAAATATGTAAATGTTTGCTTACACATCAGAACTTTTAAAGGAATTATAATGTTGGGCTTGTTTCAATTATCCAGCTCTTTCTTCACAGGGCAGCGGAGGAAGGTCTGTCTGCATTCTTTACAATGCTGCTATCAGGGAAAAGACTCTGGCTTGTTTGTACGCTTTAAACTAAATACAATTGTCCTTGGTGGTGCCAAGCTCTGACTGCAGTAATGGCGTTCCTGCAAAACAGTAGCATGCAGAAAGTGGAAGGGAAGGTTAATGCTGACTAAAATACTTACACACTAGCTGACATTTAATGACGAATGTCAGGCAAACAAACCTGTGTACAGAAAGGTGCTGGAGCTTTCTGCAGGCTGCAGACGTTTGCAGAAGTGAGACGACGCACACCTCAGGAATCTCTAATTGATGCACAGGTTCAATTAGCTCTTGTTGATTTGAACAGAGACAAAACAGGCATAAATGCAGGCCCACTTGATGCAAGTATTTTGGGCAAGTGAACCCCAGGTATGTTAATCTTGGAGAAGCATAGTTCAAGCTTATGTCCCTTTACAGTTTTAAATTGAAGTTTAAAGAGTTTTTGTCAACATCAAGTTGTGATTATTCAAAAATATGATGGACGCCATACTTTCATGCAGGAATCATATGTGTAATTTAAATTTTGGAGTGCACCTGTGAAGTTTACAATGCCTTGACATTACACTGAATTGATTTGGCTGGTCAAAGACATTGTCACTTCAAATGGCAAAATTCACAAATGCAACGCCATAAATGCTTTGTCATCTTTGCCAAGGATTTGAGGAGTTGGAAAATTCTTTCTAAACTTTCTGCCCTGGTAGCCAAGGTCTGAGCCCATTCAAGCAAAAATCCTTGGGTGTTGTCCTGTGAAACAATAGAAAACAGTGGCATTGCTTGCATTTCCTCACGTAGCCTCAATTGGATGAGAGAGTTTTATTCACTGCACCCAATACTGGGCTTGTACCAGAGATATATTCTCCATTTCCTTTGTTAAATTCAGTATAGTTGGACTGAGAGTCTCTTGAGATTGTGATTTCCTTCTGCCTCATACAGACTTTTTTTCTATTTTGATTACATGATGGTCAGGTTTCCTAGCTACATTTTGCAAATACACTACTGCCGGAAGACACACATGTTCTGTTTTATCTTGTATTTATCCAAAGATCCGTTGTATGCACTCCTGTCTGACAAAGAACAACATCTCACTCATCACACACAATCTCCGAACAGAGTCGAGGTGTGGTTTGATCCATGAACCAGGCTGCCATGTGTGATTGAGTTTCACAGGGGTCTCATGAGTACCAGACTCTTTTCCTTATGGCTACACAGTTTAAACACTCACCCATTACAGACATCTATCCTTCTCGGAAATGAACCCCTCGCTAACAGGCATGGTTTGAGGTTACACCTCAGCTCCGCCAACAATACAACTTTGATCTCTGTAGGCGTTTCACAGTGGTATACATTGTATGACTTAATTGTGCCTCCTCTGAGCTTGTACCTCCCGCGTGGCTCCTCGGAGGACATATGGGAGGACAGGACTGTGCAGTGCAAAGCATGTGAGTTTTTGTGTGTGTGTGTGTGTGTGTGTGTGTGAGGGAGGGGTTGTGAGTGAAGGAAAGACAGATTGTGGGTCTTACTTCCTACTTTTTGTTGAAATAAAAAACTTTTAGCAGTAGGACCCAGAGGATTTCTCAGGGAAAAATTGACCAGCACACCTTTATGTTGACTGAGGCAGGACGAGGATGTGAAAAAAAGTTGTTCAACACTGTAACAAAAAAAAAAAGAAAAAAAGGTTGAGCTCAGAGCCATGTCATTGGCTAAGAAGAGTCTGACAGGAAAATGCAATGGCTCTTGAGGTCAGGGCAGACTCTGCTATATATGTATTGCAACAGAAATCTCCTTTGCTGAGTCTACAACAGCGCTTGCATGGTGAGTTGCTATCACTCATCTGTACAGGGACAACATGAGCGCCTCTGTGGCCGTTTACAGGAATATTTACACGGAGGACCGCTTCAAACAGGCCTACGGCACCGCTGATGACACCGGCGGAGGTTTAAGTCTCCGGGAGAAGCTCGCCGGGAGGTGCAGGTGTTCAAGGCGAGCCTGCCTTCACCTGTTGAGGGAGAGAGTGCCCATTTTCAACTGGCTGCCGAGATACAAACTAAAGAAATGGATTTTAGGAGATACGATAGGAGGATTGACAGTTGGTATTCTTCACATTCCGCAAGGTGAGTGAACATGTGATTATGATGATTTTAGGTCGCTGATAATCAATGGGGACAAGAAAGCTTATTATCTCTTATTGTTTGATAATGTTAGATTTCTAATTATATCCTACTTTATTTATTATGGCTGATTTATTTTCTGAATTGATTTAACAAGTATTTATTATTATTATTATTATTATTATTAACAAGAACAACATTAATAATAATAATGTGATTAAAAGCAGTCTATACAATTAAATATGACGTGGTTGCAGAAGGTAATATTGATAGTTATGCTAAATTTTTTCTGCATGCATTGTAAGGTTAAGATGATTTAAAAAGAACGACTATAAGACAATAACCATGAGGCTAAACTGTCATATTTTACACTTAAGTTTCTATTATTAAAGTGTCTTCAGTTAACTTTGCATGATGCAGCCTTAACAGCTTACATATGGGAACATTTTTGACCTTGAGAAAATAATATGGACTGTCTTTTTGAATGTTTTTTTCTGTACAGGCATGGCCTTTGCTTTACTCACATCCGTGGCACCAATATTTGGCCTGTACACCTCCTTCTTCCCTGTGGTCCTCTATATGTTTTTTGGCACAGGTCGCCATGTGTCCACAGGTAAGACTTGTGCCCGCATAACATCTACTGCTTATTCCAAAAGAGCAAAGATGATATTGTTTTAATCGCTGGGAGTCGTGTATATGCCATATGGATAATACTGTACACAGTTACATTATCTCATGGATGCATCTTAAGATCAGTGGCATCAGATTCTACATTTTCTGCCGTTACTGAGGTGATAGATCTCTTCTCAGGTACCTTTGCCGTGGTGAGTCTGATGACTGGCTCAGTGGTGGAGCAGCTCGTTCCCACTCCTCTGGAGATGAACTCAAGTTCAACTGAAGCAGCTGAGTTTGAGGCTCAGAGGATCGGTGTGGCCTCAGCTGTAGCACTCCTCTCAGGAATATTTATGGTGAGATGAAGACTAGAGTCTGCAGATTAAACACAGAACCACAAAATGTAATAATAATGTAACAGAAATAATTCATTCTGTTAAGATTAGCAGGCATGATTACCAGACGCAGCTTGTAATTTTTTACTGTTCTCTTGTGTTGCAGCTCTGCATGTTTGGTCTTCAGTTAGGCTTCCTCTCCACTTATCTGTCAGAGCCAATTGTTAAGGCTTTCACCAGTGCTGCTGCCTTCCATGTTACCGTCTCACAGCTGCAAAGCATGCTGGGACTGCGGCTCCCCCGCCAAACTGGGACCTTTTCTCTATTCAAGGTGAGCAGTGTTTTTACAAAGACATCTTGATAGTTTAATCCAGACTGTTATTATTCGGGCGCTTTGTGCTGTTTGCTCACAGCTCACTGACTTGTGTGTTCAGACTTTAGCGTCAGTGATGGAGAACCTGCCTCACACCAACATGGCCGAGCTGCTGATCTCCTTGGTCTGTTTGGCTGTCCTGGTGCCAATTAAGGAAATCAACATGCGTTACAGGCAGCGGCTCCGTACACCTATACCTGTGGAGATCCTCACGGTCAGTTAACTGGATCTATGAAGGTTACTGTGGTGCATTTAGTATTGAAAACATAATTAACAGTTTTATACTTCATCCCTCAGGTGATTATTGCTACAGCGGTAGCTTATGCCTCCTCACTGGACTCTACTTACAACATTGAGATAGTTGGCCACATCCCAGCTGGGTAATTTTACAGTTTTGAAAAAAATAAAATTGAAAAACAGATGAGCTCAGTGGCTTCTAGTACTTTAACTGTTCATTCTCCTATTTGCAGGTTCCCAAAGCCACGAATGCCTGCCTTGCACACATTCCCAGACATTGTTGGAGACACAGTAGCCATAACGTTTGTCGGTTACGCTGTATCAGTCTCACTGGCAATGATATATGCAGATAAACATGGATATTCCATCCATCCCAACCAGGTAAAGTGTGAGAATTGCCCTGTTAGTTTTTGACATGTTAGATTGTCACCAGTTAAACTTTGTATTAAACCTGTGTTTTATTTCAGGAGCTGTTGGCTCATGGTGTCTCCAACACAGTGTCGTCTTTTTTTACCTGCTTCCCGAGCTCAGCCACGTTAGCCACCACCAATATACTGGAGAGTGCTGGAGGACACACACAGGTAGTTTACATGCTGGACTGTAACCTTTCTACATGTTCTCTTAAGTTGCATGTGCCTCTGGCTTGCTTCTTTATTTAAAGCACAATCTGCCTTTCAAATGGAAAAGGAAGGGTTATACAAATAAGAAAAACATTTTCTCTTTTGTTAAGTTCTGTCTCTGTATGTCATAAATGTGAATGTACCTCAAACGGAGCCAAAACAGTACAGTTTGGGGTTTATGTGGATTAGCTCTAATTCACATGACTCCAAATTACTGAAAACCTAAGAGTGTATTTACATCCAGCAGCTTTAAGATTGTTTACATTTTGAACTTTCATATCAATGTAGAAAAAATGATCACAATTAGGGCAAATCTCTAGAAACACATTGTTATTTATAGTAAGAAATGTCTCCTCTGTGTCATCCTGCAGCTCTCAGGCTTGTTTACAAGTCTGGTTGTTCTGATTGTCTTGCTGCTGATTGGACCGCTGTTCCACTTCCTACCCAAGGTTTGTTTGTATATCTTTACTTAGCATAAGAGAGAGAAAGAAAAAAGGAAAGTACACTCATCTCATCCTTCATCTCTCTCAACAGGCTGTGCTGGCATGCATCAACGTTACCAGCCTCCGGCAGATGTTCCTGCAGTTCCAGGACTTACCTGAACTGTGGAGAATCAGCAAGATTGATTTTGTAAGTGTATTCATTGGTGTAGTGTTACTGAAGTTAAGGTAGCATGATATTCCCCTTTCACACTGATAACTTGGCTGGAATGAACTCTAAATTTCATGCCTCCATTGTTAATTTTTATATCCTGCCATGACAATACGTTATTGTGGCTGTGTGTTTGTGTAGATGGTTTGGGTGGTAACCTGGCTGTCTGTAGTGGTACTTAACGTGGACCTTGGCCTGGCCATCGGGGTGGTTTTCTCTATGATGACCGTCATCTGCCGCACACAAAGGTACATTCCACATTACCTCTGCACAGATATTATGGTGCCAGATTCTCTATTTTAAGAAATTCCATGTTTATCTGAGAATTTAAACATGAATAGAGAAAGTCACATTCCTCTGCAGCACAAACTGTAAAAAATATGTCTCATAAGAAGTAAAAAGCTCTAGGAAGATATTAAAATTGGAAAAAATTAAGAGCTCTGAATTAAAATCCACCACAGAGAAACAGAGAATCCCTACAAACCTAATATGTGGATCATAATGTTACAATGTGATCAACTAAAACTGATGACCCATGATTCAACAGGGCTGGTTGTTCAGTGCTTGGTCGCGCCAGCAACACTGAAATTTACAGATCTCTGGAGAACCACAGCAAGGTGAGAGGACGCTCTTAATGCACATAAACATTCTTTCTTGACACTTTGAGATCTGTCTCATACCTTAAAACAAGTCAAATTCAAGAAAGTGATAAATATAACCTCAGGGACAATGCAGCATATCCTCGAATAAAGTTGAGACCATCCTGTTTTCCTTTCAGTGCTACGAGGTGCCTGGAGTGAAGATCCTGACTTACAACGGGCCTATTTATTATGGCAACCGAAACTTCTTCAGGGAGGAGATGAGCAGGCTGCTGGGCCTGACGCCAGAGAAGATCCGCAGTCGGGAGAAGGCCAGGAAAGCCCTGGAGAAACGGGAGAGAGAGGCCACCGTCAACACTGTGGTACGACTACTGTGATCACTGAATGAGCTGAATCAGAGCATACAGTTCACACTACAAAATACAATTTAATTTTAAGCATCTAAACTGTTTATCTTCCTCTGTGGTTTTTTAGGAACGGGGCATTGCAAACACATCGTTTTCCTCAGAAAATGAGTTCTTTAAATCTGGTGAGTGATGGAAATGTTTTGACTAAATATTAAATGTGCACGTTGTTCCAAAAACTAGAAACCGTAGATTTTCTCATAATGAATCATGATCATCTACCACAGTCAATTTGCGATTAAAACTGTTCATTTTCTCTTTTTCTTGTCTGTAGAAACATCTGAGAGTGATGTCCAGGCCGTGTTAATTGACTGCGGCAGTGTGATATTTGTTGATGTTGCTGGAGCAAGACTCTTCACACAGGTCAGTCTGCTGGAGCAAAGCATTATGCTTTAAGTTTCACTGTACAGGGTTCTCTCTATCTCTTAATGCATCGCTTTCCTTTTTCTTTGCAGATGTGTACTGAATGCCAAAAAGCTGGGATTTGTGTATATTTGGCAAACTGCAACGGTAAGGCCTATGCAAATGATTCCTTTCCTAATGTAGTTTTTTTATGCTACGTTCTCTGTTTTTGATATGATGTCAAATACCTTCGACAAAATTCATTTGCATACAGCAAAAATTGATCAGTGATTTCTCTGCTCTTAGAGGGCGTCCTGAAGATCCTCACGTCAAGTGGTTTAATGAACTACATGAACCCTCAGCATATTTTCGTCACTGTTCACGATGGTGTGACGTACATTCAGCAGCAGAAGGTGAGCTGCGAAGATGAAATGTTCACAAATATACAAAAGGTGTTTCTTGTCATAAACAAATGATGACACTGCTGCCGTCTTGCCGTAGGAAAAACCTCCAGAGAACAACACGACTGTTTGGGTATGAGGACACGAGGACAGTGATGAGTCATGCTCCCATCAGCCATCAGCCAAGTGGGTGGGACTCAAATGTCAGAGGGGCTTTAGGACTTCTGTTTCATAAGCAGAATACATGTCTCTCAGCTGTATAGCAGAGCTACAGCATTTGATCTGTACTGTACTGTATGCCAGCGTCTCAGAGAAGAGGCAGCCTGTCGTAGCACTACGTAAGGAATAACAATAATTATTCCATTACAGTGTTACCACTTTTCTCACAGATATTTGACTCGCTACTGGCACACTGTGTTTTGATATTATAGATTAAGCAGATAGAATGACTCCACAACAGACTATCTCATCATATATTAAATGTAAACAAATCTGAAAAACAAATAAGTAATTTCATGATTTATAACTGCAAAACTATATATGACAGATATTAAATATTTTGTATAACAGTTGTTCTGTTCTTTGTTTTCATATATGCTGGAAACATACCATAGTAATATTTATTTAGTTTCTGTTTTTTGTTTGCAATACAGATGAATCTAAAGTGCACTGAATAGTTCCTTAAAAGACTGTATATTTATATATTTTGAAATATGTGCTTGAATATGCAGCTGTGTACAGTGAATGCAATCCTGTCTTAGAATATTTTGTCTTATTAAACTCCAGCGAGACTGCACAAAATGTTTTATGAATGACTGTTGTATTTGTCTGCAACTGTGCCATCCAGTGGCTGTTTTGACAATAAATATATTTCCAAAAAAACAAACTTCTTTTTGTGAATCAACTTAATGTCAGAGCAAAATGAGTCATAGGTTTCTACATCAGTACACAGGAAAGGGCTGTTCTTAACCTTGAATACATTTTAGAGGGAAACAGTTTGGAATGTGAAGCACGCCCGTCTGTCAGATTTTGAGGAGAGAAGAAGAGCAGTCTTTGTATTTGGTGAGATACTGTAGACTTTGTGTGTCTGCACTGTAATATAATGAAAAATGAAAAATACAGGATTCAAATGACAACAGAGGCAAAATGAGCAGAGGTAAAATCAGGCGGTCATCAGTCCTGCAGGTTGCTGCTACATGCAAGCTACACTAATGTCTGTTGATGTCAGCAAACATCTAAAAATACATAAACTTTATACAACAGTAAACACAACTTTTGATCCACCAAATTTAATGCTTATAAAAATAGAAAGGTACATCAAATATGACAAAACATTCTGTTAAAAGATGTTTAAGTTGTGCTTTACCAGAGGCTTTAAATGCCATGACATTGATTGAAAGTGATGTCTTGCCACCATGCTGCCCTCTGCTGTCCAGCAATTAAAGGTTTTCCTCCCACTGCTTCACATCACAATCCGGTTACCTTGACCTGATAAAACTATATGTACTGTGAGTTCAAAACCAGGACAAAAAAAAAATAAAACTAATTATTTCCTTGCTTGATGTTGGATAGCCAAGTTATTAATTTTTTCCAGTACATATTTCAAAGAGGCCTCTAGGCACTGTACCCTTTGGGTTTTCCCTTTAAAGCTCAAGGAGTGTTTCACTAATTGGCAAGAAGTAGTCCACTTCAATTAAAACATGGTACACAAGGCTCTGGCCAAATGTTTACTAAGCCAGATTCTACCGGCAGACCTACTAACATGCTCACACACACACACACACACACACACACGGAGGCATGCATTCAAGAAGAAACAGTGCAAACTCAGGGAGGTCAGTGATTTAATGACACGGTTTCTGATTTACCTGTGAAAACAGCTCGCGCAGGTGATGTGCAAAACATGCAGTTACAGTTATGTTGATGCACACTTAGTGAACTTAAAAAAATAAACAAATGGACCAGAAAACAAATGGACCGGAAAACAAATGGACCAGAAAACAAATGGACCAGAAAACAAACAAACAAAAAAAAGAAAAAGAGAAAAAAATTAAATTCTATTAAAAGAAATTTGTACAGATGTAGTAAGAAAACTTCAGACACACTAATCCGTCCATTTATAGTTGCTGCTACCACTGCTAATGCTAATGCTAATTCTTCCTCTTCCTCTTCTTCTCCTTCTTTTTCTTTTTCTTAGTTTTAGTAGTACATTAGTAGTATGCTGGTAATGAATATGTCTTCTTTGTGTCAAAGCAGAGGCTTATTCAACTTGGTTGGCATTTCTCAAATCCTTTGTTTCCATCTTGTGGTGAAATGGGGGAATGACAGTCTCTCAGCAGGTTCTTTGTCCTGAATGAAAGGTCACATGACCTTCTAGGGACCACTGTAGTGTTAAAAGCTTGAATAAAAGGTTTAATAACACATTTATTCATCCTTGTTGGATTCACACATGCATAAATCACACCGTAATTGTTTTACTACTTGTAACTGAGTGGTGGAAAAACATCCTTTTTTTAAAGTAAAATAAAACAACGTAAAAATATTCTACTACAAGTTGAAGTCTTGCATTTAGAATAACACTTAAGCAAAAGCATCACTGGATAAATACATTTCAAGCATCAAAGGTAAAAATACTTGTTTTATTTGATGGATACATTTATTATGTATGATGTTATCAGATTGTTAATACTGATGCAACAATATGTAAGCTACATTTTACAGCTGTAACTTTAGGTGCAACTAGTTTTGAACCTTTTTACATGAGAGGTTTGACCCTCTACAAAAGGTCACCAGATAAATAATGTTGGTCAAGATAATTATCAAAGAGAAAAGAAGATGAAGAAAAGATAGACTCTTTTTGGAGTATTTAAGATTTGAGGACAAGAAATTAAAATCCTGTTATGATAAACAGTTGAGTTTTATTGTGTTTCAACTCTTTTAGTCACAGTAATGGGCCACAGTTTAAGCTAGCACACTGGTGGAAAAACACACTGCACAGAGAGCACGAAGGCCCCAATCATAAGGATGAGATGAAGGAGGGCTCAGACAGAAATGAGAGCCAGAAGGAGGAAGAGACTGAGGTGCAAATACAGTATGTCAAATATCTTTTTAAGTAGAACTACTGTTTTTGAACAAATCTACTCAATTTCTTGCTACCACTGTTGGAACTGTATTCAGGTTCTCAGTTTTACTGTCACCCATCTGTGGACATTTCCAAGATGTCCTACAGTGAACTCGTGTTGGCAGTAGTTTGATCGTGGAAACTGCAATCTAACCAGCAGAGCCGGCCCTCCAAATATGCAGTGACCCACGATGTGAACAAGAGCCCCACCTCCCCCTCCTGTCAAAGCATGTGTCTACAGCTCCAGATGAAAGAGATGAAAGCATGAAGTGTCACTTCCCTTCTGGCCACAAGAAGAGCAAAAACAACATGAGAGTGAATCGAACAGCAGTCAGGTAAACTGTGATGTCCCTTTCTCAGGGTGATGGAAGCAGTTAACAGTAATATCAAGTTCAGGTAGGCTATGCTGACCTGCAGAGTTAGTGAATCACTCTGTTCACTGTGTTACTAATGTTAGCTGGGATGGACAGTGCATCTCCTCTCTGCATTTCACTGTTCTGAAAAACCTGTGAGTGACATATATCCATTTATTACATTTGAAAACAGACAACGGGCGACAGTGTGTATACAAACTGCAGCTTGTAAAATATAATAAAAAGCACAGGAGACAGTGTGCACAAAACACGCTTTTATGTGCATGCAAAGGAAATAAAAACCCTCAGTAACCTCAGCGGTAACCTTTGTTGTTTCGGTGTGGCTTCAGTGCAAATTATATTCAAACAAGACAATGACTAGCCAGTTTAGGTTGTCAGTCAACTTTTATTCAGGTGGAAAAATATTCACATCTTTTAGGTACTGCAAATTAAAGTAGTCTGCTAATACCACAGTGGAAAAAACAGCCTCCTCACTCCAAATAAAAACCCTGTATTCAAAACATTTCCCAATAAAAGTGTGAATAACCAACAAAAAATGTACTTGGAGTAAAAGGAGCCAATGTGCAGTAAAGTGACCCTTGTCGATGTGTCACCAATCTCTCTGTTTTTTTAGATTTAAATTGTTGCTCATTCATGTGCTGTATTTTACTGCTGCAGATGTCTAAGGTTAAGGCACATTTTAACCAGCCTACTTTATAAACTGCTGAGTGGTTTAATCTACAGTAATACATTATATTAAACAAGATCATTGTATGTTTGTATTGTAGCTGTCCTGTGAGCAAGACTTACCTCCAAAAACAAAACTTTTCACATTGTAGCTTTGTGGCAATGAATTTTTTAAGCTAATCCAAGAGCATTTTAAAATAGTTTATTTAACTTTAAAATATGATTTTTTTCATCCCACAAGGGAAAAAATTGTAATCTGAAAAGTAAGAAGAAACTTAAGCTGTCAAAATATGTCATGAAGTAAACGGTACAGTATTTGTCTGTGGAAGAATTAAGTTAGATAAAGTAGTAATACTCAAGTAAAGTTCAAGCTCCTGAAATTTGTGCTTAACTACTTGCAACTGTGGGGTAAAGGTTTGCATAGCGCGGGTGAGGGACATGTCTCTGTTTGCATATTAAAAAAGATCAACATGATAAACTTCACCAAGGCAAATCCACACACAACTGTCAGTTAAACACACACACAACCACACACACACACACACACACAAATTACTCCTACTCTAGATTCAGTTCTTCCACGTAAACCGTTTCTAAGCAGGTTACAGACAGGGCAACTGCCCATTTTCCACCTCAAAAGAGAGAAAAGTTGTGGAAAATTAAAGATAGACAGGAACTCCAAAGAAAAGAACTCTCTCTCTCTCTTAAAAATTCATATTCATTTAAAACCCCTTTCTCTATGGAATTTTTTGGGATCTGTAAAGGGGATCTTTACCTCAGAGGCCTCAATGACCAATGATACTGTTATGTTTCTTAACCAACAGAAGGACTTTTTCACAAGACACTTGTTGAGCCTTTGCTCTTCTGTCAATGGTGTTTTAGAGATTCTGATTCCCCCTGATCTGATCTGATCAGTTTAAGTTTAAGTTTATTTATTTAAAACAGGGACAATACATATTAATGAACATATACATGTAAATATGCAAGATT
>JAQMCX010000002.1:13667958-13714233 GCA_029814765.1 Acanthurus leucopareius | reverse complement strand
GATATTCAGAAGCTGTTGAAGTCCTGCACTGTACGGACAGAACACAACCAGGTCATCTGCATACATGAGGTGATTAATCACAGATCCTCCAACAGCACATCCTGTTTTACAGTTATTGAGTTGTACAGAGAGATTGTCCATGTAGATATTAAACAGCAGGGGGGGACAATATCCCACCCTGCCGGACCCCATTGCTGACCCTGAAGGAGTCTGACACTGACTCACCCCATTTCACCTGCATTGTCTGCTGTGAGTACCAGAATATGAGAATTCTAATGAGATACCCAGGAACACCTCTATTAGACAGTTTTCTAAACAATTTGTCATGATTAACTCTATCAAATGCTTTGGAAGCATCAAGGAAACACAAAAACATAGTTGAGCCCTGGCTATGATATTTATCTAACAATTCCTTCAAGGCAAAAATACATGTATCAGTACCATGGTCAGGTTTAAAACCAAACTGGTTGGCAGCTGTATAAAGATAGGGTTCTAGTCTATTCAGGATGACTCTTTCCAGCACTTTTGAGACTGAGCTTGCCAAAGCTATGGGACGATAGTTATCCATGCTGCCTAGTTTACCTGCTTTATTTTTAATCACAGGGACAAGTAAAATTGACAAATACTCATTATTTATTTTCCAAAGACAGAGGGAGCCGCTGCAGAGCAATGAAAGAGCCGCATGTGGCTCCGGAGCTGCAGGTTGCCGACCCCTGCTCTAGATGAAGGTTTATGTCTCCTTTAGTTTCTCTGTTCATGTTAAAGAAATGTAATCTGTTCACAGAACAAACACGATCTCAGCACAATCTGTTAAACAGCTAGTGCTGTGGCAGCAAGCCTTTTCTGCAGTCTTTACCGCAAAACAACAACCACTTCCTTTTTTTCCTCCTGTTCAAGCAGCAGTTAGAAGAGTGGGACTTTCATTGACTGCTTATGCATTTGAACCTGTTCCTGAAATAAAAGACTTCGTCATGAAGATTTGTAATATCACTGGAGGACGTGTAGCGGAATTTGTCATAGGCTTTTTGTGAGTCTGTTTTGGTCCAGGGCAGTTTGATTTTTGACGCGTGGTTCACAATGATGTCACTGCAGGAGCCAGTGTGGAGGGAGTCCAGACCGTCGATGAAGAACTCTGCAGTGTCAAAAGAAAACTTTTTGAATGATCCTCACTTAAACATCCCCTGTATTTGTCTCTTTTACATTTTCCAATCTGAAACAACTCAGAAGAGTCATCACAGCTATACTGCATTGAGAAAAATAGCTTACAAAAAGTCCCATATTAATAAATTTGATAGCAGTTATTACAGATAGACTCACCTAGATGAGCCTGCCGTGCCAGGCGGGGGTTAAAGCCCACTTGCTGCATCTTATCTGTCCTCCCCATGAAGAAGTTGATGACGGCATCAGTAACCACACAGTTGGGAAATCCATCAACAACATGGTGGTAGCCCTTTCTGATATGCAGACAGTTGCCTTCCTCTCCCCCTTCTTCAACTGAAATGGTGTGACGGTAGGTTGCAGTGTAACCTGTCACCTCTCTCACTGCACCTCCAACCTGAAGTCATTATGACATCAATAGTGGTAGGGTAACTGATACATTCATTAAAAGAAGAAAATGCACCTTAAAAAGATTTACTAAAACATTAATTTTATCATAGTTTCTAAAGCAAAGAAAACAGTACCGCTCATTTTGCTAGGTATAAAAGATGAGCAGTATTTTTATACATTCATAAAAACAGAAAAATACATCTGAAACAAACATACCGACACAATTTTTTTTTAATCAACAATCTTTAAAGAAAAGTTCCCAGTACTTTGGAAACACCTCCCTAACTGTTGCACTAAAAGGAAGTGTCTGCTCAGTGCAGTTTGTGGGCAAACACCCAAAAAAAACCAACACTCTGTGGTACAAAGTCTTGCAACTGGTGTTGTGTACAAAAAGACTGTCAATCCACATGCTCATGGAGTTTATGACCAAGAAAGTATGAAGCACGTATCAGTCCACACATGTTGTACTCTGTCACAGCAAGCATCTCACCAGATCCAGAGTGGTTTTTTCGAGGATGTCCACCATCTTTTCTAATTTGGTGTTTGCAGTGAAGATGAAATCATCATCTGCCCAGAGAACATACTTGGTGGACACTTGAGACACTGCCAGGTTTCTTCCTGCAAACCAACCCTGTGAGGATAAAAGACAAACATCACACATGATCTGCACCCATATCACAATGCATACACAATACTTTACAAAGACTTGAGCTTCGTTACCTTTCCAAATGGCATGATGTAATGTTCAATGTGAGGACCTTTCACTGGCTGTGGATGTTCATTATCGTCCGCTATCACTATGGTTACAGTGGGATAATACTGGCGAATGCTGTCGATGAGATCCTTCAGTTTGTCATAGCGTAGAAAGGTCTTGGTGGCGATGGTGACAAGAGCACTGATGTTGTACTCTGTAAATAAAAACAAAAAAAAAGAGACAAATACAAAAAATAAAAAAAATATCCCATTAAGTGACTGTGAAATTCAACATTTTGCATCAAAATTGGACTAATGATATAACTGTTTGAAAACCTTTTTGGGATCCAGAGTTATAAAGGTGTGGGATGATTCCGTGTCCAACTTTTATGGTGAAAAATGACTGGTGGCCTTCAGCTGCAAAATGAACTGCAGAACAAAAGAGAAACTGCGGTAGATCAAGATTTTAGATTTCACAAGAGGAAATTAATCAATACGTGTTTCTATTACAAGATATTCCAAGAAAGATCTTACAAAACTTTAACTGCATATGCACTGTGGTGGTGATTTCATTCAACTTGACAGAATAACTATCACTATGTGCAGAATAATTCATTACTCAAAATCTTGTATTATACCATCTGTCAGAAGCTGATTAATGTAGCACAAGAGGACGTAAAATCAGATAGTCAGTCAAAAAATAGAAAATGATATTGGGGAAAAAAAAGCTTTCTGCTATCTATCTAGTCTATGAAACTGTTTGTCAGTATTTTGCATGACGGATTCTGAAAGACTTTGTTGAGCTAAGTGTTCATTTGATTTAAAAAAACTGTCTCTTTAAGTGTCAAAGCTTTGTTAAGCTTAGTGAGCTGAAACTGTGTGGGAGTATTCCCACACACACCCAGCCGGTAGAATGAGTAAGATTAGGACCGTCCCTATGACAGGATTTGCTTTAAGAACGTATTGCATGAAAACTGGCATCCTCTTCTGTTCACAGGGATAAGTTTCATAACTGTCAGGGCAGTAAAGCTAACCTTGCTTCATCTGTCCCTTTTGAGTTGAACACTCTTCACTTTGCAGAGAACCAGCCCACAATTAAAAGTCTAATAGTAATTAAAATTGCATTTGAATGCTGTATATTTCACAGATAAAAATAACCTTGTTTTGATTAATAATCAAACCAATTTACCATAAATTCTCTTTATTCAAAGCTTATTGATCCATAAGAATGTTGTGTGTTATCACTTAGCAACTGGATGAAAGTCAGTAAGGTTGAACAGGTAAATTTGACATTCCACTCTTGGGATCATGATGGTGACTACATGCAAACTCTACCTGTATCTGCTGTCCGTGGGTGGAACACAGTGTTTGTATAGGTAACAAACTGCAGCTGCCTGTTCAGAGCAGACAGAAGAGGACTTGACAGTATTATGTGGTTCTGTCCCTCTCCTCTAACAGAGACCTTGTCCACTGTAGCAGCAACATCAAAGGTCCCCAGTGTTGCTGTCAAATGTACCTTTTACACCATTGGCATGGTGTAGGAGAAGATAATCAAAAAAAGTATATAAACATTTAGACATGTTGACAACAGGGAAAACCTTAAAAGTTAAGATTTTTTACCATGTGGTTTGATTTTGTTTCTTCTTTAAGACCAAGACCTGTAGAAAGAGAGCGTTCCTTACTGGAGATATCATCATGGGTTAATGGTAGCACTTAAACAATCGCACAAAAAGCAAATGCAGACAAAGGTGCTAACATTAAGCCTTCACTCACCTCATGCAGCAAACACACATGAAGTAGGTGAAGGTTCAATGTATCATCTGTTTCTTTGATATTGCATGCTGTTTAAAATTTGTGTTTACCAGGAATGATGATGGTTTTAAGGGGTCGCACCTCCACTCCCTGGGTGGGATACTGAAGAGGACTGTTGGCCTCAGCTACAATAAGCTCATCAGCAGGACTGTAGGACCTTTACATGCAGAGCATAGAGAAAAATACCTTCATCCCTTCACTTCTGTGCAATAAAACCAAAACCACTGTTTCCGGTAACCCCTATTTAGAAACGGTTATGAAACAGCACTCATCTTCAAAATTTACATCCTAAGTTGAACTGATGACTGCCCTTTTTAGTTTTCAAGACATAAAAATCATTTTTAGCAACTAATTTTGCAAGTCATTTGCAAGTCAAAATTTAATTCTTCCAGATTCTAAAATGTGAATATTTCCTCACAAAATCATGACTTTCATCAGCCTTGTGGATATATCAGGCAACAGGAAGCTGTTTTCGCAGAAATGAATGTTATTGCATTCAGTGCCTATGCTTCTGAAGTATGGAATTCAGCCAGCCTGCTGACTTGAAGTTTGCACCTAGGATATTTGGTATTGCAAGAAATTGTGTGCAAGAAATTGTGTAATTTGTTACGCTAAGTGAATGCTTTTGCAAGCTCACTAATCATGCTATAACGTGTACTTAAAACATGTTCACCTATTTCTTGCCACACCAAGTCCTGTGACAGTAAGCAAATAAATATTGCCTGGGGTGTTTTGGTGTGTTTTTTTTAACCACAGAAAGCTCACAATAACATAGTTTTGTACATTCATGCGCCACACTCTCATACTACACTCTATGCAAGTAGCATGGCACATTACCCCACGATGTCAGTTATCACTCAGATACAGAGTACAATGGTTGCTGGCATACAGAGCTTTAGGTGAGGGACAGTAACATGAGCAAAACACATGCCAGTGTCCAACCAGAATGTGACTGAGGCCTTTAAATAGACTGTGGTGTAAGTGTGTTGAGATGATATGTGTGTGGCAGATTAGCTGTCAACTGATTCATAACAGCATGACTCAAAGTTGACTTGTCTGGTCATACATGATTAAACCTGTAGAGGAGCAGTGCACTCCTCAATTCACGCAGACTTTTTCAAAGTCTTGCAACCCTATAATTGCAATGAAAAATGTGGAACATTATCGCCGAAGGTGTACAAGACAACATGTACCTGGTTACTTCTACTATTAGCTAACTGACATGGAATGCTATTACTAATGCTCGTTTTATTGCCAAGAGTCAAGAATTTGTGTACTTTTAAAGGAAACAAAAACTTTTTAAGGATATGTTGACACTATATTGACCTGTATATTGACCTTTTGTATTTAGGGTTGAAGGGGGGCCATTGTCTGTAAACAACAAGGACAAACTGGAGTTGGTTGTTAAACTAGGGCAACAAGGCTGAGGAACCAATACGCAATATTTATAACATGACCAAACAGTACGCCAGCATAAAATTTAACTAACCCTAACCCCCTCTCTGATCTGAATATGCACTTTGCTCGGCTTAACAATCACTGATAATATGGTGTGTATATGCTATATGACGCTTTTATACATTTTTACAGTGCTTAAGTTTTTAAGTAATTATGTGCTGTCATATTTGGTTTTTGATGTTTGTTATTTTCTTTTTATGCTCTTTGTGCAAGGCAAATTCTTTGGGATATGGAATTTTTTATTCACTCATAAAGCAGCGAGTGTCTTTGTCCTAACAATAGCTAATAAAAAAATTTATATGGCCAAGCTGATAATTGGTTGAGTCCAAAAGGGTTCTGTAATGAATCATATTATTTGTCCTCTATTGAACTTTACCTCTTCTGAAAGCTCCTGTACTCCTGAGCTCTGTGATGCTTTGCACCTTCAGGGTCAGGATGGGACCCCAAGAAAGCTTCCCCAAGGTTGTGGGCCCACACACGTGGAAACAGCAGATCGGAGAAAGGCATGTGAAAGCTCTCATCAGTCAGACACACACACGTATTTTGAGCCAAGTGTCTGCATAAGGAGAAGGAAATTGTAATAAATCAGTTGTTATGGATAAAACTGAAAATGCAAAGTTTAACTCAAACTAATACTGAGAAGTATCGAACCGTGCCATGTCCTCGTTTATGTGATACGGAATGTCCTGAAAGTCACTGGAGGAGTCTCGGAATCTTTGATGGAGGAGTTTCTTTATTTTACTCCACTCTTTTGGCTGTATGTCAACTACTGAACTGGTACCAGGGCTCCAGCCATAAAAGAGGAATAACAGCAGTAGTCCACTGATCAAAATCAAGCCGAGATACTTCTTATGGGGGGTACGCATCTAAAATGAGAGTGAAAGACAATTTCAAAATGGTGTTTTTCTGTCAACCACCCGCAGTCTCTGCAGGCCAATCATCACGCTGCTGCAAAACCTCTGAACTTTGTTTAATGGTTTTGTATATCAGATTTCGAACATTAATATAGCAGTAAATGACTACTTGCTATATAGAGATCTAGTGAAGCAAAAGCATCAGGAATAGAGGGTAAAGTCAGACTTCCTTTGTGTTGTAATTTAAGCGTAAAGGTGCTGTGTGTAATATTTTAAGCACCGATTAGAATACAGTTCCTTATTTCAATTCTCATTCTTGCACTTTGTTCAAGTGCACTTAAAAAATGTGATTAAGTCTTTTCCAAATCATTTGACCCGATCTTTAACTGTTGTCAAAGCAGTGAGTCCTTAATCACGCTTAGACCACACGCTAATTTAAAATTTGCTGAGAGATAAATCACTACATTGTCTTTATGATAGTTAAATTTTAACCTCTAGATCTAAAACTGCAAATCCCACTCTTGCATCATTCTACCAAGGCACAGATCCAACAAACTGATGATGTGAGATGTGAACGATGTGATGCACACCTGTCAATACATTAGTATCAATAACGTCTATGAAAAATGAAAAAACTCTGTATAGTGCTTGTATACTCATGCATAAATTTGTGTGTACTCTCTCCTTCAGGCTGATAACTGACTTAATGATATGTAAAGAATGAGATTTTATCTGATGTCTAAAAAGGAGGGACTTGAAGAACCAGTAGTGCCGAGACAGGATCACCGAGGCAGTGTTGGTATTTTTTTTAAAAAAGTTAAACGTGATTGATTTCAATTGAAAAAGAGTATAATTCAGTTTGAATGCTGCGGAAAAAAGCTTAGTCTATTTAGTTATTCATTGTTGTTTGTGTTGTTATGTCAGTCCTTGCTATTACAGCGCATGTCTCTTATTAATTATCTTGCATGTGCTGCCCTCATGGATCTCATGATCAGTTAAGATGCGGATAAGCTGCACAACTTCTGGATACACTATTTAATGCATAAATTGACTTTTCTCTGTGACCTCTGTTTTTAGTTTCCTCTTGGTTTAACAGAAATTCATGACGCTCATAAAACTGTTTAAGAAAAGTTCTGTATCTTCCATGTCTGATCAAATCATAATCTTAAAGCATATCAGCTCCTTCCTAGTCAGCTGATCCTGTTGATGTTTTCAGGACAAAGCCCAACATTTACAAGGTCCAACTATAAGCAAAGTCTGTTTCCTTATACTAATACTAATAAAAAATCATAAGCAAATGTAGGAAGTGTTCTGTTTTGAATATCTTCTGACTGATTGCAGAGTATGTTTAAAATACTCGCCTGGTCATTATACTTTTGGCTATTTCTGTTTCATTTCTTTACCCACATATCTGTCATCACAGCAGGTGCAGTTTGTGTGTTGACTTAAATTTGTGGCTCGCATGAAACAATGGCAGGCCAAAGGTCTTTGCTCATCTTGAAGAAATGGTTAATGTCAAACCAGTTCTAGCCTTCCATGTGCATCCATACAACCGAAAACTAAGCTTTTAAGCGTTTAGTTATTTTTAAAAAAAAACGTATGTAGCTTTTATATTTAAAATAGCGAAAACAGGTTTAACACATGGCCTTTAAAACAACCATCACTTCCTGGAAAATACCCTAAGTAGTTTCGAGGTCACCAAATAGGGCGTGTGAGTCTATAAGTCCTTATATTCATTATGGGCAAAAATATAATAACATATCAAACAAAATGTGATGAAATAAATATATCAATAAGCTAACAAAAAAAGAGTTCCCAACATCCCCATTTTTTACAGCGTAGAGAAAAAACATTTATTATAGTATAAACACAGGAGAAAGAAAGATGGACACATTTCTTACTGTTTTTATTGTTTCCGTTGGATGAATACTTCTAGCTTCTGCTCGGATTCCATAAACTAGCGTCAGTCAGCTGAGTCTCACCCTGTCAGGCGTCTTTCATGCGCGCGGGCTCGGTGAGGGCGCTGATTTCACAGCCACTCCTCTTGTTGCACGGGTGTGGGTCAAGTGTATTGTTATAAATGTGCAGCGAAAACAGTTCTCGTACTCAAAGAAGCATCATAGTTTTACTTCTCAAAACTCCGAGCTCTGCATACTGAAACATGTTTGTGATGCGGATCCAGTAAATAATGCCACTGATCGTCATTCTGCGTCCTGGATCGAGGTGTACAAAGTCAGAAATGAAAAACTAAAACTGTTCACCTGTTTACGAAGACATTATGTGTGATTCAAAGACTGCTCATGCAGTTACAATTTCCAAACAAGCCCAATCTAAATTTAATCCTGTCTCTGACGCAGCTGAGTGAGTGTTCCGCTGTATTCCTTTAGACAGGGTGAGAGGGAGAGTAGACTAAGCTTGGTTTTGGAGGAACCCACAGTGTGTAAGTAAGTCAACATGATATTAAAATAATTGTTGGACTCAAAGTTGTCTCTGGTTTTAGATATTCAAAACAAAAAAAGTTAAAACACCTGTTCTTCTCTCATCCTTTCTGTAAAGTCACATTTAGAGGAGCACATGTTCTGCACTTACTACTAGTTTCAGTTCCTCTCTTAATGCTGCATTCTTTCAGTAGGCTATTTGTGTCACTGCTTTGTTTATCTTGTTTGTGTTGAATTATTATGAGCCATTGGAAACTGTTTGTTTTTCATTATTGTCTTGTTTTTTCCCTTTTGGATGTCCCTTGGCTGTCTTTGTTGAACTGACTGATGCCTTGTGTTTAGTTCATGCTCTATCCAGCCAGTCAAACAGACTACTTAATGCTTTTCTGGCTGACAAATACCTCAACCCTGGCTCTGGTTGTCTGTTTTCATTTTCTGTTTTATTGCTTGTAATTTCTCACTAATAAACGATCAAACTTCATAAGATTGTTAATCTTGTTATTACTTGTTAATACTCAGAACAACAACATAGCATATATGCTTTGTGGGTCTCCAGTGATAGGAAATCTTGGGCAATTCTCAGTGACACAACACACTCTTTTGTTGATGTGTTGTCATCATGACAGAATGGGGAGATACACTCTATTGCAGATCACCTGTGCGCAGAGATACTGCATACCTTTCAGTAAGCTACAGGTGAAGGTGAAGGTACAAAACTAAGGACTCACTGTGAAAAAAATGGCCCCTTTATGCTAAATTAAATGAATCCTTCAAGGAAAAAAATCCCATTAAGAAGTATCTGTACACACAAGTTATTGTGTTATGGGATTTAAGGGACTCTGTTGTATCTGTTATGGGGAAATTTACAAGTTTGTACACGATAACCGGTAAATATAACCAATCAAGATAACCAGCAGAGCTTTGTACAGCTTCAACAGAGCATCTTATTTAATCTAAGCATATCTAATAGTAATGGAACTAAAAGCATATGCTAGTGCACGTGGACCCTCAATCTGTATCAATAAATCTTATTTATTGGCGTAGATATTGTGAAGAAAAATTTACGATAGGCCTACTTCCCTCTTAAATTAAGTGGAGTACATGTAGTTATAAAGTAGCAACAGATACATTTAGACTTAATAAAAAACAAGTACCTCAAAAACTGGTTGAGAAATTTATGTAGGTTCCCATGAATTAGTATAAAGGGATCCTAATTGTTTCGTGGGCTTTTTAAGGACGACACCTAGTGGTCAAGATTGGTAGAACAACAGTTTGACTTGTCTTTCTTTTGCCTTCTCTCTCAGAATCTCTATATTATAAATTTCAATAATAAAAAAAAATACACCGTATATTGTCATATTGTTAAATCCATCTGTTAATTGCCGTTAATGCATTTCAAGACGTGAACAGAGACTTCCTCTAAACGTCATCGTCAGCCAGCCAATGGGAGACCATATTTTCAGAGCTTAGCCCGTGATGCTGAAGAATGTAAATCTCTACAGTGGCTCTCATTTTAACTAATCATCTTATTTAACGACGCAAATGGGGACGACTTCAATCAAACAAATTCATCGGGTGAATGTGGCCGTCACGTGACGATATGACTGACAGGCATAGCAGGCTCGTGCAGTTTTCAGAAACAGGAAATATTTCGCGTGAGGAGTTTCAAGCATGTCGTCCTCACAAATGACTGATCCCCCTGCAGAGGTAAATGACACACACATACGAGTGTTTATCTGAAATTAAACGTATTTTTGCAGACAGGAAATACACACACAGCTGCTGTGTGTGTTTGTAAAATGTCAGCAGTGTTATGGATGAAAATATGTCTTCCACTTGGCCTTTTCTTTTTTTCGCTGTCATAGCAATCTCAGACATGTGTTGTGAAATAAACACATGTAGTGCCTCGATTGCGGTGACTGAAGTGCCGTCAGTTTTATCGTCGTTTTAATAAAGAGGGACATCAAACATGGAGAGCAGGCGTCCCATTCCCCCCCAAAGGAAACGTCATGTTAATCGTTAACATCCGTCTCATACATGAAGCAACAGAATGAACTGGGAACAGTTTTCTGTGTAGTGACATGTTGACAGTGCGTCAAGTTCGAAGTTCACGTCCATAAAGGACATCATTCAAGGTAAAAACACAAACCGAAAACTCGCTGAATTTTATTTAAAGTAACGTATTAAAAAATCGGCCAGTCTTAAAGCTAAGCAAAAGTAGGATAGACAAGTGTCGATGTCATGTGGAAAAATCCTTCTCCACACACTGTGACAAGTGTCACAGCACCATTTTACCGGAGCAGACTCTCTGATTTACAGTGAGTTCCAAGTTGAAAATAATTCATAAGTTCATAGAATCGTTTTCTGTGTATTGACTCTAATAACTGTCAAAACGCTCGTAAAAAATATATTGCAATAATACACTCTGTTTTATTTTGCAAAAATATCTCAGTGACGGTTCAAGGGGGAGATTGGACTCCAGGGGGCGATGATTAAAATGTGTTGGTCTGATCTTTGGAGGGCATCTAATCTTGTGTTCAAACCGTATTGCATCTTTTAGCTTTTAATGCACATACTGAAAACAAGCATGCCTTGCGAACACTGAAGTTTATTGCTTTTTCTGACACAATGATTTGTTGAAATAATATTGAAGGCACTTAAAGTTATCAGCAAAAATCTTTTTCGATGATCAAATAACATAATTCGCAACACAACTACCTACAGTTAGCTCTAAATCTTTCATTTAATGCAAATAATACAGAGATCAGTGACCATTAGCTGAAGAGAGAAATATATAGATTACCATCTCAGGTTCATCAGTCCATCAAATCCATGTTGTGTTGCTGTGGTGTGATGTTTTCCCAGTAGACATGCTGTAACTGGGATATCACGGTGCTGGAGACAGTGTCACCATGACGAGCTCCAGCTCAAGATGGGCCTTCTTCCTGGGCTTCTTGGTAGGAGCTTGCAGCATCTATTTCTGCCTACGCCAAATGTGGTTTGAGAGGAGCTACCCCCTGCTGACTGAGGCTCAGGAAAAAGCCACAGTGGTGGGGGAGAAGCCCTCCATTTGGAAGAAGAACGGAGCTGCTCTAATTAACCTGCTCCACCCTCATAATGCAGGTGTGTTAAACACTTTCACAAAGGTCTGTGATGGATTAAATAATTTCTTATGATTAAGATAATTCCTTCTAAATCAAGAAACTTGCATCTCCAACAAGTTACAGGTAGATTTTGTTATATATCACTATTCAGTAAGATTCATTTAATTTTTAGAATCAGAATAATTCAAATGCTTCTGTGTTAATGCTCAAAATCCTAGTATTTCCTCAAATACACTTCAATTTCAAAGTGATCATTGTGCATGTTAATTGTGCATGTTGATGTAAGTGAAACATCTGACTGAAAGAAGATTTTTTCAATGTCTTTTTAGCTCAACTGTCAGTCATGTAGCAAAATGCAAAATGGATATTGAGAAGTCGTGCTCTGTCACAATGCTGTGTATTGAATGTTTTGCTTTGTCACTCTAGATGAAGACAGTCGGGTGGCAGACATGTTATACCAGAAGGTGCGTGTCCTCTGTTGGGTGATGACAGGGCCATATAACCTGCAGAGCAGGGCACGCCACGTCAAGGCCACCTGGAGTCGACACTGCAACGTCGTGGTGTTCATGAGCTCTGTGGAGGACGCGGACTTCCCCACTGTGGGCCTGGACACAAAGGAGGGCCGTGACCAGCTGTACTGGAAGACCATTCGAGCCTTCCATTATGTCTACGAGCACCATGCGAACGAAGCAGATTGGTTCTTGAAAGCAGACGATGACACCTTCGTGGTGGTGGACAACCTGCGCTGGATCCTGTCCAACCACACCCCGGAGGAGCCCATCTACTTCGGCAAACGTTTCAAGCCTTACACCAAGCAAGGCTACATGAGCGGAGGGGCAGGCTACGTACTTAGTAAAGAGGCCCTTAAGAGATTTGTTGAAGGTTTTCGGACCAAAGTTTGCACACATACCACCCCTGTGGAGGACCTAGCCTTGGGACAGTGTTTGGAGAAGATGGGCGTTCTAGCTGGAGACTCCAGAGATACTTTGCATCGAGAAACTTTCCACCCGTTTGTGCCAGAGCACCATCTAACAAGCAAGTTCTCCAAGAGCTTCTGGTACTGGAGCTACTGTTACTACCCTATTGTTGAGGCAAGTCCCCTCAGTTCTTTTTATTTGTGAGCTAATGCAAAGAAACTAAGGTATGAACAAAACATACAACATACCTGTGT
This sequence comes from Acanthurus leucopareius, assembly GCA_029814765.1. Taxonomy (NCBI): domain Eukaryota; kingdom Metazoa; phylum Chordata; class Actinopteri; order Acanthuriformes; family Acanthuridae; genus Acanthurus; species Acanthurus leucopareius. The sequence continues at coordinate 13,701,155 of JAQMCX010000002.1, read as the reverse complement.
TTAAAATATGTAAGAATCAGGCATTTAGGAGTCGTGGCTAAGGAGCACACCATTTATGTAGCTGCACTGTGAGCAGTGAACTAAGAGAAAAATGCTGAGAAGATGCATCACAAATTACACTATTATTAAACCAGAAGGTTGTTTATGGCGTCTTGGTAAGACAAACATCCTGTGAAGTGGATTAACCTTATTACAAAGGGACAAGTCAGGTAAGGAGAACAGGCTATGGAGAGGGTGAACCGGCTGAAAATCCTTTAATAACATTACTGTACTTTTGCACTTTAAGTGAAAGAATTATTCTGAAATTAAACAGCAGGCAGCTATTTTTTAAACTGATAATGTTTGATGCACAATATACTAATTATTTTGCCTTTAATGTATTAAACGAGTTGAGGTTTCTCTATAAATAACTCATTAGGGAGATAATAACTAAAACAAATGTGTTTTTCTAGCACTCTCTGTTCCTGAACTCTGCAGAGAGCACGTGAATTGAAACCGAGATGAGTTCATTCTAAAGTAGATGATTGCAGCAGAGGCAACGTCCTGTCAACAAAAAGAAAATTGGTCATTTTGTCGCAGATGATGCAACTAATTTATTGTACTTTGCAATTAAAATGAGACAGGATAATTACTGATCCCGTCACACACTGAGTGCAAGTGTATGGAGCTGCTTTGTCCTCTTTGAAAGGAAAACAAGAAAACAAAATTACGGTTAGTATCAAACTAATTATGATTTGTTTTTTATCAGACTATAAAAATGGAAATTTGTTTTCAGAACTGTCAACATTGTGACTATAACAATACGAGAAAAACCTCCTCTTATTGTGATCAAATTCCAAATTCTAAAACCAAGATATAACCATTTTCTTTGTAGTCAAATCTTGAAAGTTAAAGCTCTGTGGCCTGTGTTGTCTGTGAAAAACTCATAATAAGACATAGTGTTGCAGGGGAATTTTCAGTTTTGATAAATATCATTTTATTGAGTCAAATGTACTGCTGCCAGATTTACTCTTTTGCACTCAACATGTGTATTAATCCATGACTGAAAATAGTCTCCAAAACATGCATTACTTACCCCTGCTTGGGTTATGTTTTGCTAAAAAACTCAGTATTCAACCGCTTGCACAAAATATTAGCATTTTTAAAGATGAAACTGTAGAATTGTGAACTGTTCTGCAGTGCTGTTGGCTTCGGGCTGAGTGCCACAAACAGAAGAGGGAACAAACAAACAGATTGTTTGTTTCAGCCTTTTCACTGGATTAATAGAATGTTGCCTTATCCTTTAAACAAATGCTAATGCAAACACATGTGAGCTGCTACCTGTAACATTTTTGCTCAGGAAAAGATCATTTTGGCACTAGTAATCACAGTAATGTCAGGCTCTCCATGTCAGTTCCTGTTTGCACACGAAATGTTTCTATTTTTATTGCTTTGCAGTACATTTTTTTTTTCACTTTGATTGAATAAAGTTGTCGGAAGTTAGTAATATGAGGACTTTTCACTCTAAAAAAATTCAGTAAACTGTTTGGGCAGCTTTTTTGCAGCTGAGTGTGAGTGGTTTAATCTGTATTTGGTTGTGTAGAGTTGTGGCAGCAGTGTGTTGAATGAGGGAGGCCACCCGTCTTTTTGAATTAATTTAATTTGTCCCATGATCACTAATTCTCAGATGCTTCCTGTAGCATCTCTTAAGTCTGTTACAAAGTCATTTTAATTTAAATCTTTTTTCTTGTGTGTGTGCGTGTGTATTTGTGTGTGTGTGTGTGTGTGTGTGTGTGTGTGTGTGTTATTCTTCCTCAGGGTCCTCAGTGCTGCTCTGACCTGGCAGTGTCTTTCCATTATGTAGAAGCAGAGCTGATGTACACACTGGAGTACTACACCTATCACCTCAGAGCGTACGGCTACAGGCCACGCTACCAGCCCTCCTTACGCCAGGGACTGAACCTCGGCACACTCTCACAGACAGCCATGACGACGGTACTTAAAGGGGCTCAGGAGGTGATGGACGGAAGGAGTCGCACAACTTCAGCCCTCTCTGTTAGTGGAAACAAAACTAAAACAAAGACAGAGTCAGAAAAAAGGCGGGAGAATAATTTAATCTCTGCTGTCACTGAGAACAAAAGTTCGGTCACCCAAGGCGGGCACCACTAATTCTGTGTCTAAGCAGGGCTTTAGTGTGCATGCCTGTGCCAGAAAGGTGCACAGTATTTGGCTAACTGATGTTTTCTAACAGGCCCTCCTCTGTCTGATCACAGTATATTACAGCCAGTATGACACTTTAAAATCTGACAGTGTAAGTGGTTAAAACACGACACTGCAACAGATTCATGGCTTTTTTAACAATGTGAAACATCTGATTTAGAATATTTATTGCTGACAAAACCAGCATTAAAGTGACTGACATTATGGTGTTACGCAGTCCTGAGACACATGATCACTCAAAGTGATGCAGAAAGAACAGAGCATAGAATATAAATGTAATCTATTTCACAAACCTGATCTGAGCCAATAGAAGAGTTGCAGTGGTATGAAAAAAATGAGCATTTTTGGCCATTTGTGTTAAAATGTCCAAATATTATTAGCCTTTTTTTTCTTTATGATGTCTCTGCTCTTCTGATCTGAAGTTCTGCCGTTATTTTTCTCAATTTTAATTTTTGATATTTTTTGATTGTATGTTCCTTTTGAATCCTCTGCACTTTAAAAGTTTGCCCAGACTCTGAATCCAGTCAGCAGTGATGCAGTGTTTGTTTCAGTTAGAAAAGCAAGAACTGAAAATGTCTTTTCTTTTTACTGCTGCCTGATATGAGATACTGTGATGTTGAAGAAGATACTTGAACCCCCCCCCCGTGCTTCTGTTTAAGAACACTAGCTTCCGATGAACACAGTACACAAAACTCAGATGAAATGCACCAATGTTTTAAATGAATAAACTATATATAAAAAAATCATGTTTATTTTGAAACTTGGAAGAAAAAGAACAACATGTTAAAGAAGTAGATCATAGCAGCTGTCACTTCAAATTATGCTTTCAGATAAAACAATTACAATCTGTGAAGTTTATGGTCACTTTCATGAGCCAGCTGGCAGGTTTACATTGTGAATTAAGTCTTTTAAGTTTTCACCATCAGACATTTAGTTCATGTTTGTATTCTTTGTGGTCTTCAGTTGCTGTTGCCGGTTAAGACGGTTGCTTCATAATGAATGTCTACAGCCCCTGAAGAAACCTGCAAGGAAACACATCATATATGTGAAAAATTACACTTGTTATTATGTGTAAAAGCAACAATTCCATACACTATAAAAGGACAACTAGAGACTTTAATTTTTTTGAAAAATGAAATTTTAAGTGAGCAGTATTTTAAGACTTTTAACCTTGAGCAGCAAATTCTGTCGAAACATCCTCTGTCCAACATGGTTTCACCCTTTATTAGCCAGGTTAATTTTGATTTTGTGATGTTCCTTACTTCAGGGTGAAAAAAGATACCCACTCACCTCAGCCTACACTTGTTGAGAAAAATGCCTCTCCTGTCTGGATACTCTCTCCTCCAGGGACCATTATCTGCAACAGCAGACATGACAAAGAAGCCCCATTAAGACATATTGTTGGTATTAAGAACACCAGAAAAAAACCCAACTTAAATCTAAACCTGAACACCCACTAAAGCAAACAGGGTTGTCATGAATATTTGAGTTTTGTGACTTGCAGCCTCTCACCAGGCTCTGAATTTCTCCTCCCCATGAGACCAACAAAAATGTCGTGCATCTCCCCTGATAAGAAGAATAAGAGCCATTTAGTTCTTTGTTCTATGATGAATTCAAATAATTTGAAGAAAGCAACCACTTAATATAAGAAAAAATCACAGAGATCTTACTTTTTTGTGGTGACTCTATATCGTTTGCATCTGATAACAAAAAAGAAAAAATGTGAAATAGAACTTGCGTTAGAATTTGACAAAATAAAAATCGAAAAAAATTTAGATGACAAATGACAAAATCTAAGAAAAAGAGCCATAATTTACAACACGAAGTCAATGACCGTTTCTAATCTTAGCTTTTTTTAAGTTCATTATCATTTACATCAATATTAATAAAGTTATGATTATTAATACTCTGACCTTATTATTTAATCGGTTGAATAAGTTCGTCAATTTAATTTTATTTATCAAACACTCACCCGCATTTCTTCTGCCCATCAGACCCACGAAGCTGTCGTAATCCAAATCGCTATACCTTTTCAGAATGTTCCGCTTGGGGCTGTCCAAGCCTACGGTCTGCTAAAAATGTGAGAATCAACAAAATACGCATTAAATAAATACATGAAATGGAATAAATTCATCATTTTCTGCGTTAAGTTTGAGGATCTGAAGATCTGCTTGGTCTTCACGCGCCAGGAAAACCTACATCTGAAGTTGATCTGCGCGATCCGGTGTCCTCGCAACTGGACTGGCTGTACCGAAGTTTCATGATGAGGAACAGAGTCACCAGCAGCAAACCTCTCCTCATTTTCTCAGCACCACCTGTGCGAAAATATTTACAGTCATCCTGCTTTGCTCTATTTTGCCCTTACAGACAAAACATCGCTAAATATCACCTTTTCATCAAGAAACTAAATGTAGTTGTGCAAAACCCGCTGCGTAACTGGTGCGTAAAAGCGCGCGGCGCAAGATTTACAGAGATTTGGTTCTTGAGACTCGTTCTTAATATAATTTGAATACTGCTATTTTTGTTCTCTTGCATGGATCTAATCAAGAAAGAAAAAAACACGAAGACAATACTTTCACGCAGTCGCTCAGTGGTTCCTCTCTAAAAGTAACCAAAAACCTTTAACTTCTTTATTACAGGAAAAATAGATGTTGAAAAGAGAATAACTGAGTGAACATTTCACTATAAGTATTTAAAATGAATTTGTTTTTTTTCTCTTTACCTGTTTTCTATGGAGCCGGTAGTTCGGTAAAAGAGTCAGCTGCGTGCGTCCTGGTGCTGAGTAAAGTGGATAGATCCTGCAGTGAGAACCGGTCAGCTTAAATGAGGCGTTCACGCTTTTGGGGTAATAAATAATAGCCGGATACCTGCGTAGCGCCAATCAGCAGCTGGAGCGTAGGTGGGGTATCAGGTCTTATATCACGTTATACCGAAGCTACGTAGTCTACTACTCATTGATGGTCATGATGCTGCTGCTGCTGCTCCCTCACCAAACACGCACGCAAACTCACCACAAAAAAAACAAGAAAAAAAAACCCCGATGAGGCAACGTCACGAGGACATAAGTTCGTGGTCCAAAGGCCCTCCCTGAACTTGATTGGTCATCGATTTTCCCAGAGATTATGCTCCTCTTGGCGTTGGCTGACAAGAAAACAAATACACATACTGGATTTTTAATTGTAGCTTATATTGTTTGAGTAGAAACCTGATCCTGTGTGTTCAGACGTGACCACACGCTGGTGCCTTTCACGTCAATCAGCCGGTCCACTTAAAGACCGTCAACACACTAATCTTTTTAGGAAGTAATTATGTAGATCGCAGCTGCCTCTGCCTGTCACCATAAAGGATTTTGATGTATGTGACTATACAGGCTACACAGCTGTGCGTTCATAATGACTGCCCCAAACCAATTTATACAAACAATGTGAATTGAAAATAAACATTTGTGCATTAAACTTTGGTTAGTTCATGTAATGACATTTTAATTTCCCACCATGTTCTTTTAATTTCAATAAATTTAAGTCAAGTAGCAATTTATTGTTGGCAAATTTTAAATGCATATCTTACTACAATTTGTTTTCTATTACAAACAAAACGCTTTACAATTAGATGAGAACACTGAACAGAGAGACAGACTTTACACAGGCACGTTGTTTAGACTGACACATCTTTATACCGTTATGGACACGGTGAGAAACACGTGATTCACGGTCACTTTTCAAGGCTGCTGAATTCTCTCTTAGACAGCTCTGACAGGATGTTTTTTTGCTTGTAACTTGCATAAGCAAAGGCTGTGTGACACATGCTGTGTGATTATTACATGATTTAAGTGCTCTGGCATTGTGGTAATGATACTTGGACATTTCTCACAATATCAGCATAGGCTCGTGAATAACAAAGAATCATCAGGGCATTAATAAAAAGCCTCAAATGGATATTTATGTCTAAAATTTGAAAGTTTTTCCTTTCATCAACAGCAGCTGAACACAACTCAGATTTAGTACTCATAACAAGCCCATCATTTTTCTTGCAATTACACAAGCAATTACACTTATGTTGGCATTTGTGCACAGAATGCAAACAAGCATGAATATTTCAGCAAAGCAAAGTTTGTGATCATAGCTGTAAAAAAATTAAAAGCGGGGGTGACTTCTGCAGACATCAGTGTCTGTGGCCTCTGGAGACTGAGGCCTGACATAGGAGGGTACGACACCAACAACAAAGCACCAGGCAAACAGAGCATTTCACAAAAGGTTAACACTGCTATGTTTTAGTAATGACTTGCCATTTCCATATTTGTCCTGTTCCTGTATGTAGTAGCATGGGGTGCGAGGTGAGGGGGTTGCAGCGGTGCAGGGGGTTCGGGATGGGGGCTCTGACAGAAGTGGGGAAGTCATTAATTGCACTTTTACATTATTAATTAGTGTTTTTTTATTTTAATCCCCCTTACATATCAAAGAGACCCTGTTTTTGGACTAACAGAGAGTGCAGGGGAAGAGTGCCTAGGGCTGTTTATCCACAACATGCCATGGCGTGGGAGGTTTCTTATCTAACTGAAAGGTAAATGCATGCTGGGCCACATGTGCTGCAGGGCTGGAGGATGTCCTGCTGTACATCACAGGTAGTCACATCACATGTCCTGCAGGCTGCTAAACAATATGACATGCACCCTCTGCTGTATTGCATGTGGATGTCATTCATTCCTGGCACCTGTCTCGCAATGAAAACTTGTGCTTTCGCAATGGTCTAGCTCCCCTTAGAGATTTGGACAGCTGTGGAGGTGATTGGAGAATATCTCTTTGACAGGTCAGCGGGACCATCACGCTTGGCTCACTAACAGCAGGCAGCTAGCCCATGGTGGCTGGAGGTTGACCAGTATGTGAGAAGACACAAGTAAAGAGACAATTCAGCCTCATGCTAGGATCATTTAAAATTCATGCATGTGAAGGAGTGTGTCTATATGCATGAAAAAAAAAAACGAATCTCACAGAGGTTAAGATACTTCAGTGGTTTCATGGTTGAAACCAGTTCATACAGTTCATACCAGTGTGATGATGATGATGATGATGATGATGATAAGTCATTAAACCAATTTAAATCTTTCTTTACAATGGTTACATGTTGTAAACAAGTGAAATATTGTTGTTTGGCTTCAATATTCAATGTTTCTCAATCATTTTTCAGCGGGAGTTTAAAAAGCACAGAGTCTGAATGTGAACATCTTTGTTCATATTGATGTTTTCATGCTTTCACCAAGACCCACTTTACAGTTCTATTCCAGAAAACTGCTTTACAAGTACTCACTTATTGAATTAACTGGTTAATTACATCAGTGTAACTTAACTGTTGAACATGTATGAAGAGAGAAATGGAGACCATTTTAATGAGACTGAGTCAGAAGAAGATCTACGTTCTGTGTGTGTCTTTGTGGACACATCATGTTGCGTTTATCTCACATAACTCAACTCTCCAACATGGCGTAGACTGTAGAAGTTCTCAGAAAAGACTATGCAAGCCTGAAAACACAGTCTGGCAGTTCAGTTTGTTTGGAAGTGCATGTTGTGGAGGAGAGCAGCAGATAGAGCCTGGAGTACAGCCACGCTGTTATTCTTCTTCTGTCTCTCTAATGGAGCTGCCAATCATCCATTTGTGCAGACTTTCATGGCCTGAGAGGGAGAAGATAAAGTAAGTTCCACCCTGGAGTTGAGAGGGGACAGTGACGTAACAGCCCTTATATGGGAGGGATGTTATGAAAGAACGAGCGACCAGAAGGAGACAGAAATGGCGAGTGTGCAAGGGTGAGAAGGGAGAGTGAGACTGCAAAGATGTGCGAGAAATTGCAGGGTGTGGATTTATCTATATCTGTATGCAAGCTGGGGTTGGATACACAATGTGGAAGTCCAAAGGGGATTCTGCATGTGTGAACGCAGTAATAAGAAAACAGTCCTTCACACTCTCAGTGGCCATCCCTGCTGTTCGCTCTTGCTCGTGGCAAAACAAAGACGAAAATAAGCAGATCTGGACGATTCTTGGCCTCTCCATGGTAGATCGCAAGACACACCTGTCAATAATTGAGTTAATGGGGTCTAATCAAATGGGGGGATTTCAGCTTAGAGTCCACTTTATGCTTCTCCTCAGGGCATGAAAAATGACTTTGATGGATGCAGTTTTTTTATTCCTCCCACTCCTCCTGATCTCTGACTGGCGAGGTCCTGAAGTGTCACTTCCATCTAAATGTTAATTTGAAGGCTGGTTCTTTAAGGCTGGCATGGATGCTGATATACTTTGAAAGTCTATTTGCATTGGAACATGCTGGATATTTGAAACTATGAGCTGTTCCACCTCTAAAACAAAAGACATTCTTTTATTTATTTTTTTTCAGTGTTTTCCAAAGAGCTCCTAAAAGTGTTTTTCTGCCTCCTTCTTGTCAAAAGGTTTTGGTCCACTTTAATCTTCTCTCAGCAACAATAGTTGACACCAAGGCCTCTGGGAGAAAATAAGACTCGCTGATGCTGTTTTGGCTCTTGAATCCCTCTTTTTTCTGATTGGTGGACTGTTATGGTGTATCTTCTGACAGTATTGCCTATCTTCTACGCATGCAGTGAGAATACTCTTGAAGATACATCATAATCCTGTTCATCACAGAGGCAATCAGAGAGCACTGCCTCCTTTTATTTGCACTATAGTTGATAAAACGGCTGCAATCAGATACTTGAGTTCAGATGTCAACCCTAGAAATGTGTTTTCTGTCCTCAAGATGTGCAGAATTATACATCAGACCAGCATGGGGCATCCAAAGTTTTTTGAAAAGTTTTTGTTTGTTGCCAGAGGGTTTTGTTTTGTAAAATAGATCTTTTATTATTTAAACGTTCCTGTTTGATATATGAGGATTTGTTGTTTTCAGAGCTGTTGAAAGCTGTCATCTTTCCTGAGTCTTTGCTTGTTTCTTCCTCTGCCATTTGGTCATTGCTCTGCTGCCAGTTCTTCAAACCTTTTGGCAGCTAATTTTTGCATTCAGATGGAATATTGTCCTTTGCTGTTTAAGCTCCAGTACTTTTGTAGAAACTGTCTGGATAAGCAACATTTGCAGCCATTTGCATATTGCTTGACCAGGGACACACACAAGAGAACAAAATGCAGATATACTATTTTAATAAATAAATAAAACATCATTCAATATTACCACACCATTCAGCTAACTTGAAATGAGATGTAGGTCCAGAGGGGAGGTCATAGACTGGCCTTGACACTGCTGAAAGAGTTAAGTATCCTCTTACATAACAGCCTTCAAACATATTACAGTGTGTCAATTGTATAAATATGCGGAAACATAAATCTTCCAAGTTGCCATGTCTGAATCCAGCACCATCAACTCCTTCTATTGCTTTATAAAGTAAACAAAAAACCAAATTGCTTTAGATCTGTTCTACATATGTTTGTACAAATCTTTTACACTGAAGCATCAAACTGGTCTGACTTGTTTGAATAACCATCATCAACTCTGCAGCTTTTGGCAAAAAACTCCTCTCACTGGTGATGGACAGTGCTGCTGTTAGCTCAACCATGATGACTTCCTGGTTTAAAGCTTACCAAAGGAAATTGACAGCTCTTGAGCCAACACCCTTATAAGCAGTATTTGTAAAGTCCTATAATATTGACTTGAACATAAAAGCTTAAATTACTGCCATCCTTGAAGCTTCTGGGAGCCCAAGCACTGCGCCAGCTGCACCTACAAAACGTACACAGGTGTGCTTTGTAGTACCCACTGCTGTGGTCTGAGGGATCCCTCAATCTAGCACAAACATACAAGGGTATTTTAAAAAAGGGGAATTTCCAAATTGTTTTTTTTTTGAATTATGTAAAAACAAGCCTTGTTTTAAATAAGAATCATTCTACATGAAAATGCAAAAAACGTGCTGCCAGGAGCTCTTCAAACCAACAGGCAGAGATATGACCCCTGACCCTAAAGCCACGTTGGCAAATCAAAAGCCTGAAAAAACCTTGTTGTTAGGGGTTCTATGCACAGTAACTGTACATTTATGTGCAAGGTTTTTTAAAAACAGGCACTATTTTGAGCACATCTGCAATTCTGCATGTAAATAGAGAGGAGAAACAGGAGAACCTTCTGAAAGCTCTGTTTATAGTGATACCCGGTTTGTGTGAGCACAAAAGGCCAAACTGAATAGAAGAAGCTTAGTTTTTAAAAACACCCGTGTACATGTGGACAATCCTAAGATCTAGGTAACATGCTTTACTCACCCGCAGCCATCCGAAGCTGCTGGCTGCACCTGTGATGGTGCTCTCCCTCAGCTGATCGCAATCAGCCCGGTGTGAAGTTCTAGAGGAAGTTGGTGTTTCCTTGCTCAGTTGGTTGTGTGTCTCAAGAGAGCTAACACCATTAGTTGACTGTCTGTTGTTCTCTGTGACTGTGTATTTGGGTTAAATGTGTTGGAAGTTTTTTTTTCAAAAATATATTTTTTTTAAAAATAAAGTGGACTCTAAGCTGCGTGGAGGGATTACTCAGAATAACATACGTTGGTGACAGTGGGGACTTATATTCCCACAACCACCTTTCAAGAACCCAAGAGGCCCATTTTGGCCTTTATGTTTTATCTATTTTTTTATGTGTGTGAGTGTTTTATGTGTAAAGGTTTTTGTTTTCCAACCAGTGACTTCCATCTTCCAGGTTTTGTGTTCAGGAAAATGTAACACCACCCCTGTTTTGTTGGTCTGTTGGCCTTGGCTGCAGGCTTAAGTCTGTTGATGTATCTGAGGTGTAATGCTGTCAACCTTGTCTCAGAGCTGCCAAACAAACCATTACTGAGAACTTGTAGCATAGAAGTCACTAAAAAAAAAAAGCTTTTTGAGAAGTCATAACCGTCTGTACAGCAGGATACCAGGCTCTTAATGGACATTTTGAATTGGAATCCTGTGGTGATGGAGATTTGCATTGGGTTTATGGGTCATTACTGTGGTGTGAACGAGAGTCAGTAATATAGCAATTAAGCTTCCATCGTACCTGAAAATTAGACTGACTGATAGACTGAATGTCTGTTCCTCGACCTAACCTCCCTCTCCCACCTTTTTCACTCTGTCCAGCCTGCTTATACAAAATAAATCATGAGAAATTATGAGATCAAGGCATCAAAGTGTGCAAGATGGTGACTGAGACTAAAAACAGAAACTATGAAGCCCTTCCTTGTTGCATTAATCCCCCTCTGATTGAGTTGAAACATGAGAAATTTGGGGATTTGTTACTTCTTGCAATGCACGTGTTTTCTGTTTCTGCATGTGCATTTATCCATGTGAGCATACTTCCTCTCAAAGTTGCAGCATTAACAAGTGCACAGACACACATATAAACAAAAACTGCACATGTTTTATTCAGCTTTGATGTGACATATACCCATGTGACAATATGAAAAATTTCCCATGACAGCGCTGAAAAATACAATAAGTCTAATTGATCTGAGCTCTTTTTTGTATACTGGCAGTTATTTCCCAAGAGGTTTGTATTATAGTTTATTCTCTATTTACTGGTTTGGTCAGTAGTTTCCAATGTTAGTTACATAATGAGCTTAAAGAGATTTGCCTGGATGATCCAACACTGGCTGATGCTCACTGTATGCTGAATGCTGAATTTTAAAGCAGAATTCATACATTATATATTGCTCAGATGACAAGAGGGGACCAAAGGTGAATCCTACAAAAGGTAATTTTTGAGACAATAAAAAACTTTGCTGTAAATGGCCGCTGGCATTTTTGTGCTCCGCTATGTCTCGATTCATATGAGACCAAGTCAATGAAGGACATTACTTATGTAGCACTTACCCAATATGTTGGTTGTATTACCCCCAAGAAACAGCTGTTATTGCTTTCATGGTATGAAGGGTCAGCTATTGATCAATTCTGACACATTCAGACAGTTTCTCTTAAAGGCAAGGCTTCAGCAGCTATTGACAGGACAAGCTCCCATTGCAATAAAACACAATAGGTCTGTTCTCTGGAGCGACCTCAGGTTAGCCTCAGGCTCGAAGGTTTAGAGTAGATTCTCAAATGTTAGGCGTAATAAAATGTTATAATAAGTACAAGATTTACAAGATGCAAAGAAAAGTGTAAAATGACTTAAGAGCTTCAATTATAAACATTCTTGTATTAATAATGCATCAAATTACAATGTGTGTGGTTTTAATTATATATTTATATTTTTCTACAGCATGTTACAATCAATTTTCAAATACATTGTTTTTACATGTGGCCCTGATCTGGTTTCATAGCCTGTTGTTAAGTTTACAATGTGTTCTGCCTGATTTTTATTTAACAACTTTTTCATGAGGTGGTATAAAGATTTTTCAAGTCCATTTACCTGTCATGGTGTACAGTATTACAGGTGATTTGTGGCTTGTACATTCATATTTGAATTAAAAGTGTGGAAACACAAACACTTTACATTAGATTTGAATGTGCTTCATTCTGTGACAACAGTGTTTTGTGTATCTTCCCCATGTAATGACCTTTTACGTGTCTTTTTCTGCGTGCTTCCAGTGCAACATTTTCATTTTTCTCTGTTTCGTGATGCGTGAATAGATTTTTACTGTGCTATCGTCTATTGAGTCACTGTCAGACAAATAAAAGCCACACCAACCACATCCCCTCCATGCACACATGCACACACTGAGACACACTTGCACATACAGATGACTGATGGCCCTGGGCTCTCCTCTGTAAATGACAAGTGCCATCCATAACAGGCAGGCAGGGGCTGGTAAAGTGATTAAGTTCATAACACGCGGTGTCCTGGTAAACACAGCTGGCACCACGTCTGTCACGCCAGACATGGGGGCAAATTGCTCAGTCCATGTAAAATTATGGATTGTGCTTAGGTTGATCTTAACAGAGGGTTGTCATCGACATGACAGATGGACTAAACCTTTATTCCACCTCACTTACTGTAGAAACTGTGACTGTTTGAGTCAGAGGATGTCAGGGCCGGCCAAGTATGATAAAAACTGATAAGATACCAGTAGGAGGACACTTAGGCTATTGTGAGCATAAGGATCACATTATAAACCTGTTATGCTTCACTATCTGATAATGACATGCATTAAAATTTATTATAAATCTGGCACGACTGTTTAATGAGATTTTTATGACAGTGCCATGTCCTGATTATAATGAATGTACCGTGATTTGCTTATGATAATGCAGCATGTCAAAATCAGGGTGTGCTGCAACCGGACTCTGGCTGAAAACTGAAGAAACCTTTTAGATGGGCAGCAAACTCTGTATTTTAACTGATCACAGCAGCAAAAAGCACAGTTGTCTGCTGTGAAAACGGTTCTCTGTGTATAACATTTAAACACCTACACACCCATGTCACAACCATAAATATAATTTCTCTTTTTTTGCTATTTAGGAGTCTCATTAGGATTTTGTACACTGTTAATAAAATCTGTTTACTTGTATGAGTCTTATTGCTGTATTTCACGTCTATTCATACTAATTGTATTGTCCTAATAATTTTCATACTATATTGCTGATTTCATTGAATATACTTAATCTTTTAAAACTGAATGAATGAAGGCTTTATTTCGAACATGTGAGAGTAGTATAAAAACAGCAAAAACTTGAAACAAAAGAACAAATTAAAACACAAACACAAAAAATTGAAACAATATTAACTTAACATGTTCGAAAGGGAGTAGGAAGAAGCAGTAGCTTATTTAATCCTACCCCTTCTCCACTTAATAATTATACTGTTTACTTCCTGTGTGTCCTGTTTTTTTTTTTTCTTCATATTTCTCATGAGAAATATGTGTATTTTCAACCAGGTGACATGAATCAAGACAACAGGCAATAACATTTCAAAAAGAAAGAGTCAAACTTTTATCCGTTTATTCTCTGAGATTTGTCAAGACCATCCATCCTTCAGTTCCTTTGTGAATTACATCGTGGGACAACAGTGTTCATTAACGGCACACTCAGACATCTAATATTTCAGTATGCTCACTATTAAGTTGGTTACTTTTTATGTTCAGTGTTCACACTTTCAAAACGTCCTTGCAGTTACTGTGCAATTAGACCCACCCAGCCGACTATAAAGTAGCAGATATTTTGATGTCAGCATAGGATTTAATATTGATTTTAGGGACCTGGTATTCAGCATGCTGGACTACAATGCACATAATGAATTATGCATCATTATTAATGATCGCTCAGTTCCATTAAATGTAATTTTCCATCTTGAAAAAGACAAAATTGCTGTGAAAAAGGTCACTTCCCAGCATAGCTTGACCCAACTTCAGCCTGAGCAGAGGTCCAGTCAGCCTGCAACCACCTGTGTGTGTGTGTGTGTGTGTGCGTGTGAGTGAAAGCTAAACAGAATGGAAATGAGGAAAGTCGGCATTATATAATGATGAAAGTCAAAATGACTAAACTGAACTGGTTGTTTATTGTAATTGTCACCATGGCCACTGCAATTCCATTTATATAAAACACTTCATGGTAAACCACTCAAAAAGAAGAATTTGTTATAGCTGGATGTATCATGTCTAAAACCATAGTTACAACAAGGGAACTGACTTTGACAAAATCTTGCCTGAGGCTGAGGTTGCATATTGTGACTGAGAGAGGTTTGTATCAGCAAATTCACATCTCTCACATTTTGTTTTCCTGTCCTTCTTCTTGCCTTTTGTCTTAAAGATAAACACCATAAATTGTTATATTTTGACTCTTCATCAAGACTTAATTATAACTTCAATTATGACATTTGATATTTGATGAAAACAAAGCATGAAAGTGAAGTAATCTATTGCTTTGGACCCAAGGAAAGAGACACACAGGCGTCAGAGGACAAAAAGATAATTAGTGAGTGGCTGTCAAAACAGGATGCTGTTGAATGACAACTATTATTTGTTTCCTTCCGCCAGTAACTCATCATCTAATTAGAGGTGGCACCCTATCTTTCACATTACATCCAGTGTCTGACCATCAAGCCTCAGTGACAACGTTTACCCTACTCGCCCCTCCATCGTTTTCGTCACCATCATTTCCTGATATCCTCCAGGGTTTACATTGCATGTATCGTGCAAGGTTAAAATAGAACATTCCTTGGAGGACATCTGTGACTCACCATGCCCTCTGGGTAACCACATCAGCAAGGAGATGTACAGTATGGACAGTAGTTGATCAGCTGGGCAGCAGCTCCAATGCCAAAAGGTTAATGTGTAAAAGTGGACAAATACTTTGCTCTTGGATGTAGATGAGAATGATTTCAACATAATGATCAACAGCATTGAACTACAAGAATTTCTTCTACTCTTCTGCCACTTTTTTTTCTTAAGGTTTGTTTGCTTTGCATTTGTTTACACCTGCTGTGTCAGATGCCTGGGAACCTGTATTGCCGTTATACAAGGTGAGTTTAAGGTATTTGTTTGCTTCATCTGACACCCTTTAAATGCTGAGCCTGTGTTTGCTATCACCACGGGCCTTCTTCACATAAGACGTCAGGTTTTTTTTTTGACATGTCACAGTAGAAAAGTATAGGTAAAAATGATAAAAATAATGCTTGATTTCGATTTAGCTTCTTAAGCATTAAGGTCCTGTTATTAATAAGGCCTATGTGGGTCAAAATGTCTGCTGTACAATATAACAAAATTACCACCATGCATCACCACCTCCTTTGTTCATTTTCTATGCCATAGTTTCAACCTTTGACTGCTATTTCTGGTGAATTTTTCTGAGTTTGGAATATGCAATCTTGTTTTCTGCTTTTTCACACATTTTCTGACGTAAAACTGTAGATAATGTTTCAGAATTTAGAATAATAAATCTGAAATACTGGAAAAGATGTCTATTGGCTGTTTGGAACAGAGTTTGCTCTGAATACTTATATCGTTGTTCACAACTTTCCAATGCCACTATTTGGCCTTCATACTAATGTGACACATATTTGTGATTGTCCCTCTCTCACTTTAAGACTACTCTTCAATAAAATGCACCGTTTTTTTTCCAGCACCTGAATGTGAGATTGGACACAATTTCAAATCCCTGGCATTTACCAGATATTTAATAAATGTACAGACTTACGGAACATTTCACTCTTTCTCTTATGTGGTGTTCTGACCCAAAGACAAAAATCACCGTAAGTACACTGTGTGCATTTTCTTCCGCCACACATTTTACTGAAGGGTTCTCATTCACTGCTTGAAAACAGTTAATTAGATTCCCTCCCACCATGGCCTGTTGCTGCGTCAGCGCCGGAGGGCAATTCGCCTTGACCCCCCCCACCCTCCTCCAGCATGACGGACTGCAGATCATTCTCTCACAACTGTGGCTTTTGTCTGGAGCTGCTGCCATGCCAACACAACTGAGCCACCCAGTGTCTGTCGGCTCGGCCCTCAAACTGCTGAGACGTTACTAAGACGCCTTGTGAGAGCATCATGTTGGGCAACTGTCACTTCAGAGCCCTTAATGATGAGCTTAGTAGGCTCAAGGTTTACTTTCCCGCACCTGAATGAATGTTGTATGACATGATGGCCTTTCTTCCAGAGATTACCCAAGGGACTGTGACTGTTTTGTGTGACCCTGAGTGGGAGCTATTGAACGGATTGCTGAGAATTGACTTAATTTCCCTGAAGAGGATGAGATATTAGTCTGTAGACTGATCCCACTATCTCTTGCCTTCTTCAAATGCCTTTTGCTCTGTCCAGGGGAGGCTTGCTAATTGTTTGTCCCAGTAGGATGTTGCCTTTTGTCCAAGTAGTAAGGCTCCGAAAAGACACAGAACATGTATATTAAACTGGGGTGGGTTGGTAATAAGTGAGGAAAAGTAAAGTCTGAGATTGTTATAAGAAGGAGCTCTTTAATTATGAGACAAGTGTTGTGTAATTTTAGAGAAAATGAACAAGTGTAACACCCCAAGTAGCTGCACAAACATTAAAACTAACAGCATTTGAAGACACAGACAAGACGAACTGAAACAAAACAAGCGCTACAGTTGGTCTCAACACAATTTTGCACCTAGTTAAGGAAATGAGTTCTTGGACTCGTTTTGCGCCGCTGTGTGTTCACGCTCTCCTCCCAGACTCGCCGTGGAGACTAGACTAATTATCTCCTCACCGATGAGCCTGAACCTGCCATCTCATGTTTGTGGAACCAGACAGGAGAGCACACGCCTGGATTAACCTGAGCTGCAACAATGAGAGAGATCTATTTTAATGCTGATGATGTCCTGTTCCATCACTCTGATATGGTATCATCGGAAGATTTTGACTATTTGCACTGTGATCTCATGCTGCCGCTTGTTCAGTCTTTAGTTAAGATGCAACACAGAGAGTGCAAACATTTTTACTCATTTGTTCAAAAGACATCTCACAAAAATTAATTACTGCTGTGACTATCTTCCTAATCCATAAAAGCTTTTAACACTTTTTTTTTTTGCGTAAATTGATGTAGTTTGAAGAGAACAACTCACCTCCTCCGTTTTGACACTGACCCTTTTATTTTACATGCAATCAGATAGACGACAACCTTCATCCAAGTGATTCATTCCTCTTGGAGACTTTTCTTTTGTGTAAATCTCATGTGATTGCTCGCAATATTATGTGCACAGGTTTAGTAAGAGAAATAATATTCAGATGTTTACATAGTATTATTTTTTAATATTTCATAATTCAAATGATGGGAACATGTGCAGTAAACTTAAATTTGTACATTTGCTTGACGTTGTAGTTGCAAAAGATTATCTGAATTGTTTTGGTTTATTATTTTTTTAAACTTGTCTTATTTTTACCAGGCAGAAAAAGACACTATTGTCTTCATATCCATTCCAAACATCCATCCCACATCTTTTCCTTACATACAAAATGTGCAATGTAAAACTCTGTGAGGAAAGAAAAGGCCAGTGGGCAAGAAAGAAAGGAAGAGCAGAGAACATGCCCTCGTCTCTTGGGTGCAGACTTCCATTTACAGAAAAGTACAGGTACCTCAGCTACCTCTTCAGATTTCATTTGAAGATCCCCGTCTGACCATCTCATGTTATTGCCACATCTCAATGCCTGAAGCTCTCAAGAAAAGAACTACTGGTTCTACCTCTTATAGAGATCTAGTGAAAAACCAAGTCCATGCTATTATGCCTTTGCTTTCAGGAATCGAGATGAAAAACAACTTGTGCTCAAAGGAGGAACAAACCGTGTGAGGGCTTTTTCTGTCTGTCAGTCTTGTTTCTATGACTAATTAATGGTAAGTACTGGAAAGATAAGATGCTGTTTTAGAGGCATTACTCAGCCATAATGTAAAGCATCATTATTGATACACTGAGATGTAAAAAGAAAAATACACACAAAGCAGGGTGATATATATCTAACCAAAGTTGGATTGTGGATATGATAATAGTGGTTAAAGGTAATTAATACTTTTTCATAAATGCAACTTTAAATGATCAAATAGATATGTTTATGTCCAGGCAATTTCTGCTATTGTACAACTGATAAATCCCTCTGCAACAACGTGACCATTTTCCCAAAATTCCAAGCAAATATTCACATCTGCAAGACTTGCCTCAACAAACACATTTCAGCAGAGAAAACCTCATATACCCAATAAAAAGATCCATATCGATGACACTTGACTTTGTGTCTTCAAGGTGCTGCAGAGCCATATTGTGGGTCATTAAGGTTGACTTTGTCACAATGAGAGTGGCCTTATAGAAAGTAAAGCAACCATCTGTCCACTCTGCCCAAGGCCTTTTCCCTGCTATATGGCAATACATTGTTCGTATGTATTCACACAACATAAAAAGCAGTTTTATATAATGTACAGTATATGAATTTTCAGCACAGTACATATGCATGGATATTGTATATTAGTAAGCTCAATGATCATCCATCTGCTTAAACACATAAAGCACTGCAGTGTTACACACACTTGACACGTAAATAAGTTTCACCGATACTACCATTTAAATTTAAAGTCTTATGTTTACTGCATTGTTCCAAGCCATGGAAATAGGACCATCTAGTGGATGAGTTGTGTATTGTTCCTAGACGCAGGGAATAACTGGCAAGCTGTCACTGTGTTAAGGAATGCTTGAAAAAAAGTCACGAGGGGCGTCCGTTACAGGAAATCAGCAACACTGTCCTTATAGAACAATGCTGCTCTTTAACAGACAGTACAAAGCAGCACCAGTCTGCTACACCCCCACATGCTGCATCCGCTGCTCACAAAAGGAGATTCAGCAACGCCGCATAGCAATACAAGAATTACTCATTTAAGAAGCTTCCCATGTTTTCTTTAAAATCTATTATGGTGCCATAAAGTTTTGACAAACTTAGAATTTTAAGTTTTTTGTTGAAACTGTCAAAGAGGGGTTATAATTAGATTTTTAAAATTAGAAGCTATGAAGGGGTTGGCAGCAAAATCCAATTTAACCAGTTCTTACACTGCCAGCGAGTAATAGAGTAACTTCTGATGTATGCAAGTAGTGATGAGGATTTTACTAGGAAGAGCATTTTGTGAGTTCAGCTTGCCTTGGATTTACAGTATTTTAAACCCAGTTGATGTCATATATAAATTAAAATCTATGAGAAAGTTGTCTTTCTGTCATAAACACACTGGAATTGTTCACCGAATAGCGTCATATATGATTCAAGAAGTAGCATCATGAAAATCTATTTCAGGGTGCATTTTGTCTGGGAACATATGTATAAATGGAAAACACATGTACCAGAGCTGTGATGATGAGAAACCCTGTCTGTACATGCATAAGAGATACTGTGTGATATATTTCCTCTGTTTTTCTTTGTGAGTTTTGGCATTTGAAAGAAGCAACAATGATTTATTCATAAAAACTCCAAAGACATTTGTTTCATTTAATGATTTATTGACATTTACTTTTTTCCCACCATGGTTTCTCTTGATACCAATAGTATTTACCATAAAGTTTCTTTTTCATTTAAATTACATTTATAATGTTTTACTCACATACACATTTATTGTTTAATTTTCTTATTGCAATAAACAACAGTAGCCAGAATGAGTCAGGTATTGCTACAATTCGCCATACAAACTCTTTGTCCCCTCAGACAATGAAATTCAAAAATAACTTTATTGGCAAGACAAAATTACACCATAGCCTCTCCATCACTCTCTCTGCTCTGGGAGAGGCTGAGGGCAGAATAAGGCTAAGGCTCATAGCCTAAACACAGCTAACATGAATACCTGCCCAGAAGATAGGAATCTAACATTTATTTCCCATATGTGAATAATGAGGATGAGATCAGTGGGATTTACCACAGTATGAACATGTCAAAGACAATATAAACATATCTGTGGTGCTGCTACTTGGTTGACCTACCAAAGACAATACTGTACTACTTTGATTAGGCTTGGCAATTGATCAAGTCTCTGATAGAGAATCCAGGATGATTGATCAATCTTCCCAAACCAAACATGTGCAGGTGTTTGTCTCCATTACTGTGTTAGGCCACTTTGTAGCTCCAGGTTTCCTCTGTCTCTGATTGGTGGGAAGTGGGGAGAGAGCAGGTCCCAGCACACACTCGAATACATATAGTACACACACCAACAGGAAGGAGAGCACGGATCCTGGAATAGTGTCTCACTCACAAAATGAACTCTGCAAAGAAGGTTTTTTTGTTCAGCAACCAAAAAAAAAGGAAAAAGAAAAAAAAGAGCACAACGGTGGAAGCTGACACCGAGCCAGCTTCTTCTTTAAGTAATGGCATTGATAATGTTCCTCAGGGTTTTCATTTAAACACAGTTCTCACACACACAAAAATTAATGCAACTCAGTTAAGTCCAACTAAAAAATAAGCCTCTTGAACAAATCTACTTTTAATCCCTTGATTCCTGGCGTTGTACCCTGTTCCCCAAGCAGAGATTACCATAGTAAAAAGGCCCTTTAATATGAAGGGTCGGTCCCTAAGCCCAGCTACACCTCTGTCTCTCTCTGTCGCCCTCGCAATCCCTTCAAGGGCTTGTACTCCACATGGAAGAACAGAAAAGTCTGTCAGCTGGCGTGCTCCCAGTTTACATGACTCCAGACAACATGTCACAACATGTCACAATGATAACAAGTCACTCTGATAAAAATTGCTCATTGCATTGCAATATTCAGACAAAGGTAAGACATAAGAGCTCATTGCTTCTCAATGAAAGGGCACAGTGTACATCTCGTTCAGAAAAGGGTGATAGTTTCAAAGCCGTCGAGCGAGACAGGTCTGCTGCTGCTTGCTTAGCTAGCTTTTTGTGACTCCCCGTAGAATCAGTTCGTCTGCCTGTACGTCAGTCTGTCTGTCTGAGTCAACACTTATATAACACCATCATCCAGTACTTCCACCCCTTTCTTCTTTTCCCCTACATGGATGCAGTTATTAACACATCCTAGCTACAAAAATATTTTTTATTGTGTTTTCTATTTTGCTGTTTTTTTTTTAATGTGTGATAAAAATGCAAACCAACAGTCCAAACCAAACTAAACTAAGTGCTCACCAGTCTTTGTCAGAGAAAACAAATCATGGTGCGTTTCATGGCTTTCAGTTGTAAGACAGGAAGTATCGATAGATGCCTTGAGCCTGACGTCTCGGCTCCCGCTCTGGGCGACCTCGCTGGGATTCTGACTTGGCTGTCACACCAGTTCAAGATCATTTCTTCAAGACTGTATTTATCTTTCGTCTCCCTCTCTGTAATTTTTCTTCCTTTGAGCATTATGGTTGCCAGTGTCGACTTGCCCACCTCTATAGATACATAGGAACCCTTGGAGATGAAAGAGGTGAGGAGGAGGAGTAGGAGGAGGAGGAGGAGGAGGACTGGGCGAGAATGGAAGAGCTCAACCCAACGATGCAGAAGCCTGACCCTGCAGGATCTTATTAAGAGGCTGCATGCAGAAACGCCATACTGTAAATACATCAGCACACAGGGGTCACGCACAAGTCATACCTCCCCACCTACACAGAGACTCAGCCTGCAACTGCAGACCAGAGAAATATAACTATGTCAATAACTTTCATTTTGATTGCTTGATTGTGAGTTTTGTCAAACATATGAACATATGAACTACGCTCTCTCAGCGCAGCATTTCTCATCACTGTGAGCCAGAGAGCAGACTCTTGCCATCAAACACAATCCAAGCTGCAGATGAGGGTCACGTATCAGAATACAGCAGTACAGTCTGTACCAATGTGTGACTTCTACTTGTCCCCCCCCTCCTCATCCTCTCTCCCCTTCAGTGAGGCCCTTCGTTGACTGTTATGGAGGTTGGCAGATGTGCCCTGTAGGGATTTTTTTGTCGCTACAGTCTATTTTAAAACGCAGATTCGTTTGGGCCTGTGTGTCTGCATGTTGCCTGGGGTCAATCCATCCGCTGACCCGTGCCAGCCCTCCTCTCACCTCACTCTCTCAGGATATGACAGGTGGGTGCAATCCCCCACAGTCACTTTTCTGCTCTCTCAACCCCTCCCACCCCCACCCCCCACCCCCCACAACCACCACCAGACATGTTCAGATGCGGCTACCACCTGCCTGTCAGCCGAAGTCATGTTGTTTCTAGCGAGGACCTAATGTCACAAACTGAAGAGTTGTTGGCCTCCGGCGCAGAAAGGGGACATGTACAGTACCGTGGAGGCCGCCACAGCTACATGTGGCGCACACAGCAAAGACCGATGGAAGCAGCTACCCTACTGACATAACATTATCGTCTTGGTTTTTTGAGGTGCATAGGATGAGAAGAACACGTTGAGCCGTGATGACAGGAGAAAAAACAACCTGGCCCAGAATAATTATGCAACACTACATGTGGTTCAATGTTTCTAAAAATTGTCTGCATGTGTTTCTTCTGTAGCTATCAAGGCGGCCATGACAGGGCCACAGTGCAAGGTAGAGGGAGCAGTGGGGGTGAGAGATGTACAGGGGGGGTTTCAATGCATAATGAAAATCTCTCCTCTGCTCATTTCATCTGCAGATCACTCAGAAGTCTTTAAAATGGAGGGAGAGTTTCAGGTAAAGGGAAGAAAAAGAGACATACAGTATGCTTCTACTCCTCACCGCTGCTCTTTTCCCCTTGCTTTTATCTCAGTTCGATATTTAAATGGTTGGATTTTTTTTTTCCCCCTATCAATTGCTGTTTGTTGATCATGTTTGTATCTTCACAGTGTGCTTTTGGAGTGGCTGTTCCTGACTGGCTGAAGTCAGATGGTGATGTGTCAGTAGGGGGAGAAGAGGATTGGCCCGTGGGTGGTGCGGATGGGCCCTGGGGCGGGTCTCAGGATGGTGTGGCTAAGAGGAGGGCCTTGCAATAGATGATGGTGCGGGTGGGGCGCAGGAGCTGCCGCACGGAGAGCCAGAGGGTTCGACGATGCTGCAGCGGCCATTGCTGCAGCAACAGCC
The DNA here is from genome assembly GCA_029814765.1 of Acanthurus leucopareius. Classification (NCBI taxonomy): domain Eukaryota; kingdom Metazoa; phylum Chordata; class Actinopteri; order Acanthuriformes; family Acanthuridae; genus Acanthurus; species Acanthurus leucopareius. Next base: position 13,677,554 of record JAQMCX010000002.1, on the reverse strand, counting down.
AAGGGGTTGGGCAAGAGCCCCGCACCCAAAGCTTTGGTGAGATCCTTGGAGAAGGTCAAAGAAGACTATAAATAGAAGGGGGATTCACAAAAACATACAAGACAAGAGAGAGAGAGAGAGAGAGGGGTAAACTGATTAATTCCAGATGGTCAGCACATGAAGAGGCTGAAAACAAATATAGGCCCTAACTGAAAAATGCAGTTGTATTCATATTTTCAAGAGGAAAATACAGCCAAAAAACAGAACATCTGCAGGCTTTTGTAGGGATCAAATCAACACACTCTAATCACTTCAAGACCTTGCAGACCTCATGTTCCCAATTAACACTGTCTATCTGATCTGTGGATCTCAGGAGTCACAGGAGGAAACAGAATTCGATAGTGAAACTTGAAAGGTTACCGTCAGATCAGCTCCCCTGTGCTTCTTGTGTCGGCTGAGGAGGGGGTTAGGCTTGCCCGCCATGCCGTCCCGGTGCCTTCGACTTGATATGTGCTGAAAGGAATGATCACTGCAAGTTAGTCCCACTGTTTTCCATTTTAAAATTGAAAAAATTGGCAAAAAACCCATGCACAAAGGCAGATTTATGCAAAGTTTTGGAACTCATAACATCCTGTGACAATTTTGGAGGGTTTGGATTTTACAATGTGAAGTGATGAAAGAAATACAGCAACTATGATCTCAAAAAATCATCTTAACACTTAATTCCAAAGAGCCAGTCATGTTGTATGTTAAGTATTTTGCAGATAACCGTCAAAACAAATTGATTTATAACATGTCCAGGTATAAATACACAGAGTGCACGATTTCCTCCTCCTACCTGTTTGAGTTGCAGTTCAGAGTTGACCCGCACATTGCAGATCTCACAGTGGAAGGTTCGTTCCTGAGTGTTGGGGTCCACTGGCCCCCCTCCCTGCTCGCCACTGGGCTTGGGGCCTAGGCGAGGATACGCCTTGATGGGGCCCAGCCCACTCCGTGCCTCCAAGATAGTTTTGTGTTTGGTACCTGCAGACAGCAAACAAACACACGAGTAGAAACACGGGTCAGTAATGCCATTAGCCATGATGGAATTACATATTTAGAAGCAATAGGAGAGAATGAAAAAAAAAATGCAGCAGAGATGAAACTCTGTTTATAACATATGAGTCATACTGCTTCCATCTGTCTGAAGTAAAATGAGTCTGGAAAGAGTTTCCCTGCAACTCAAAACACTGATGGAGAAACAGTGACAAGGATAAATATCAATGGCACAAAAGAAAAGAAAATATATCATTGGCTTGTTTTTCAATAAATAACCTTGGAAAGGCAGCATGCAGAGCATTCCACTGCATAAAGTTGTAGTGTGAGTGTTTTACCACTAGAGGGCTGCAGTCAGACAGCTGTGCAGCTGATGATCTGGAAGATGAACTCAAAGCCCTCACTTATGTTCTTATTACAATAACTAGTTCATATTTTTTGATTGGGAGCGGGTGAGTTAAGGTCAGACAACGTGCGCTGTAGTAAATTATATCACTACATGGGCCAACATCAGTGACAGTGCTGGACCACTGAGCCTCACAGTGAAGATCTACAATTCTGACTGTAAATGTCAATGTCTGGGAATTTATGGCCGGGTTATCATGAGAAGCAGGTTTTCCTGGTCCGAGGCTGGATTTGCAGTCAGACATTTGCTTTGCTGATCAAAGTACTTTTTACTGTTTTACCAAATATTTATGTGATGAAATGGGGCTGTTTCTCTAAAATCTCATTCTGGATGAAGTTTCTGCTCTATATCCCCTGACATGGTCATGTTTCTGGTTAAACAATGTTTCCATCACTCATCAGTACCGCTGAGCAATCAAACATGGGTTTATTTTTTTACACATTACTATGTGAAACACAAAACAATTGAACAAAAAAGCACACTTGATGTGTTTCTTGGCAATACTGAACATTACATCGTCACATGTGAACTTGGGCCTCTTAATGGGCTGAACCTCCAGAGTCCAGCCAACACCCTGCTATTAGTCATGACTCCAGCAAGAATAAGAACTAAATTCAGCAATTAAAATAAAAATATTCAGTCAGAGGTGTATTAATGAAAGGTAAAGGCTGCCCACCTGCTAAATTCTAAACCGTGGGGATAAAGGATTAAAACATTCATGTGCAGGGATCCCACTCCAGCAGGCTGCAGAGAGGTGCACTTCTACATTATGTTCTCTTTGAAGGAGCCACAAATCAGTACACCCAAAATAATGTAATATATTTTGTCATTAAGTAATCACAATTTTATTCTTGGCTGCAAAGTTTTACTCAGATCCCTTCATCAAGCTCCTGTTTTTCCTGTACACCCTTTAATACTGTGTCCTTAAACTCTCAAAGCAAAGCATCCAACTACCATTAGCTCTGACTCTGACTCTGACTTCATGTCTTTCTTTAAAATTCCACTGAACAGAGTTAAGCAAACACAGGAGAAAACTCTGGGATGGGGTTCCTGAGGGGGAGGCATGGAGGCGTTGGGCTCCACTGGGGAGGAAGTGGCTGGAATGATGGACTTTGCTGGTGGCCAGAAATGTGCTCCCGGGGTGTCAGTTTTTTCCTTTGTTCTATTTTGGTCTAACAATGGATGGCCCAGTGGATTTCTTTATTTTTTTGTCTTTGTAAGGTTGACTTATGTTGTAAGACATCACATAAGCATGCAATTCACTTTTTAAAAACACAGAAATATGCACTGTGCTGACAGGAAACTGTTGCATAAACGCTGGGGTAACTTTAGGTACACAACATACTCTTTTTTTCATCCCCTCTTCAGTTCATTCTTCGCCACGCATGATGCTCATGTTTTGATGTCTGCAAGACATATGCTTTTATTTTTGAACCCTGCCAACAAGCACAGTTTTGATTTTGAGGGTGATTGTTTCCAGATCATTTCCCTCACAGAGATTCAACTGTTTCAACTCTTAGTCATCCGTTGAACTTTGCAGCCAACTAGCTGACAGCAGGCTGTGACCTCCATGTGTGTGTGTGTGATCTATTTTTATACTTACATCATAAACATACCAATGAGCAAATGTAACACAAATGTATTGTTGTTTAGCTTTAGACTGATAAACAATTAATCAGCACATTATAAAGTTTGAGTTAGAAAAGTCCTCCAGAGGTTCGTCTAACCATAATGATGGCAGTGATTGCACTTTTATTGATTAATACTTGATCCAACATTAAGTGGGTTTTGTTGGCTGCTTTCATGGTTGGGCTGGCTGCACCAAACATTACTCAAGGCAAGTGGGATACAGTTACACTGAGTCAGTGCCTCATTGTCTGTTGTGTCTCTGAAGTTTTTTCTTTATGTGCAGGAGAGTGCATAACTCTCTAGTATAAAGAGTGGAGGTCAGCACAAACAAGATGTCCCCACAGGGAAACAAGGTCAAAGGGAGAGCTTAGCGGGCAGGGCATGAAGGATTAAAGCAGGCAGCGGGCACCTGAGAGGCATTTGGAGCCCTGAGAAAGTGTTGTCAAGTGTGAAAGCTGTCTGACAGAACGTTGAAGCTGGTACCGTGTTGAGCTCACCCACATAACAACCTATTTTTCTCCTCTTCCTTTGCTTAAATCCCTCATGCAGTGTTTACCCGCCTCAACCATCCTCTGCTGCAACTTTTTCAAGTGGAAGGCTGCGGGCTATGGGGAACAGATTTTATGCTGCGTGCTGCAAATTACAAGACAAATCATGAATGTTTGAGTGGGGGGAAGAGTTTTCTTTTAAATAGTTCTGACTCGTGTGGGGGAAGAAAGTGGAGTGTGTAAGCAGAGTACTGTATGAGAGAAGGGCCACACACACACACACGCACACAGTCTTACACACACAGGTGAGGCACCTTGCCCGAGCTCCTGAAACCAGGAGATCAGAGCTTGGTTACATGGATGGAGCCTGTCAGTGTCAAACAGATCAGTTATCTGATGATCATTGTGTTTCTCGGTACCCTCTGCTGGGTTGCAGTCAAGTCATCAACTATGATGGTGTTGACAGTAACAGCAGACTGTAAGTTTGTATGTCACTGTAAAACAATAGGGAGCAAAAAAAAAGAAGAAAAAGAAACTAGTTCTGTCTATGTAAATTCAAATTTGAAAACACATCATTCAGCCTCCACTAAGTTTGAGATGGTGCTTTGCCTCGTGGTCGACTGTCAGTTTGATTCAGACGTCCAAACATGAGCTTTTTAACTGCAGCAAAAAAGATTCGTTATTGGAGCTGTAATTTCCGCAGCTGCTGACACCAGACTTGCTCTCCTCAGCAAATTATCCTAGACAGCTGGTGTAATAGCCTGTAATATCTTATTAAATTATTAATCATCCTTTGATCAATAACACTAAAAGTGGGGTTTTCAGTTATTTTCCTCTTTAACCTCTTCACATCTACCTACCTGATCACTGGGAGGCTATTTCAAAGTGGCTAAGCACTGTTCATTAAGATTTCAGTGTTTAAACTTTGGTCCTTAATTAGACATGCTGTACATCATTCAGTATATTAGATTGTCCACTAACCATCATGCATTTAGTTTGGCTTTTCAGTTTTCTGTTTTCAGTTTTTTTGCTTTTGTTTTTTGGTATTCCAAATAGGCCAAAAATTTCACTTAAAAGCAGAATTTCAAAGGTAAATTTGACCAATTTTTGGTTGTATTTACATTATCTTTGAGCTACCAAATTGCCTTGCTTTTCAAATTCAGAGTGCTGTTTTTTCTACATTATTCTTTTATTCAGAAGTTGCTAAATGAGGCTTTTTTGTAAAATTACTCTGACACAAGAAATATGAAACATTTGGTTTCTAACAACAACAGCAGCTGTGAGGTTTGAGTAAACAAAGAAGAATCCAGCTCAAGCTAGAAAAGAAAAATCCCCTCTTTCTTCGTCTACAGAAAATACAAGGAAAACAACGTCACAGATAATCACAGAGTTTGATTTCCTTTCAGTGGATCAGGGTTCATGGATTAACCCACCTTTGTTGTGGGCCTCCAGCTGTGACAAGGAATTGACCGCCACCTTGCACAGTGAGCAGTACAGCAGCTTCTTGGCCTTGTCCTCCTCTGTCTCTGGATTGGACGGGCTGCTGGAGGCCGAGGTGCTGCCGGCCCCTGACACCGGGGGGCCCGATCCGAGCTGCTCTGAGCCGGCGGTGCCGCTGCTGCTGCCACTGCCGCTGCCGCAGCCTGGGGATGAGGAAGGGGGGATCAAGGGAGGGGTTGGGGTGGGCTGCAGAGGGCATACTGAGGGCACAGGGGAGTCCATGGGTGGGGTAGGCGGGGTGGTAAGTGGGGGTAGGGGCCCCGGGGCCAGCAGGGGCCCATTTAACTGTGACAGAGGCCGTGGTTCATCTACAGAAACAAAGAGAGCAACAAAGAAAGAAATGGAATAAATGTCAAATGCAATGCAGAGGAAAATCAAAGAAGTCACTTTGTGAGCCAAAAGTACATAATTCAAACAATAAAGCGTTTTACTGTGGACTTCATTGTCTTTAAACTCTGCAGTGATGTGAAATTCCCCAGGAAAAAAAAAACCTCTCTGCTATGTCAAACCACATTTCTAACCACTCCTAGTTAAATGTGGACGGCTCTGTCTGCTGTGTAGATCAGACAAACCAACATAAAGCGCTCGCAGACGGAAGTGCTTTTCATTTCTTACTCTATAGGCCATAATTGGTAAAAAAGAGTTCCTTTTAATCTAAGGTACATTTAAAGTGGATCACAGGAGGGAAATGTATGTCCCGTGAGTGCAAAGCAGCGGGCATGTGTTTATATTTTCTGGGCTTTTTGAAGCTTGAAGCCGAGCTTTCACTGATGTGGTCTTATCTTATTGAAATGTTTCCCAAGGGAGAAATAAGAAACAGATATCTCTGTCCGTGCATGTTTTGAGTCTTTCTCACACACCTGTTGACTTTGGCTTGGGCTAAAGCAACAAGGCACTGGCTTTGTCACAGGTCAAGACATGAAGTCCAAAGAAAATATCATCAAATGTTGTTGAATGTGTTTGATTGTGTGACAGTTGCTTTTTTTTCATTGTTAACCAAGTTTATACCTACATTTCCAAACATATGTTTCTGGTCAGCCACTCCCATTTGCAACGACTTTGGTATTCATTAAGTAATGGGTTTGGGCTGAAATAAGACCCCCTAAATTTGGGTGGGGTATTCAGAGCTCCCCTCATCAGCAGAGACCAGCAGGCCCTTCTCCAAACTCCACAGGATGTTAACTCCAAGTGCAGGCAGTGGAAAGCCCCACTAGATTATACTATTAAAGGGATAATATTGAGTATTTCTGGAAGAAAACAAATATTGACTTTAACTGCTCAATTTCCTTTTACACTTTCCCCACATGCTTTGTTTTTTTGTCAGGGGTCCATAGGGGCTGTTGTATATTCATGTTTTTCCTCTGATCTATGAGCATTATGTAACCAAACATATGATCATTTCTGTAATGTACATAACCTCATAGTTGCCTTGGCAACTCCATTGCATCATCTCTGATGAACATGCCATTGTGAGTGCTTTCCATTCCACTGCTCTCCAAGATCAAAATTTTCTCTCTTTCCATATTGGAAGTTTCCAGCTGCAGAGCAGCTGGCTGCACAGTGTGCTTGTCAAACAGATGTTTCATTGAAAAGACAGAAAAAAAAGGATATCTCTTACTCTGACTCTATATAGCAACGAGGAGTCAATAAACCAGACTTTGATCAGAGTTTAGAGTGAGGGTAAATTATCTTTAGTGAGTTTTTGACTCAAATTGATATCACCACATTGCTGACTGATTGCAGTTTTTGTATCTGCAAGTTAGGGAAAGCAGATGACAGAGAAGCAAATTGGGTCTCGCCCTTATTGTTGTTGAATTTTGCCCACACACAGGCAGGCACGTACACATGCAAAAAGGCTTCATCACAATGCTGAGAAACATTCCCAGAATCCACGGCAAACATAACATGTGGTTTGAGTTATTTCAAGTAAGGAGGAATTAAGGTGGTTGGCCAAATAGTAATGAGGGATTTCATGATCCATGATGGCCTGGAGGTCTGCCATTACCAAACCATCACATCCAGTCACTGTTTCACCTCCTGCCACAGCAAGCCCCTCCTACACTCATCCCCCTAAGAAACAAGTTCAGCTTAAGGGCTAAACCCTTGGGGCCTCTGTAGCCACAGTAATTCACCGTCTGTCAATCCAACATTTTTTAATCTCTCTGAGCAGCAAAGTGTGTGTTTTTGTCATATCCACAGACTAAAATGAAAAGGGTGAAAGATTTGCCACAGTATTTTCTCAGTGTAGCTGAGATAAACTCTTATATAAACTTGGATTGAGAATTTGACTGATAAAGTTACTTTATTCTCCAGAAACTGGTGGTATGCTGCAAGTCTAATTAAACATTGATAAGGCGGTTAACTGACCTTCCTCCCTGTTATTCGGCCTCATAGTCAAATAGAGTGAAGCATTATTCATTGGAAGAGGTCAGCAGAGGGAGATAACTCAGTCCAGATGTTTTACACTATGGCCTGGTGTGTCTGCATTGAATAAATCCACCTCAGGAAATTAAGTCTATGTATAGTACGCTGTCCATGGGGATAGACTTTGTTGATAAAGCCGAGGGATTTTATAGGAACTAATTCAAATTCAAGAACTGCAGTTGTTTGCTGCAAAAGTCAAAGTTAAGACTGATTCCTTAAGTGTTTTCTCTGGATTGTGATAGCTTCTTATAAATGTTAAAAATATCTGAATGTGGAATTAGTGTGGAAGGCATTATATTAAAGAGTGCTTACGTGAGCAAATGTTTTTTATTGTGCAAAGAATGTAAATGATCCCATAGGGTCAAGAGCCACACAATGAGTAAGCTTTTGGCCGTTTGTGTAAAATGTTAAATGAAAGCAGAACAGCAGAATTTATGCTGTAATCTGTCCATGGAACATTAGGCAGTGATGGATAGCCCTTGTTTATTATACATGTCAAACGAAAGCGGTGCAATTTGAATCGAGGTAAACAGATTACAGAGGCAAACACTGATGTTAGTTAAAAGTCATCAACAAACTGCATCAGCAAAAATACCGGGTTAAACACTGAAGTCGTGACAGCGTAGGTATGATAGCAAAGAGTTGGGTTTGTTTCTATGTATGTGTGTGTGAGAGAGATCAGAGGTAAGGGTTACTTTGGTAGGATGACTCCGTCTACCACCAGTGCCCCCACCTTTTTTAATAATTAAGTAGCTACGAAACCCAATGCTAGCCTACAAGAGCCGAACCTCATTCATAATGCAGTTTGGTGCCTTTTTACCAGTCTGGCCTGCAAGAGAACTCTGAGTCTGCTCCCACACAAACATACAAGCACACACACACAAACACACCCACCCACACACACACACAATCACACACATTTGCAAAACATGCAAAAAATTCTGTTTATTAGATCCTTATGTTGATTACTCCGTTAAATAGCTTGTTGCCGAGAAAATGAAAACAGCCAAATTTCTTTGAAAAGAACAACAACAAATATAGACATGCAAAGCTTAAGAGCTCTGTGGAATTTAATACTATAGTCACCTCACAGCCATGCAACCCTAGCCCTCACATGAAAGTCATCTGTTTAATTGACCTTGGGTGTGTGTGTCTGTTTGTACAACCGTGTGTTTTTGTGCGCGAGTGCTATAATATCAGGGTGGTTTTAACAGGGCCCTTCATTAGAGTGGGAGTGTCAGACAGCAGAGGGACAAAGAGGAGGGGAAGGAGGGAGGGAAGAGCCAAGCTTCTCTCCAAGTAAACAGCTGCCTCTCCATCACCCGCAGGCGCAGCCAAACCCTCAGCTCACTGGGCCAAATCCCCCAAAGCCAAGGGCCTCCTCTTTGGGGGCAACTCTGACCACAAACCCTTTGAGGGCTTTAGAATGCGTGACCTGTTTTGATAGCCGCAAGGTTAAGGAACCAACAGCATTTAAACAGTATGCTGTAACTGACCTTTCACTGCTTTAGCCTTCAGCAAGGTCTTGATGTGTCCTGTTTATTGTCATCACTGTTGACTGCACTTGATATGCTAATGAGAAATGATGCAGTATAAAAGAAAGGTCACAATAATGCTAGAGTATACAGTAGTCCTACTGCATTGTCTTTAAATCTCTTTTAAAAAATGTAATACTGAATTAATTACAGATCAACAAACAGACCCGTCACAGACAAAATCGCTTGACTTCAACAACAAATACTGATCTATGTTGCAAGGAATTTGCACTGTGGGAAATCTTTGTCTTGTCCTCTCATTTGTGTGCTATGTTTGCATGAGCCTGGCCACATTGTTTCTCTTTGTGAGTGCATGCATTATGTGCACAGCCTGTGTATCTATATGTCTCTTATAGTGTCACTGCCCTAAAGTGACCTGTGCTCCTCTCCACAGACCAAACCAGAGTGTCCATCCTCCAGACGCTACTTTCCCAGTTGAGGCCACGCACAGCTTGCCTTCTCCCAGAGATCTGTCCCATGAGAGGGCATTAAGCAAAGGGACAGGCTCAGGATCATACTGAGGACATTCATACACACACACACACACACACACACACACACACACACACACACACACACACACACACACACACACACACA
>JAQMCX010000002.1:13610255-13667858 GCA_029814765.1 Acanthurus leucopareius | reverse complement strand
CACACACACACACACACACACACACACACACACACACACACACACACACACACACACACACACACACACAATCACACTCACACTCACGAGTACGCAAGCATGCAGGCAGGCCAGGAAGACACAAGGCTTGGGGTCACGAGACAGAGTCTTGGATGGAAAAAGGCATTCTTTCACATGTTGCTACTTTCAGATCTCGATCATGGCAGGCTTGTTTTGGCTCCTCTTGGTCTTGGAGTTCACCCCGGGAAGTCTCACTGATGGCGACTGGCCTGGAGCTGATCTCATATCCCCCATGAGGGAAAAAGAGTGGAAAGGACTGGATCTCTTTACTACTCAGCTAATAGAAGCTTAGCTTAAGAGTTATTTAAATGAATTAAATAGAAGTCAAAAACTATGAAATGCTCAGGATTCTGCTCTGGCATGTTGCTGTGTTTTGGACCTGAGTTTCATCTTTTCATTCATTGTGTTTGCTCTGTGCCCTCCAATCAATAAGGTGGAAATGTCTGGCAAACAGTGAGCAGTAGAAACTTTTGTGAATGTCAACAAAATAAGGCCAGTTTTTTCTTTGCCTCGTGTGTGATCCAAGGACAGAGTGGTGACACTGAGGGAATGGAAAATTCTGGGTGGAGGAGAGGAGAAGGGCAGAGGCACACAGCACCCAGCCTCAGAATTATAGCTTGAAATAGGAAGACGAGAAAGACAGGGAGGGAGAAAATGAGACACAAGAATGAGACAACCCAGACAGGGCTAAAGAGATACTGCTAAAGAAAGAGCTTGCATGTCTTGACCATCCTTACCAATATATTACTCTCCCAATGGTGAATTACTTTTCATTAAAGTCAGATCAACTGCTGTCTCTTTCCTATCAGATACTGGCATAGTTCCTGGGCTATCAGACTCCTCCACAATTGTGTCATCTTTATTTTTTCTCAATCAGTCTTAGCACTCATTACCACCACGCTGAGCTCGGACAACATGGTCTATTTTGACTCTATGGCAAATGGTGTTGCACTTCTCGATAACTCACTTTTGAGTCTGTGACAAGCTAACACACACACACACACACACACACACACACACACACACACAAACACACATGCATGCCTCAGTGGGGTTCCCTGAAAAGATGCCAAGAAACTGTCACAAATACCAGCTCACCTGCCCCTCGTTCTAATAAATGGACGTCGAACCAGATTCACATTGCTCAGCTAAACAAAGCATTGCTGCGGTTAGACTGGACTTACACAGAGGATTGTCTGGGGTACAGTAATGATGCTTCTTTGATGTACTTGTCACTCAAGCAGGGCACCAGACGTCTGGATTTCATATTGGTTACTCTCCTCTGTGCTACAGCTGTTGAGCAGACAAGATCAGTCCCTATCGTCCCTAATTAAAAGCAAGAGGCCTGTAATTTAAACTAATGAATCAAGGATATCTGTTATGCCGGTAAACAAGTATTTAATTGTTCAGTCACCAGTAGATGAATATAGTAATGAATATTACATGTTTGGTTAAGTTTGTGCTTTGACTTTTAATTTAGGCCTCTGATCCTTCCTGGAAAATGGGTCAGATATTTGCTGTTTTTCGTAAAGTTTTCCTTCAACCTGCGTGCCTGTTTTCATCAAGCCTTCGCCAGAACTCGCCTACTGGAGCTGCATTCAGACCGACTTGGACCCGCTGCTTTGAAGTTAATGCTAAATTGAATTTCTTAATGTAATTTAATGTATCCAGAGCCAAAAAATATGTCATCATCTGTGTCCCACTTTTAAAGTGACTTCCTTACTATTCTGAGTTCAAATACATCTAAACTTTATAATTGAAGCAACAGTTTGCAACTATTTCATCTTAAATTAACAGCAGGAAAATCATTTGGATGGTACACCAACTTGTAATAGGGTGATGTCCATGTGTCAGTCACTCTGCATCCTGATCGACAGTTACTGTGTCAGGTAACTTAGAGGAGTAGGTACATTTGTGCATAACACTTTACCCCATCTACACCATCAACTAAAACTAACTCCTGTGAAACTAGATCATATTTACTGGAGAAACTCTGAGGTCAGCTGTCTGAGGAAGTTTGTCGTGAGGAGCAGGGTTCATGCTAAAGGTGGACCCAGAGGAAAATGTTGGTGAGCAGTGGGGCTGGATGGGCAACAGAACTGGAACGAGGCGAACCTGGCTATGCAACTGGGCCCAGCAGCATCTATGGTCATCATACATGGATGCTGATAAAGTAAGCTGAGAAAAGAGCGAGTGAGGGGCTGGGACTGGAGTAATATCAGAGGCAGACTGACTTTTTGTTGTTTGAGATATGACAACAGAAGATACACAAGAGAACGTTAACAGAGGAAGCTAAGAGGAGAAACAGAACAACTAAGCAGGAGACAAGAGTAAATGTCAGCATGGCCTTTAGTTTTTAGTGAGAGCTTTCCAAAATTAAAATAAGTCACCAAGGTGGACTGCTTCCTATTGGACTGGTAAGTAACAAGGCTTGACAAGTTCTGTGTCTTGTGCACTTGCTCACTTGTTTGGCTTTGTTAGTTACTCTCTTGTTATGATTAAAGTCCAGTCAGCCCGTTCGAACAGAGCTTTAGCCAGTGAACATTAAAGCCAAGTGTTAGCATCATATCATGTCTGGTTCAGGTTACGTTAGCGATGCATGCTGCTGATCCGAATCATGTGCAAGGCATGTGCAAACTTTGGCTACAACTTCAAGACATAATGAAGACATAACACTGTTATGATGCTGCAGAGTTTTGTTTGTAGTTAGCATGTGCCTTACAACTGACAATACTACTACAGAAACCTGGGATTTGTATGAAGGTCTTAGGTAATCAGAATCTGTTGAGGAGCCAAATTGCACAAATGACTGATTTCTAATGTTGCTTCAAAAATAATACACTTGAACTATAGTTAACATAGTTACCTCCAGACTTTTAAATGACCTTAATTTTTGTATTTTTGTTATTAATAATCTTCCACACAAAACTTCATCTCTGACTGTGAGTCAATATGTGAGACACAACTGTTGATGCGATGCTTTAGAGGACTCTGCTGTTGGACATAAACTGTGCAGCCACCGCATGAGACCACATGAGACCACACAGAGAGCTGAGATGCTCAGAAGAAAAACAACACTCTGCAAAGCTGTTGTGATTAGATGCCTTTGTTATTCTTGCATATTTTCCATTCCATTTTCCTATAAAAACAATTACCATTTTGAACATCCTGTGCAGACTGAAATGATTATTTCCACAACAAAACTCATACAAGAAACCTTTACTATCTTTACTCCTGCACGTATTTTCTGCTCTCTTACCCGCTTTGCTGGGCTCGCTGTCTGGAGCAGTGCCAGGGGCTCCAGGCGGAGACGGGGAGGTGGTGGGGGGCACAGTTTGAGGCTTGTCCCCCTCCTGAGGACGACTCTTAGAGGTCTCAATGCCTTTGACTCTCCTGGCATGGCGGTTTCCTTTGTAATGGGCTTCTGCCTGGCTCTATAAGAAAACACACAGAGCCATGTTAAAGAACATGTTAATGTAGTTAATCCAACAGGTGAATAAAACATGCAGGCAAGATAAGACTCACTGTGACATTCAAACACACACATGCATATCTTAATGAGAGCATGTTATTCAATACAGTATAGAGACTGGAGCCACAGACAGCAGGTGGGTTTATAGGGGATAAACAGATGGATTACGAGGATGGAAACAAAAAGATGCAACAATTGATACATTTGAGAGCTTTCTGCCCCACCTCTCCATCAGCCATCCTACTGTCAGGTTTTCAAACTAACATTACACCATCATACAGTGTATTCAGACTAAATATACATCTGGTCTTGGATCATCTGTTTGACAACATTGAACATAAGCGACATACATCCGCTGCAGTCTAAGCCTCAACATACACCATGACAGTATTTGGCTCCAGCTTTCATTACAACAGCCATGCTGACAGACATGCCAAAGGGAGGTGAACTTGGGGTCAGTCGGATGCCACACTATGCCTGGAGGGTCCGTAAGTCTTGCACTGACACTGCACTCCCCGCTTCAACACACACACACTCATACTTTACATGACTGTAGTACATATGATCATGGGAGGTTTGCATACATGGGTTTCTCCAGCATAAATACTGTGATCGCCTTCAGCTGCTCACTGAAAATGGTTCAGGCTCTTGCACAATCCCAGACTTAATACTCGCCTGTGGAGTGGTCAAAGTCTAAATATAAATGCTAGCAGGCAGCAAAGCTCTAGTCTGTAATATCTCATAAAAAGATAAAATGACGACTCTGAATTTGGAGGTTTCTGGGAAAGGAGATTATCATGCATTCCAGTAAAGACAAAAAAAATGGTGCAGAGGTTTAATAGAGAAGCTAGTGTGGCTAATTTCTTGATGAAAGGCAAGCTAATGTGTTTGTTCACAGAGTAAACACCAGAGGTGAATCATTTGTCAGGAGACTATCAGGACATCGGGGCAATCAGTCTCTAATCTACATATGTTTGTGTGTCTGCACAGAGGTATGTGAGTCTGGAACAGCATGGTGGATGAGATGCAGAGCTGCTATACTGAGCTGTCGCCAGTGGTTTAGCTTCACAGTACGGTAACTGTGAAACAAAACAATAACACACACAAATACACAGACACACACAGACACACACACACACAATGATGGGCAGGGGGGCATTCATGTAACCCTGTTTGCCATCTGTTGGCTCGCTCTTTATCGCACCTCTATCACAGTTTAAGTGTCCTGAAATTTACAACACAAATAGACTCCTTGCTGATACAGACACATTATGTCAGTACTGCACTTGAGTCAGATAGCTTCCTGCTATCTTCACAAGTATGCCCATTAAGCAGATGTTTCATGCTATGTGCTGTGCGTGCCAAATGATGTGTGTATCAAGGGGCCAATGATGAAGATGATTATTAAGTAGCTGGATCACACACAGGCAGTTGCCGGGGAGAAACAAGGCCTTGAAGAGCGTCTGACAGCTGCCACAGGTGCTGAAAGGCCTGGAGAATCTGACTGACATGGAGGACATCACACTGACCACAGTCTAAAGAGTGGGGATAGACTGTATTGGCACAGGAGACAGGAGATGGTGAATAATGTTGTGTATATTTTCTGTGCCTGATGGCATTTAGGTTGTAAAATGAAACGGTAATCATGTTGCAGTGGCTGTAGTGATTTAGAGGATCACGCGTTTCTTGTAAATCATGTTGGCAAACTGCGTTCTAGATATAGCTGACCCTCTGTAACTGTATCCCATCCAAGAGATCTTAAGAAGATGCTTTAGCAAAGCCTGCAGCTGAAGGTGGAGAAGGCACAGAGGGTGGGCGGGTGGGGGCTTCTAAGAGAGAAGAGATCACTCAGATGACAGGAGGAATGAGGGGAGACAGAAAGGCACGGCGGAGCGGCCACGCAGCCTCTCTTTACCTCTCCTACCAAGCCAAGGGGATCAACTGCCAAGCAGCTGAGTGTCAGTGTGAGGTACTGGAAGGAGTGAAGGGAAAGAGAATGAAGGGAAGATGAAGGAGAAACAGAACCTAGCCAGGGAACTACAAGAAAAGGAAGGTGAAGTTAAAAGCTGGACAGAGAAGGGGAATGATAAAAGAGACAGAAACCTCAGAGTGAGGAAAAGCTGCATCGCATCAGCTTGTGATGCCTGTGTTTCATTATGCAGGAGGTTCAAACT
Organism: Acanthurus leucopareius; assembly: GCA_029814765.1. Lineage (NCBI taxonomy): Eukaryota > Metazoa > Chordata > Actinopteri > Acanthuriformes > Acanthuridae > Acanthurus > Acanthurus leucopareius. Next base: position 13,662,152 of record JAQMCX010000002.1, on the reverse strand, counting down.
GAACAAGTGCGTTCCAGAATAACTATCATTCTAGGGCGAAAGCTGTGATGTTACAGCGTAGCTACAGCTGCAGCTCCAGATGAGACAAAGAGGAAGGAAAAAAAGAAAGGAAGTAAAAAGTGAGAGAGAGAGAGAAAAAAAACAGAGACTAGGACAATAAACAAGCAGGAAACAGTGGGGTGGTGTGTGGGTGGTGGGAGGTGGGGGGGAGGCGAGGGGAAAGCGGTGAAGTAGAGAGGAAGGGATAAGGGATGAATATCAGCCTATTCTTGCTGCAGCAGCTGTGACGTCGGACAGTGCAGTGCGACGGAGCCTGTGATGTCACTAATGCAGCACGCCGCCAAGGTTATTCTGCATAAACCACCGTTTAACACCTTACACCACCAAACGACGCAGGGACAGAGGGGCAAAAAACCCTCCCTCAACCTTTCTTCCTCTCCTCTCCTCTCCCTCCTCCCTTGAAATCTCCTCTCTCCCTCGTTCCCGAGATGCACTTGGGCTGTCAGAGCCAGGCACTAATCCATGCCCTTGACAAATGCATCTTATAATAAGTAGTGGCAGGCAATTTTAGGCATTTCCACACTGTAAATAATGCAGGATGAGAGAGGGAGACAGAAAGAGGGGAGGAAAGGTTGCTGAGAGAGTGAGACAGGCAGAGACAGAGAGGCATAGAGAGAAAGATCAAATGGGACGAGTGAATGATGGTAAAATGATGCGTGAAATGAGGGGAGCACGGGGAGGATGCAGGAAGGCAGAACTGGATCCTTTAAAGACAAATACATTGATCAAGACATCACATGGTCAGCTCCAATCACTTTCTTTGACCCAAGCAACCTAATTAAATCACAGATGACAGATAAAGATGGAGAAATGTCAACATCATGGGCAAAGTCATCAGTTTTTTTAGAGAGAGAGCCCCAAACTAGAGAAATAAGCTGGGGAATGCAGCACAGGATTTTTCAAAGTGTCTCCTGCTGTGTTATTTTCATCCATAAAATATTCATCCTTACTCGACATTATGTAAAAAAAAAAAAACATCTGTGTGGGTGGGGAATCATTCTATGGCAATATGGAGGACAGTTTTTCTGCAGCCGAGCTTAGTGGAACAGCACAAACTACACAGAGATTGACATTGGTGGTGTACAGCAACGTGTGCTTTTTCCTTGTGCTAAATGGAGGTGAAAGTGACACTGAGAGCACAGTGTTCACATGTATGTTTTTTTATCCGTCAGGAACCAGGATGTCAGCCAGAGCTGCTATAAGTGTCGTCTATTGTTACCTCTCACACATATGCACAAATAAACATGACATGAGCTTCAGAGAGAAGAGACAAACCGCTCATGGACCTAAACCTTTCATCACATCTGTTCATGCACTTTACAGTCACTCTTTTATTGAAGTAAACTGGGTATTTTGCTGGCCAATATCCTTTAATAGTTTGACACAGTTAGTTTATTTTATGTTGTCTGTGTTTGCTGTTGTAACAAGTTTTTTTATGTTGCCCTCGTGGTCTGGTCTCTTTTGCAAAACAAGAATTTAATCTCCAGAAGATTTTTAGCTTAAATAAAGAAAATGGACCATTAAATCAGGCCAGTTGTATCTCCAACCTCCTGTCCAAAGATTCAGAGTATTACTGGCACCAAGAGGGGGATGGCCTTCAGACAATGCCAAATATCAGAAATGATTATTTGAGAGGTTAAGTGTTGCTTTACACTATAAACAGTATTTATTACCACATTCTGCACATGCATTACAGTCAGAAGTGCTCCGACTTGAAGACGAAGCATAGTAATATGCTTTTTTTTGCCACATTTAAGACTTAATATAATAGTAAAAGTACAGGGTATTCTGGACAAAATAAGTGCTCTTCTAGCAACTGGGCTCAATTTCTTTCCTTTTAACTGTCATCTTTGAAACAATATTTTAACCATAATGTTAAATATTTAAATTCTTCACAGATTAACTATCTTAACTTTATACAACAGGACAAGTCTTTGCTAAAGCAGACTCTATTTGATCGCTAGCTGAGCAGTTCAAAGTATTTCATCATATAAACACGTCTGTCTATTTCCTGTGCCTGTTTCGACATACTGCAGAGAACTCTGCGAAGAGCGGGGCCGAGATTACAGCCCTGCAGCTGCCTGACCACATGGAAACCATGATTGTAGACCTGAAGAGTATATATAGCACCGGTCCACTCCTTAATGTTGTGTATTGTGGGTGGATGTACGCCCTGGCGGTGTAGTATGCACCACTGAATGAGGGGAATCACAGCCAAATTATACACTGCACACATGACATTTGGCACTGATATTGTCATGTGTCTATCCTACCCGTCTGCAGCGACGAGAGAAGTCTGAGAGTGGGTTGGCAACACTTCACATAAAATACTTACATACTTTTTTGTTTTTGCCCAATTGTCATCAGTCATGTATGCAAGTAGTTATAACGTGCTATTAAAGTTCCATTATGAGTTCAGATATAGACTCCACCCATGTTTTTCTAAAGTAGGGGCTCTGGTGCCCTTTGGGGCTGCCAGGGAAACACCAAGGGGGGCCACAGCAAATTTGATTGAGGGGTGAGGAAAGGATGAAGGAAGACGTGCAATTTTTAAAAAACTATGTCAAATTATTATTTTCATATTAATTATTTTATATTGTATACATTTATATATTGTATACTGTAATTTATTTATTTATATAATATATATATAAATCATATGCTCCACCTCTCTGTTTGTCTTCCTGTCAAAACATCATTTATCACATCAGAAGCTAATGGTTTTGACCTGGTGAAGCCTGTGTGCTCCATGAAGCTGCTCTGCCTCTGTTATTAGGCTTGCTTGCTAACATCTAACTTCTAACTTTCCACAGTTTTAGACATTTTTAAAAGGGAAAAGACCTGACAGAAAGACGAACAAGCTGACAAATAATAAGCTGTTATGATTTCAAAGAATTCCTGGCCAAATTAAAGTCACAAGTAACGCGGCAGAGAGTTTGGATGTACCACAGAATGCATTTTTTTTTCTTTGTTTACATTTTTTTGACAGTTGCTGCAGCATTGTTAATGGGTTTTAAAGTCATCTGGCAGAAGAGAGAGCCCTGTTATAAGCTACTGTTTTTTAACGAGCCAACATTTATTTAAATAAAGAAATAAAGGTAATAGTAATTATGGAAACTAATGAGAAAAACAACTTGCTACACTCAAATAAAGACATTCTAATTTCATGATATGCTAATGTGAAATTAACTTTAGACACGTTCAAGATCTTAATCAAGTTTTGTCTGTTTGACAGGGGAGGAGAAAAATCTTTCAGAAAATTCAGGCAAAAAATAGTGTTTCTCTCAGCTTCTGTAGCAGCTCCCCAGCTTGTGAGACTTTGTGCTGCTGCTTCTTCACTGTAACTGAAACAAATCAAATTCCGACGGGGTCACAACTGCCAAAACACAGCCCAAACAAATGTACCACATTCTCTGTGTCAATGCCCGCTAAGGGGAGAGAAAACAGGATGGAAAGCCCTCCAACACATTCCTTAAGAAAATGTGCACGAGGTGAAAGGTGAATGTGTATAAACAGCAAGAGAGAGCATGTTTATCGCCACGTGGGGAACGCGGACGTGAGAGATGGAGGGATAACAACACTGTTTTGTTTTTGTGTTCCTGTACCTCTGAGTTGAAGCGGATCTGGCAGACGTTACAGGAGATGACTGGCCGCTTTGTCTTGATCAGTGGTACTCCAAAAGTGTGGTTGATCACGGCCTTCTGCACCGGGTCCATCTAATGACAGAGGGGGAGACAGAAAGAGAGAGGACAGCAGAGATCCATGAGCTATAATTCATACTCATTTACTCACCACTGCTACAGCTCTGTGCTCCAGACATCCTGGTGCTAGAAGCCGGCAGGTCCAGCTATCATAATGATGTAGGGGGTGAATGTGTTGTGCCCTTCACCTTGACTGGTAGAGGCCAGTGTTTAATAGAAAATCCCTCAGATTTTCAGTGTGCCCAGGAGATAAAACCCTAAAGTCCAAATATCCAGATAACCGCATGGATAAGGTAAACAGACAAGAGTTTTTTTGAAACTGTCAAGTTTTTTCTTTACATACTTTACATACAGATCTATGCTTATGTTGTGTAAACAGGGGTCAGTGTTGACAGCGTGTTGCTACAACTGAGAGGTCCGTTGCATCCTGCCCAGGCTCAGGCCTCTGATCCGGACCAGGTCGCGGTCTCAGCCTGTCCCTGTGCTAATTGTTTCAGCTGGGACGTCCATCATTTCTGTGGTGTTAAGCACCTCGTATAAATTTATAGTTAAGTCGGGAGTCAATGGCGGGTGTGTGTTTCCACCGCAGACATTTGTCTGGAATTACACCTACAGCTAAAGCAGGCAAATTTTAAAAGATGATGTGGCACTTTATAGATACACAAAAGAAATGGAGAGAAACAAAAACCCTGGCCTGGAAAACGACATGAATATAATGCTTTGTGCTTTAAATTTGTACAGCCGTGAGGGAATGTTCCAGACAGTATTCCAAGTCTGATGCAAGCCTCTCAGTTTGAAGAGTCCAACAGACTCTAAATTACTCAATTTGGCTCATCACTACCTTTAATTTGGCTAATAACCAAGCTTTCCCTTAAGCTATCTTGCACCCAGAGCCACAGTCTCATCTGATGAACAAATGGCTCAAGACTGTGGCCTGAGGACAGACACAGAGAAAAGAGCAGCCACTCTAAAGAGACAACTACAACTCAAACGCAGACAATTCAAATTTCTGCACTGTGCTTGTTACTTGGCAACTCCAAAGTAGCAGAGTAAACAAAGATAGAAAGAAAGGGGGAGGAGGCCTGAGACATTTAGCTGGGTGACAGGATAGTGCAGAAACACACCAGCTGGAGGAGAGAATGAGTGAGTGGGAGAGGAAGATGAATTGGGGCAGATAGACAGAAAGTGGAGGGAGAGCCAGAGAAAGAGAGGCTCAGGCCGGACATCCTCACATTGCACATTCTTATCTTATTTGGCTCTCATTCTCATACTTCATGTTCTATGACTCGCTTTATTTTATCCCCCAGACGTGGCCAAAAGAGAGCTCAACTGCTGCTGTCTCTGTGATTTCACATGGATAAAAGTAGGGATATATATAAAACAAAGACATTAGTGGATGATAGCTGTCTGAGCAACTGCATGAATAGCTCAACGCTAACTGTGCATTAGCCAGCTGGAGATAAAATAGCAACCAACTTAGCTTTTTACTAAATTTTTCAAACCCAATGTTACCCCAACTCTCACATTACATACACACATAGCTGAAGAGCTGCGTGATGAATACTGTATGTGAGTGTCCATGCTGTGACCCATCATCAATCCTCTGAGCAGAGCTTAACAAGAGCTGAATAGACTTGGTGGAGTGACTGTAAACATGAATCCTGGGCCTCTCCCCAGCCGGTCAGTTCAGTGCTCTGGGTGTGGGTCAACTATGATCCATCCAGTTGATCCAGCTGTTGAAAACACAGTCCAGCTGCCAACAAGCCTCTTTTGACTGCAGTTCACATGGCCTCCTACCCAAAACGCTCTTTAAAACGTCCTCATGAAATAGGAGCAGAGCATTGTGATGCAACTGACGAGGGATTTTCCAAAATTAAGTCAGTCAGGCTTTGACCAATTTGGAGAAAATCAGAAAATTGTATTTCAGACTGGCTGTGTTTTACATTCACAGACAATGACTAAATCAATTTAATCTCTAAAATCTAGTTAGTGAGTTAGTTTTGGGAAACTGTCACGTCAGTTTTGAGTGTGGAGCTGTTTTAGTGTGGCGACAGCTCTGGCAGATGTAAGTAAACCACAGAGACCAGCATCACTCAGAGGTTGTGTCAACAGCTCCACGGAGCCTTAAGACCCAAACACCATGATGCCTTTTGTTAACACACAGCTTCCTCTGTGAGGAGAGAAGTCCAAAGAGCAAGCAAGCATCTCCCAGCACGACGGCATGCACCTAAACTCGCCAACATCCTCTTTTGTTGTCTTTATTTCACCTTCTTCTGTTTACTCTTCCTTCTCCTCACTCTTAATTTCTCTCTCTTTCATCCTCTCTTTGTTTCTCTTCTCTTCTCTTAGTGTGCTTGATCAATTCCCTGTGACAAAATGTTTGGGAGGGTTGAATCCCAGCAATGAAGAACGCACTGCTCTGTGACTCTCGGTGGGACCACTCTGGCAGTCACAATAAAGGCTGCACTGTGCCAGATAAAAACAGCCTTTGAAGCTCTAAGTTTTACACTGCTTTTGAGTTGTGCCCAGATTAAGACATGGACAGGGTAAAAAAAAAAACTAAAAAAAGCCTAAAAAAACCATCCATAAGCTCCAAGCATCAAGGTACTCACCTTCTTCTCCTCTGTGTCTGTGGAAGCTTGGAGCTGCATTGGTCCTCCTGTGTGTGTGCTGCTGGCCGACGTGTGTGTTTGGAGTGAGAGAGTGAGAGTGTGTGGTGCACCTTCCTCACTCATTCAGCCTCCTTGTTGGTTGTCAGTGCTGAATACAAACTAACTGACAAAAAAAAACAAAAAAAAACAAAAAAAAAAAAAAACAGAGCTTGTGCCTACTGATGCATTGCCAGCAAAGATGTCTTTGTTTTCCTCCTTTGGCACACTCTCTGCTTCTCTTTGAAATGCTCTAAGAGAAGTAGTGAGTGTATGCCGTCAGGATTTTCTCAAATCTCTGCCTCACTGTCTCTGTTATTCCCCCTGACACATCACCTTACAAGTGCCTGTCCCTTTTGTTTAGCCTTCCTCTGCTCTCCTCTCAGCTGCTTCTCTCTCTGCGCCTTACGCTCCTCCGTACATTCCCTCACTCTACTACCCTTCCAGTTTTCTCCTCCCCTTCTCTCTCTCTCTCTCTCTCTCTCTCTCTCTTTCTCTCTTCCCTGTTTTCATGCATACTTGATCTGTCCAGATGCAGTCAGGATTGTGTTTCCCACTCTCCTCCTGCTCGACCCCCCCTCACTCCTCCCCAAGTTCACACCATCTATCAGATGTCATCATCAGCCCCTCGGGCTTTAAACCCAACCCACCAACCCCCAACCAAACCACACATGAATACACAAACTTTCACAATACTTTTCCCATCTGCTCTCTTGGTGGTTTGAATACTTAAGTGATGCCTCTCAGACAAACAACAGGGTATATTATACCCAATTCAGCCCCATGAGAAACTTTGCAAAACCTACTGTTTGAACTGATCAGCTTCAGTCTGAAAAACCTGCAGAGGCAACAGGTGTGATGAAATATCAGTCAATTAATATGGTGCAGGAATTAAAGGAGACTCATAGGAAAGTGTGAAGTTGTCAAGAAAAAGAGTGAAAAAGAGATAAAAGGACGGCTGACAGCAGGTAAGATTCAACAAGTCAGCAAGCAGCTTGATTAGACACCTTCATTGAAAATTCCTGACTCTGCAGCCTGAGCAAGTCCGCATGCAGGACAGGCAGGCAGGCAGGCTGCTTGGCTCCGAGGTGTGTGAGTGCACGTCTACATCAGGACCAGCTGCTGCAGATAAATAATTCAGCCTCGTCACTGTCCAGAAGCACATTTGGCGAGACAGGCAGGTAGAGGACAAATCACATTAGAGGACCATTAAAGCTGTATATGGCTTTAGGAGAGGCCATTCCTCCACTATAGGGCTAATAACCCTCAATGCAAGTCTCATTAAGACTGTACAAACTCAGCATAGATCACTTATTAGAGAGCAATAGAATAACTAGCTTCTAGCTGTGTGCAGGGACATTTCTCAGTGTTATTGCTGCTTTAATACCATGTCTCAATTGAACTATTGAGCATATTCAAGTTACTCACAGTGTGCTGTGCAGACACACAGCAGGAGGCTTTTAAAAACTAGTTGCGGTACCTTTAATTTGAAATAATCCCCGTTCAGGCTTCATTCATATTATCATATGAAAGAGATGAGACTCCAGCAGAGTCACTGTGTTATTGTTTAAACATCTTTCTGCCAAAATAACGCAGCAAGTTATAAAATATAGTCAGTGATGTAAACAGAACTGCAAACACTTACTCTATTACTCTAGGTCTTCCTGTATACATTTACTCAACTGCAAAAACACTAAATTAAACATAAAAAAATGTCTGTGGGAAAGCTGAAGGCCACGACTTTCTCTGTAGAAAAACATCAAGAGACAGGCTTCATTAGCAGCAACCAAAGTTGTGTCTTCAAATTTTTGCATTTTTTAACAGTTGCAAGATTCATACCCCAGGCATTTCCCCTAGACCTTTCAGTCTAGTACCAACTGTACCATCAGGGTAAGTGTGTCAGTTAGCTGTTTTTCTATTTAATACGATGCAGTAAAAACATTAAGATACTGCCAATGTGTATGTGCCAGTATGCAGTGAAGCTATAAGGTCAGAATGTCCTCCAAGCCTCTCCTATGGCCCCATCTCCTGGCCACAGGGCTGTAAAACACCGCCCAGGGCTGGCTCGCAATCATCACCAGCTATTAACATTCACAGCATCCCTCCGGACCTTCAGACATAGTTAACGTTCTGAAGAAGCGAATGGGGAGCAGAGGGATGTTACAGAGTGAGGGAATAGAGAGAGAGAGAGAGAGAGAGAGAGTCAGAAGGAGGCAGCAAGACAAGAAAGAGAAAGCAACAGAGATTTCTGGGATGTGCGAGCAGACGCAAGAGTGGAAACTGAGTGCCTGCATCATTTCCGTATCTCTATTAATCCATGTCTGCTGGGTGCACTGCAGCTTTAACATCAGTGAGAATGCTTCCACTTATGTCATGGCCCACGGAGGGCTATTAAAATGGCTGTATCGTTAAAATGTGTTTAACAGTGGCCTGGCCTCATGTTACTATCCCTGTAGTACTATACGCGGTCAGAGCACATGCCAGATTATGTCCAATTAGTAACTGGAGACTGCCGTGCCTCACTTTTGCAAACTGCAGCCAAATATACCCGGCTGACTTATGGGGAAAAATGTTGCAGATATTGTCCGAGAATAGCATTGCCTGGCATACTGTACATACAGAGTTCACTGATTTTACATATTGCTGACAAAAAATGTGTTGACATTCCCTAATGGAGTTTGAAGGAGCAGGCGGCACATTATGCTGAGCTGGTGAAATGCTAAATGTCTCTACGGTCTAATCCAAATGATAAAATGTTAGTCAAGGCCCGGGGAAACAGGAAGATCTCTCTCCGTTAAAATAAATACCACATCAAACAAACTGTGGTGTTTGAAGTGCACGGCTATAAAGATGGCCTCAGAGCTGCTCTTTAAAACTGTGCTTTGAATTACGGAACGGGACAGAGTGTGTGAACATGGATGAAGACAGCCTCAGTTACAACCTGTTTCCCCGTCAGTTAGGCCTGTGGATAACAACATGCATTCTTGATGTGGGTAAAGCAGCATCTGTGCAATTCAAAGACGCACTTTAAAGCTACTCAAAGCTTTAGAGAACTATATGTTAAACACAACAGTAATTATAAGCGCTTTTGAAAGCTTTGTGGAGGTAAACACACTGATATTGATGTTTTTCCATATTTTGAGGAGATGGTCCTTCGTCTTTGTTTCCCATCATTCCACTGAGGGAGTCAGAAGACTGCAGCATGTATGTGTGTGTTTGTTCGTGTCTGAGTCAACTCTTACAGTGTTGAAGTTGTGGAAGAGGCTCATGCTGTGCGGAGGGGGGGCGGTCTCCATGGGGAACTGCAGGAAGGGCTTCATGTCCAGGTGGGGCTGGATCATAGTGGGGGTCCGCAAGAACGTCGGCACTGCAGGCCCGGCCCGGTTTATTCCTCCTACACACACACACAGAAAAAAAAAACAGAGGGATATAAATATACATGTTACATTCTTAGAATTTTTATTTTGAAAAACAAAATTAAAACTGGTTCCGTGTTTGTTTTGATAATTAAGATAAATACTGGCATTCTGGTAATATACTTATAAAAAGAATAAAATAAAAACAAAGATAGAGAAAAAAAAATTAACTGTGTAGCTTATTACAGATTGCATGCTGTGGAATGTGCCACTGAATTCCAAAAAGGCACAATAAGCCATAATTGCACCGCAAAGCAATTATTTCTCTGCAGACATCGCTAAGCTCTGTAGCACCCCAGTGGAGCACGCAATCTCTAAACTGTGAGAAAAAGCAGCGTTTGGGCCGTTAAGGACGCTTGAATGATTGCTGTGGACAAACGTTCTGGTTTTCAAGACAAGTTGGCAAGACTCAAGTGCCAAAGTGCAGCAGCACTGCTGAGCACAAATGCTGTGGTACTGAGGGTTTTGTTGGCTTTGTGGGATTCACATCAGCGAATCGTTTCATTGTACCAAACACATTCGCATCAAATGAAGCAGGAATGCCATGAAGAAGAAAAGGATGCCACAGAGGCAGCGGGGGATTCCTCTTATCCACCTGCCTGCTGGTCTCCTCTCTTCTTCTCTCCTCTCCTGGGAGATATCTGCAGCTTGATGATAATGAGTTTCATCTCAGCGTGTGTTGCTTTGTGTCATCCCGACTTGTGCACCAGAGCTGGATCACTTGATTGTGTCTAATTATGGAGTGACTGAATCAGAGACTCTGATTCCTCTGCTCTCGTCTGACACATGCTCCCTGGCTTTGAACGTATCCCTCATGCTGTCTGAGTAGATTTTCACAGGAGTTGAAACACAAAGTCACTTACAATGTATTCACCACTGCAGGAGTACCCTTCACACACACACACACACACACACACACACACAAAAATAAACGCACACACCTATGCACTATGTCAATGTTTAATTCCCCCATAAAAGCGTGCAAGGCTGTCATAATGATACACGGCTCCTATTCTCGTCATTGCTCCCATCTGCCTGCTCTTCCTCTCCTCCTTATCCCCCCTCGTCTCCTCTTTAACCTCTGTCAAGGATGATAGTGATGGGGCCCACACAGCAAAACTCAGCCTCAGCAAGCTCTTAGATTAAGCCTCTTAATATCCGCAACTGGATTTCTGTGGCTTTCAAAATTCCCCCGAGACTTAAAGCTTCGCTGCTCTCCTTTTTGGGATTGCTCTAAGCTACTCTCTCGCTCCGTTACTTGCTGTCCCTCGCTCCGCTTCCTACTGCTATTCGTTTCTACCTGCCTCCACACTTTCACATGGTAATTTGAGCATTATTTGACACCTCTGCATTTTCATCAAGCTTTATGTCAACCGAATGTGATCAGAGAAAATAATACGACTGCCGCATTGGAGGAATATGGTGTCGGCAGATGCAGACCCTGAAGTTTGGATTAGAGAGAGCAAGAGAGAGAGAGAGACAGACTGACTTTGTCAGGCTGAGTGAAAGTGCTGTCTCAGCTGAAGCCCAGCTGCCTTCTGATGCGCATCTGTGGGCCTCGAGGTGGAGAGGACTGCATCATTATATCTTGCTGGGTATTTAAGCTTCTTCTGCTCAGCAAACCACGAATGCGACATGTTCACATGTAGACACAAACACACGCAACACATTCTAACAGCATGAGAAACATGTCTGCGGCTTTGTGCTTATTAGTTTTCTAGCTGGTGGATTGTCACACCATCACAGGCTGACTCAGCACTGTACAGCTCCTCACTATCATACACAAAACATTTTTGCTGCATTTCAGTATAAATATTGAAAAAGTTTGTGTTGTTTTTCCAAAGTAGAGAGTCTCGCACACTTTTAAAATATGCACATCGGTAAAACAAAAATCCAGTTTCCTCAGTCGGTCTGTTAAGATGAGCTCCTCCTGGATGCTGTTTGTTTTCCTGAGAGAGGATGGGAGGTCCTGTAGCTGCTCTCTCCTCCACCTCTACCTCGGTGACTGATGAAGGCAGCACCTCCTTTGGCGCTGCAGCACCATCAACGTGACTAATACACTGCCTCTTGACTGCATTTATCATGACACTATACCACATGTTGATACATGGTCTGTGTGCCTGTGTTCTTGTGGCTCTTTGTGCAACTATGTGTGCATGTGCATGCTTGCGTGCATGTTTTAGCTTGGAAGGAGGGACACTGTGTTAGCTGAAGTTGCGCAGTGGTAATGTTTGTGGCTCCCGAGTGAGTCTGCTCTTGAACATGAAGACTGTTACTGGCAGTGGGTCAGCCAGCCTCTGGCAGGCAGACAAACAGAGAGATTGGCTGACCTGAGAACAGAATGTGTCTCTGCTGCTGCAGCAGCAGGAGGAGCTCAAATTCTAAAGAACTAACTGGAGCTGAAGACCAGAAAACAGAGAGAGGAGCAGTCGTCCTGGGAGCAAAGACAGAGCTAGAACCATCAGGGACACTGTTTATGTGTATGTGCATGTGTGTGTGTGGAGGCATGTGTGTGTGTGCGCGCATGTGTGTGTGTGTGTATCAGTGTGCATAAATCATGGTGTGGTTTGCCTTCATCTCCTACTGTATAATTAGCCCATTAATTTAAAGCTCTCATTGGGGACCTCCTCACAGTAAATCAAACAAATCACTGTATGTTGCAGGAGTGTGCCTGTGCGACCTGTGCAAGTTTTTGTGCATTTATTTGTTTGTGCCGTGTGTGTGTGTGCATAAGTGAATGTTTGCATGTTGTCCCACCAGGCTCTGCTACACACATTGACAAAGTCTTGCATTAGAGCCAGAGCTAATTAAATGGTAAGCCATGAGTGTTTATCACTAAGCAGTAGAACAAGACAACATGAAATAGTAAAACCACAGTTCACACTGCATCGTTACACCATATACACCTCACATAGGGCTGTAACACGAGTACTGAATAGATTCACTGATTAATCAACTGGAAACGGTGGATAACTGACAACAATTTGGAGTATGATTAAAAATTAGAACACAAGCTTTTCAAATGTCAGGATATGCATCTTGACTCCTCTTGCATATGACGGCAAATGTAATATGTTTGGATTATGGCCAACCTGTCAAAAACAAGAATCTAGACATAAATCTCTTGCCTCAGGAAACTGTGATGTGCATTTTACATACATTTTCTGCATTTTCTGGCCTGACTGCTTTTTAATAAGAAATTAAAATGATTATGGACAGAAATAATTGAAAATCAATAATGAAAATGGCTCTAAGCTGCAGCCCCAAGTAGATCTAAAGCTAATCACTGCATGCAGAAGTAAGCATGGACAAAACAGTGTTTTTACACTGTATACTGCCATATTCCCTCCCTCTGTTCTCCCAACTGGCATTTGGAGCCTGATCTGTGCGAATGTCTGAATTAGACAGAGTGACAGACAGGCCAGCTTGGAAGTGCTGAGAGAACTCAGACGGTGATTTGGATGTTGTTAAATCCTCTGACACGCCAGGAATCCTACCAGGCTCGCAGAGGCCATAATCAGAGCTCTTAAACGGCCTGTGGGACATCGCCAGAGGGCTCAGTGTTTCAGCCAGTGACTTTTACGCCTCTCTCTTCGTGAGGACCATTTTGAGTATTTGACTTTGAGCTCAGGGACAGTTATGGTTAGAATTTTTATTTAGATTCTAGATTTGAATTAGAGAAAAGGTTTGGGAATACTCATAGGCATTTAGCCGTAATGGTCTGGATTGAAGGGCTGGAAATGCATGTTAATAAGGGCCCTCCGAAGTGTACACGCATTTAATGTTGTGTGTGTGTCAGTGGGAAGCCCACACTTGCACAAAAAAAGGATGTTCACACTGTCTTAACACATGCGGAGATAAGAGGGAGACAGACAAAGGACAAAACAGGCTATTTGCAGGAAGAGGGAAAGGGCAAAGAGTTAAAGATGAAGTCTAGTGCAGAGCACTGTAGATACACACACACTCACATACACACACTTTACACAAACGCACACACATACACAAGAGAAGTGTGTTTGGGTTTGAACAAGTGGGGGAAAATAACAAAAGAGTGATGTGCAAATAACAGACTGAAGACCATAGTTTTTTATATGGTTACTGCCTGTATTTTGTGTCTCCCACCTCATGCAATAATTATGATGCAGATGCAGGATCATGATGGTGTTAAAAACAAAAGCTCAGAAACTATTCCAAACTCAGAAACAACCACATCATGAATAAACCAAAATCGAGTAAAAATATGCTGTTTAAAGGGGTTTCACATCGTAAGTTTCAAAATACTGTTCTTTTCTATCATAAAATAGCATTTCATCAATACTATGTTAGGTTAGTTAACCCATAAAGGACTCTGATGGTTACAGTGAAAGTCTAAAAACTGGAGCTAATAGAGAAGGAAAACAGCAATGAGTGCTTTTCTTCTCTCTGCTGCGAGACAAAAAGCTGTTTCCAGAAATCTAGGCTAAGAGAATCTTTTCATGTCTTCAGATTATCTAACAGACTGTGTAGGTTGTGCCACACTGTGCTCAGCCTTCTTTCCCAAGGGCGTTGGGTGCATTCAGGAGAGAACAATGGGAGCAGGGTAGTTGGCACCAGGCAGGCTGGACAGGCACAGATGTGCCAGGGTCCTTGGCAGCAGAGGCAGGGAGAAGGAGGTGGTAACAGTCAGGCTGCCAACTTGCCTTTCTGCAGGGCCGTGAAGTGGGCACCTGTCCTCCACATGGCCCAGAGGGGAGGGAGACTATAGGACTGCTATAGTTTATAATCAGTGCTGCTGATATGTTTGATGTTGGAGTGCTACAAACAGAAACATTGAAAAGATTCATTACATTTGATTACACTTGGCCACATTGACATAATGGAACGACAACTGAGAAATACTTTTAGGTATCTTAAGGTTTTGTGCCACGCAGCAGCCTCAGTGATTATCTGTGCGGCGTTCATAATTTACTGTAACGACCTAGTATGTGGGGCATATTGAGATTTCAGACTAACTGCTGGCTCTTAATCTTTTGAAAACCTGCCCTCAGCTTCTGAATGCATTATTGAGAGAACTCTGAGTCAGTGAGATGATTTAAAGAGACCAGGGGCTGCACTGGGAGCTTCCTCAATAAAACCCCCAGCATAGTCTCCCTCATCAAACCTCTTTTTCACTGCCTCTCTATCTTCCTCATGCACACACACACACACAACATAGTAGACCAGACACTGTAGAAACACCATTAGCAGCTCCTCAGAGCCAGTCTGACAGTTCAGAGGATAGTGGCTGTCCGCACACTGACTAACTCAAGGAAAAGATTCAAACTAGGGTTGCCAGACTATTTCGTAACCACTGAGGAGGAGAACTCTCATGACCTAAAACGACTGGCTTATTATTATTACAGTGTTTATAGTCAGGCAGAGCTGTCACATTTTTCTGTTATGTCCCTACTACTTCATATGGGTTTTATTGGGTGACGGATGGTTGGCCATCTGTCCGTCTGTCTCCGTTTCTCTTACCATCTCTCTCATGTCTCACTCTCATTCACTCCTTCCCTCCCTCATGATCAGCTCAGTGTGTATTCAGTGCTGTACACAGCTGTGCCTGGGCCTACAGGAATAGCCAATTCATCTCAGCAGTGGAGGCAGCGAGATAGAGCGCGGGCACACGGGGGTACATGAGGGAGAGAGAGAATGAAAATTTGGTCCTGTTCCTTTTAGTATTCCCTTCCAGTCGCACTCCCAGCAGGACAGTGTGCCTCCCTTTTACCTGACCGCAAGGGCAATCAACAGAATCACAAGCCTGGCCGAAAGCCCCGCTCAGATACACTCACACTCTCGGGTTTGCAGATACATAAGCACATAGGAGAAAAATGCATGAAAACGCACATCAAAGATCTACGAATGCATGTGCACACAGGTACACACACACACACACACACACACACACACACACACGGTTTTCCTTGAAGATTTAATTCACTTTTTCTTAAAAACAGACTCACACTTCAATGCACCCACTTTTTCGCATATAGAGGATTATCCAGCCAGGCCCATGAAAGGCAACATTCCTCTGACTCACATGTCTCTCTGCCTTCATACCCTTGTCCATCATAAAGCAGCTGACTCTGTTTTAAGTTTGCCTTTTCACATCCACACAGACACACTCTCTCGCCTTCGTTTAAAGCACAGGATCAGCCTGATGCCTCACCTGTCACCTCAGGATCCTGCAGTACAGAGCACTGCGTAAGTCATTAGCCCTGAGTGTTTGTCTGTTGGCTGTATCCTGAGCTGCTTACGCTCCCTGTACAGACAGCTGTGGCATCAGCAGCCTTCTTCCAGATAGCGAGGACTGAATTATGGACTCACATCCTCTGACTCACAGCCAGTGATGCGCTTCATCAGAAAGAGCACTGAGTCCAACAGGACTCACATAGTTCTGGGAGACACAAGGTGAAGCTTTCCACTTTCAAGCCAATTCTGCAAAGAAAAAAAAAAGCTAAATTTGAGCTGTATGTATAACTGAAAATGACCACAAGAGTGTGCTGCTGAGCCCCTCTGAAAAACTTCAAAGCAGCTACTTTAAGTTCTTATTTTAGCGCCTGAAAACGATAACAAAATCTAAAAAAAAACCACATGTTCCTATCAAACTTTATCTTCCTAATCTTTTCTAATCATGGTATGCTAATTTTTAGCTTGCTATGAAGGTTAATACATGCATGAACGGTAGGTGGATGCAGATAAAGATCTGTTTGATTTGCTGCCTGGAACTGCTGGTGTTATGCTACGCTTTAATGGGAGGATTATGCAAGGGAAAAGCTGGGAAAGCTGAAACTAGTTTCATTGCCTCAAATGCCAGTTGGTTTCTCTGTGCATTTGTGCTACATGTCAGATACTTGCGTATTTGTATACGTATGTGTGCGTGTATGTGTGTGTGTATGTGTGTGGGTGTGTGTCTGTCTGGCAGAATGTTTGCTTGGGTGCATGACAGGTAGTGTTAAAAGGTAATGTGAGCTCAGTTACTGTGAAATGATGCAGCGGACGCTACTTAAGACCTCAGCACAGTGCTAAGTATTAGTCAGAACATGTCTCAGTCCTTAATCCAAATGTACGCACTGCAGTGAGACTCATGAAAGCACACACACGCACACACACACGTCTGCAAACAACCCTACACCACAGTGCAGTGCCAGTGAAATGTGATGAGTTACATAAATGGCTTTCAAATAATGTGGCTTTGTTTCTGAGTTTTCTGTTTTGTTGTGTTTTGGCTTTTTTTGCTTGTGGCAGTGTAGCCCAACTGCATAGGTAACATATTTGTGTACATTTTTCTGCATCAGTGGGAGGGTGTTAAACTTTCCCCTCTAATTACAGGTCTCAGATTTTACCCAACCTACCAATTTGGAGAACGGCAATTTTGCTAATTTCATTGCACCGTAAGGTACAAATAAAATACAGTCTGCATGTGTGGTATAGGACTCTGAAAAAAAAAATGCCTGAGCATCAACAACAAGGTCAGACAAAGTTAAAATGGCTCCAATGAGTGATCAAAGTCTCACACACATTGTTGACATATTTTAGGTGGGCACACAAACACACATGCACTCACACACACACACAGGACACCAGAAACTCAATATGTCGCCCTTTGCAACCTGATCAGAGAACTTAATTCCACACAAGTCCATTTCAAGAGCAGCGTCTTATTCAAAATACTGGCATATGAGAAAACACCAGACACACACCAGCTCTTCAAGACACACACACACACATACACACACGCACACACACACACAAAGATAAGGCAGAGTAAACCTTCAGTCTCTCCCAAGGAGGAGTATTGTGCATAATGACAGAGTGGATGGGGTGGTAATGACAACCTAGTGAGATAATATGACAGTGGCAGGCCCCAAAAAGCCCCCCAAAAGATCCTACCTTGATCTCTCCTAAGTAGCTAAATCAAGGCTGGGAGGATTTAATTGCCAGTCTGTCTCTTTGGTAGACACAGAGGAGTTCGCTGGGGATTCCAGGAGAGACAGAGAGAAGAAAGATAGAGGCTGAAATTGGATGGAATGAGGGCGAAAACAGCGCACCTCTGATACCCCTGCCTACCTTTTCTATCAGCCCTCAACTTCACAACACAGTGTCTAGAATATACATTAGGGCCGATGCACGTGCTGGAGTCACATAGGCAGATGCACAACCCCTTTAATCCTGCAGATAAATCTCCTGTTGGCTTCTCATCCGGCAGCAACTAAACTTTTGGAGATTGTTAGGGTTTGTTACTTGGGAGGTTGAGGGATTGTGTGCTGGTACATGACGCAAACACATAGACAGCACCCGCATGCTGACATGCACATACAGGCACATGGATCTAGTGTGCTGATCTCTCCAGAGTAGGTTGTGACCTTTCTGATTCATACTGTAGATATGCTGTAGAGCTGCGATCAGCCTGCAAAGCCAAATCCTTTGACTCAGTAATTTTCCCTGTCTTTTTTACACTGGCTCTGTATTATCTATCCATCCAAGGGCACTAAAGGTGGGCTGGAAAAATGATACAGCTGTATTTCTTCCTGCATGACTAATATCCTGATTGTCTCTGGTTCCACCTTAAATCAATGACAGCTCTGATGATGATACTTTAAGAGAGTAGCCGTATGGTGGGCTTCATGTTGCAACCTGCACCAACCCATTCAGGACAGGATTAATACACATAATGAAAATACGCCTGAATTGGCCTCAGTCACATCACATTCCAATGAGATATTTATCTTCATAGCACCTTGCGTGATGAAAGCATGTAATTAAGTTTGAACTAGTGCAGGTACAAAATCATTTTGCAATGCAGGACTTAGCTAGTGCAGTCTGAGCTTGTGTGTACGTGCGTGTGTGTGTGGTGATGGAGAGTGTTTGTGCTGTTTTGAGGTCAGTAATGACAGACAAATAGCTGTCAGGGCTAATGGGAGGGGACAGCTGGGGCTGATGGGAACATAGAGAGAACAGCGCAGCACAGCTCAACACAGTCCGACTGTGGCAACACAGCACTGCTACAGTGTTCACACAGAGAGAGAGGGTCACAATGACAGCACATCACAAACACACACCCCTGCATGGTTTTAGGGCACTGGCTAACATTTATTCTCTAATATAGCACTAACCCTGACCCACATGGTTACAAAGCAAGCCCTTTTTACAT
Source organism: Acanthurus leucopareius (assembly GCA_029814765.1). Taxonomy (NCBI): domain Eukaryota; kingdom Metazoa; phylum Chordata; class Actinopteri; order Acanthuriformes; family Acanthuridae; genus Acanthurus; species Acanthurus leucopareius. The sequence continues at coordinate 13,643,155 of JAQMCX010000002.1, read as the reverse complement.
AACCCTAATTCTAGGAGGGGAAGAATTATTCAGATCCTTTACCTAAGTAAATAGATGCCAAAATAGTCCTGTGTTCAAAACCTTGCTTAAGTATTCAGCAAAAAATTACTTAAAATATTAGACATAAAAATACTACTGTGCATAAAAATTGTTCCTGCTAGTGTTTTACTCTTATTAACATATATAATGTTTTTAGGTTAATATCACAGATGAATTAATGTATAAGTTGCATTTTACAGCTGTAAATGTTTAAGGTTGCAATAAATTTAACTAACCTCTTCATATACTGTTAGGTAGTTTGGTTTACAGCATTGCATTATATTTGATAAGATCATCAAATGTTTGCAGAATTGCTGTCCTATAAGAATCACAAGAATTAAGAAGTCACTTTTCATAAGCTCAAAAAAACAGCTTTTGTTTCAGTTTTGTGACAAGGTTTTTTCCAGATTATCTAAAGGGGTTTTTTAATAGTTTGTGTTGCTGAATAAGTCAGAGAATTAATTCTAAGGAACTGCAATCCTTCAGTTTATGGTAATAATTTAAGTGCAATTACTTTTGTGAGATATTTTTTTTTTTTTTTTTTTACTGGACAGGAATGATACAAAAACTTGTAATCTGAAAAATAAATAACTAAATCATAAAATAACTAAAGGTGTAGGGGAAAAATGCAGTGGAATAAATCTTGCATTATTTGCCTCTGGGGTACAAGGCAGTAAAAGTATAAAGTAGCATAAAATGGAAACACATAAGTAAAGTATAAGTAATTCAAACTTAAGGTATGAAGTCATTTAAATTCCAGCACTGCATAAATCAAATAGAAATCTAGACCGTCAAAAGAATATTCTCACTAATACTTATGTTTTGAGTAATGGACTTTCACTGCCTGTAGGCTTTATAGGTAATTTTCTTTTTCGCAGACAGCAGCCACTGTACAAAACTGGAAAGTGGATTTTTGCTGTAATGTTGAATTGTATGAAAAGTTTCTATGGATATGTGACTTTTTGCCGTGACTCACTGTTGGAATACATTGTAACTGTGAATTTAAGCTGACAATATAAGCTGCCAACCTCAGACAAGAAGCAAGTGACAGAAGCATTTGATACGCAAAAGATTTTCAGTCCTTTGGGTCTCTGTATGTTTCCAAACTTGTGACAACCAAGAGAGCACAGAGGTTAAAAAGAGTACACACAACAAAAAGACTGTGCAGTTACACATTACAAGGCTGAACGACATTACGTGTTTTTCTCTACTGTTACTGCTATGATCGAGTATTGTAGAAACAGGCGTGTTAGTATTTTGTCGGGCTAAGAGAGCAGCATCCTATTGGCTTTATACCAAGAGGCACCAGCAAGCTTCATCTGGAACAAAGGGAACATGGAAGGAAAAGGACATTTTGTTGGGAAACTGGCTAATATTAGCGTAGAAACACAACAGTAACTATAAAATGTTGATCCCAAAATGTTTTCAGTGATATAACAAAAAAAAAAACCAGATAGAACTCCAGCAACTACTGTAAAAGGACAAACAGGGTCAACACAGATTCCATATTCCTGCCCTTCATCTCTTCATCTGTCCTCTTTTAATTCCCTGCTGTCTGCTCTCTTTCGTTCTCAGGTTTCTATCTTTTTATGTATTTTTCTTTGTGATAAATGCTCCTCCCTTGGCTGAGGGCCAGTCAGGTTTGTAAGATGATCACAGGGTTGTCCATTGGAGATGCGTCTGAATGTCTCTGGCTGTAGGCAATGTCTGGGTCTGTGACGGATGGACTGCTGGAATGTTAGAGAGGAGGAACCGGAGCGTTGCTTTGTTGTGTCCGTTGAAAGGCAGTGATCCACTGCAGTAGAGGGAGATTAGACTTATGGCACTGGTAGAAAAGGAAGAGAAAATGCTGTTTGTGTATCAGTGCACAGCAACCGGGACAGAGGGATAGAGAATTGGGGAGAGCAGACCAGAAAAAGAGGGAGAGAAGGGAACAAAAAGGACAAGGTGACATTCTCAGTCTGAGGAGGCAGCACAGCGGAACATGTTCCTTCTCTGCCTCTCTCCACCTGTCCTCTGTTGTCCGTTGTTTTACTCCCCGCAGCCTGTTCCAATCCACCCCCACTTGTTCCCTGCCACCCAGCCCCCACCCAAACCCACATTTCTCTCCCATCTCCTCCCTTTCTTCCCTTGTTCGAGGCGGTGGTCACACACCCAGGTGGAACAATAGCCAGTGACTTTATTCCCATGCACCTCCCAGAAACCTGTGCCCTCAGGTATGGAATTCTATCACTCAACCACAAACAGGTGGATCAACCTAAATACACTCTGGAGGACGACAACAAAGGCATCAGATTCTCTCCAAGATTAGACCCCCAGCTCTGAGGGAGAGAGAAAAGAAGAAGACATGATGAAGTGGTAAAATGGGGTCTTGGGGATTTGAAAAAATATATACCTGAGCTCTTCGAAGACCAGGAACCATAATACTCCCCTGCCCGGTGTTTACCAGTCCATTTCATTGACTTCTATTCCCCAAGGAGGGTAGAGGGCAACATGCTATCAGCCTAATAGAGTGGGGGAGGAGACTATGTGTTTGATGGCCACTGCTTTCGTTTCAGCCCCGCAGTGTATTGTCTATGAATATGGAGTAGCTCGAACAAACGAGCATGTCCTCTAACATGGTGCTCTCTGTTCATCCCCTGGCAATCCAACCACAGCCCAATCTTTCTAAGTGCTGGGGGTTCTCGTCTGTAATGTCACTTGTCATTGGTGTGACCACTGATGACACTTTTTGTTTAAATCAGCATCCATCACTTCCCCCTTCTGCAAAGAATTTCAGGCAGCTGGGGAGGTGTGTCCGCTCAGAGAGTCAGGACGAGCTACTGAGAATTTTTAAAGGTTAAAAATCTGTAATTCAAAACGCTGAGCTGAAATAGTGTGCTAACATAATGCAACTGAGACTATGTAAGTGAAAACCCACACAAAAAGTCCCCCCATGGATGCTTATTCCCCTGGCATAGCTCATTATATGAAAGAGGGAAACCTCCTTGAGCCAGACTTGAGCTCATTTGTCAAAGCAGAGAGCAATGCCCCCCGCCCCCCCGGCTCATGCACAGAAGCTAAGTCGAGAGCAAGCTTCATGCTTTTTCATGCCACCTCCCACACCTTCAAGTTCAGCCGAGGCATATTCAGCATATTTTTTCATGATAGCAGGTGATGCATTATTCATTGAGTTCTGGTTGATCTTGACTGTAATAAATCTCTGGTCTATAGACACGTGGACATGAGCCCGCGCTCACTTACGCACACAGAAGTTGCATCCGCCAGTGTTTATGCATGAATACAGAGGAAGTGAGCATCTATGAATCACACCCCGTGGTGAGATCTTAAACAAAGAATACCATGGATGAAAGGAGCACTGGGCTTTTGAAAAGCTACTCGAAGCAGCATGGTAATGAGAGTAATGAGGATATCAGACGCTGAACGTGGTGCAATATGCTTGTTAAATGTGACAGCTGAATTACATCAGAGGTTCACCCCTGTGAAGCGAGACACCGCTGGAGCAAATATTCACTCCCTCGGCTGAACATTTCCTCAGTTAACATTAACATTTAAGGACAACTTACTGTAGGAGTGAAACTGTTCACACTGAAAACAAAATGAACAACAAGGATAACAGCATAGTGACAGGCAACACTGGTCCCAAACTGGAGGCTCATAGGAAAACATAGCCTGAAGATGGCTAATGGACAACTCCACAAAACTTATACATTAAAATCAGGTGACTAGTCACAGGGAGTGGTACTGAGTCTGTGAAAACAGATGTGTAATGTCCTCTGTGGCTCTGAAGGGAGTCATTTTTGGTTTGGAGATAATATGTTTTCTTTAGAGTCATTAGAGACTGGAGCCTGGAGTTTGAAAGACATTGGTGTCTAGGTTCTAATGGAAGGATGATTGGGTTGTATTCTGAGAAAAATATATTTTTGGATTCATATTAAACCTAAAAGCTGAAATATTTCTGAAAAATCCATTTCCACCATTCTTTTTTAATCTGCCTCTTGCGAGTCACCCAAATTCATTATAGTGAAATGTGAAGCCACTGGAGTGCTTTGTTAAATAAGGTACTAAAACGCTGTAGTTTGTCATTTTAGAAAAAAAGCTAATTCACTTTCAGGCAGAGAAGTAGATGAAAAGGTCAATACCACTAACATGTCTGTTTGTGAATATAAGGCTCTAATCAGTAGCTGTTTAGCTTAGTGTAGCACAAAGACTGGAAACAAGGGTAACAGTTAGCATGGCAACAAGCAGAGACTCCAGGAAGGTACCAGTCAATTTCCAGTTTTCATTGCAAACAAACTATATATAGAACTATAAAAATATAATACGTTTATTTGTACATTTTTAAGTTTTGGTTGGAAGGGTTTTTTTATTCTTGTAACTATATTTTTAAATAATAAATGTGCTAATTAAACATTTGGCAACATCAGCCTCTAAAATTGTTATTTTTTTACTTTTTCTTCCTCACTTTTCCACTCTGCCTTTTCACTGTTTTCATCTTTCAACCAGTTTATTTCTATTTTCAATTCTACTTTTGTCTTGATTTTATTCTATTATGTCCCACTTGACCTATGACATCATATTGATGGAAGGATCCACTTAAAGAGGTGAGGAGCTGATGATGGTCTGTACCACTTCATGTACCTGCTTCAAAGTATAGATGGCCAATTAACATTATTGGGGCTGTTTAATCCCCAGTCAGATGGGCTGTTCCAGCATCAAGTGAGCTGCGTCTGGCTGGTCAAACTTTTTCCCCTCATGATGGTCCTGACATTGTGGCAGACTACATGGACCAGTCCATCTGGCATTTCCCAGAATTGCCAGATTGCCAATCAAAGTCCATTACTTTTTATAGTCTTTATGCTAAACTAAGCTAATCAGCTGCGATCTGTACACTTCTATTAAAAAGACAGATATGTGAGTGTTGTCAGTCCATCGAACTTCTTCTAAAGTGTTTTTCCCAAACTGTTGAAACTTTTCCTTAAACCTTGATTATATGGCTACCAATGAGTTCTGAGCCTCATGATTAAGTCTCACAGTTAATATGGTATTTAAAGTAAGTGTGTGTCAGTGGATGAGGACATGACAAATCATGCTATTTAAATTAAAATTCTTAATGCAAGATTGCAACATGGTTTCAAACTTACGTAAAACCTGGAGATGACCTTGTGCTGTAATTGGTGCAGTAAATGAAACAAATTACCAGTGTTGATCGTCTGTGTGAGTATGTTTGTGTGTGCATGTGTGTGAGCGTGTGTGTATGTGTGTCTGTCTGTACAAAGGAGGGTTGAGGGACAGAGACCTTATTAGAGAGTGAGAACAGAGGGACAAAGATTGAGGAAGGCAAACAGGAAAGAGTGCTGACTTGACATAATCTCTTTTTGTTTGTCAGATGGTTCAGGGAGCCTGCTTCCTCACGCACCCTGCCTGCTCTCCAACCCCCTCCTCCTCACTGACATCCACCCCTCACAACACCAGCACCACTTTTTGGCAGCTTGGATCAGAGGAAAGAGGGAGGACTGAAGAGAGGGACGACGGACCAGAAGTGTCTCCAAAGAAAGCAGAGAGGAAGAGAGAATTCAGCGTGGCTGAGGTGCTGCTTGCCTTCTGAGCCTAGGCCTCATTGTTATTATGATTTATTTTTTAATGAGCAGCGCTGCCCTCCCCTCTGCCTCACAAAGGCCTGATTGAATCTGGCGTTCCATTAGCATGTTAAAGAGGCCTAGCTTCATCTGTGAGCCGCTGACTGACAGTGGATATCATCTCTGTAATTGCTCCGTATACTGGAGCCAGAGAGAGGGAGGGAGACAGAGAGGGAGATGGAGGGAGGCTGAAGAAGAAGGGGAGAGTTGAGGAAAGACGGGGAGGGAGGGATTAGATTTAAAAGTGGGGACAAGAGAAAGAGGGGGAGAACTGATGAGAGGAGCTGGTGGCTCGGGCTACATCTCTGTATGTCTCAATTTGGTATGGTTGGGACTTCATGCAGAGAGCTGGGAACAGTCTGTTTGAATAAGGTTTTTTTTTTAAAGCTACACTCACAGTCCATGACACTTATCAAAGCAGAAACAGTGATGGTGTTTCATAACAGAAGTAGGGAGCTGTTATGCAAGGAAATTATGCTGCACAGGTTTTGTAGTTATTGATATTCAATCCTAACCAAAGAACACATGGGATTCTGTTTTGTTTTGTTCTGTTTTTTTTGGCATGAGCAGAACTAGTCACGCACTATAAGGACATGACAGTGGACCTGACAACTTTATGTGACAGTGTGTGTTTGCTCCTCTTCTTCCTGTCAGTTCTGCACCACATCTCGCCCCATGTGTCCTGCTCTCTCCCTGCCTCTGTATACGAAATGTTTCTGCCCCTCCCACCCCCATTTTCATACTCACTGTGTTCTCTTAAACTCTTTCACCTTTACTTCTGCATCCCCCTGCATCACCAAGCCCCCCACCCCCCCACCCCATCCACCTCCTCCTCTTCTTTCCATGTTTCTCTTCCCTTCCTCTGTTCCTTTTCTCTCTCCCTTCCAATCTCTCTGCAGTAAATGGTAATTGAACAAACAGTGTGGTGGAGAAGAGCTGCAGAAAAAGATGGTTATCCTAACTCCACATGCCATGCATCCAAAATTAGCCCCCACCCACTCTCTTTCTGTCTCTCTTGCTTTGCTCCCCTCTGCTCTGCTGTGACAGTGTGACATGCATGCAATCCACAGCATCATCAGCCTTGTGTATTAATACTGGAGGACAGCCCAGTGGTAGCAAAAGTGTGTGTGCATGTGAGTGTGTATGAGCGTGAGTATATGTGTGTGAAATTGGGATGTGCAGTGCCAGCACATTTCCAATCCAAAGGAGACCAAGTGAGAATGAAAGATGTCAGCCCCACAGAAGTTCCCATATCTCCAATCACAATATTTCAAAAGGAAAGTTTGTAATAGTTTGCCTGCACGGACTGTTCAGATGTTCTGACTCGATGAAGTTGTTGTGATTATTTATCATTTCTTCAATATTGATTTCAAATAAAGTGTAGCACTGCACATTGGAGTGAATTATGAGGCAGCCATTGGAAGCCATTGGCCATCAGAAATCAGAATCACATCATGTCACAACGTCTGTTTTAAATAGACTGGATAGATTAACTAATGACAAAATTAATGTGCTGAGTTAATGCTTCCAGGTCTTACTGTCACACAAAGCAGCTTAATACATCAGCTGCTGTCAGGGATTTATATGAACCAGTGTGGTTTATATGAAGAAAAACAGCCTCATCATCAACCATTTTCTGATGTCCCTCCCCCCTCCAAAGTCCTCATATGATTATGCAGCATCATGTAATTTTATGTTCCTTGACAAACATGTAGACAAAATAAAGTTACTGTATGTACTGTAACTTCCCCTTCTTCTTTAGTGTCTGTCTGTCTGAATGTCATCAGACATACCTCGCAAAAGTAAATAAGTTAAATATGAGAGTTTAATAGAAGACATTCACACTACTATCATGAGTAGTATACTTTAAAAGGGAAAAAAAAATGATAACAGACACGGAAATATCCAGCAAGAAATAAGTTATATTGAGTCATAATTCAGTCAGACATATTCAGATTTTAAATGACAACCGTTTGAACTCATATGCTTTCATCATGGCAAAGATGATAAAAACCTATTTATGCAGACAATTCAGGACCACTGTTGGAATAAATTATCTGACTTCTAGTGTTTTTATCCTGTGTCATGCCTCAATTTAATGCATTCGCTGTTTACGGACTGATTTTGTTTAATTTAGTCTCTCTATGCACGTCATAATAGCTTGAATCTATGTCTTGTTTGTGTGTTTGTTTTTTGTGAATATATAATCTTTGTGTGATGTTTATTTTATGACAGAATAAAGACCAGACCAAATGCTGGATGTAAAAATCACCCATCACATTCCATCACTTAAATGCATTGATCAGTGCTAAACTGGTGGAATAACAAGTCAATATAAATATCTTTCTTTAAGAACAATGACCTTGATCTTCTCAATGTTTTGTCACATCAGGATGTGACGCTGGCCAGGAAGCAAAATAATATTTGCACAGAATGCTAGACCAGGTGCATTCATGAAAACATCTTCAGGATAACCATCATGCAACACTCCTTCCTCTTTATCCCATATTCATATTTGCAACCACTATAACCATCATCTATTATAATAACATTTTAAAAAAAACACCATCTACCGGGCCCTCATACAAAAACACATTAACTCTCACACACACACACACACCATAGTCGTCCTCTGTACCCTGCAGGCATTCCCTCCTCCACTAACACACCATGAAATCTCCAACACTCACAACACATTTACATGACATTACAGCTGAAGTGCTATAAAATCGAAGCCTGAATAGCAAACTGCAGAGATGCATTGTTTGTATGTGTGTGTACATGTGATAGCAAAGCACATGTCTACACTGATTTACATTTCGTTGTTAGTCTAAAATAAAACATCTCATGACTGGCATGCAAAAAGAAGAATATTAGTGTGTACGTGCGTATGTTCCGTGTGTGTGAACAATGAATTCCATATTTGTGTTGAGGCGTTTTGTCTGACTGTAATGATCTCCTGTGGTCTTCCGTGAGTTGCTCTGGGATTAGCATGGTAATGACGGGGCATGTTGACACACACTGTTAGTCAGATTGATGTGTTTGTTTGAGTAGTGTGGGACTACACAGCTTTACACACTGACTGACTGCATTAGCCACTTGCTACTAATCTGGGACTTAATGGCTTTCCCCAACAATGCTGCTCCCGTGCACAATGTTTTATTCAAATGCTCGCTGGGTCCGTTGGTAAAGTGTTGAGATCTATCACTGTTGCTTTCCCTTCCACAAACGCTCTGTCCAAATCAATGTAGCCACGTCTGAAGAGGTAGTTTATCACCAGAAATTATCCTCCAAGTAATACCCTTCTCCCGCCTGCCTCAGACCACACAAATGGGACAAGTCAGAGTTTCACATTCAATGAATATTGATGCAGCCCCTGAGGCCCATGCTGACATATGTATATGTGTGAGTGCATGTTCCTGAATGTGCCCAAAGAAGAGGACAATAAGGATCAGCTGGTAGACCGGTTTGTATCTGCAACGATGCAAACAGCCACAGGAAACAGGCAGATCACTGTCATCATTTACATTTCACTCCCCCAGTTTTTGCACACTTGCTGCTATTTTTAAAAAAATGTACCGTTCACATTTCACAGTCTGTTTCATAGTTCTTGGAGGGATTCTAGATTTAAGCGTAGCTTTATGCAGATATGTCAACAGAGTTAAAGATATCTGCCTGCTTGGATAAAATATATATCTTTAGCCTTGATGTTCTTATCCTGTGTTTTTGTGTCACGGGTAGCCAAACAATGAAAGGCACCGTGACAGCGACTCTAAGCACCTCCACTCAGCAGCAGTGATGCAGTGTGAATATGCAGATTGAATTCTTGTCATTGTTCTTGTGTATGTGGGGCTGCTGCTGCTGCTGCTGCTGTTGCTGCTGCTGTGGTGGGAAGCCTTTCTGATGCAGGCTGTGTTAGTTTATGTGCTAGCTGCTACTCTGCTGCTGCTAAAAGACAGACAGATGTGACACTACAGTGGTGATGACAACAAACCATTATGTAGCCTTTCCTGTTTCTGCCCTACGTGCTGCACATGTCCCACGCCCACCCCCCTTTTACTCTCTTCTCCCTTCGTCCTGCTATCAGAGTCTCAGACTGCGGCAGCGCAGGGCAGTGAGACGGAAAATACAGTGATTGTTTCTGACGAAAATAGAGGGGCTCAGTGAGACGGAGACGCTGAAAGAGAACAGGAGAAAGAGAGAGTGAGTCAAAGGATGACAGAGAGAATGGAGGAAAAGCAGAGAGAGGAGGATAGGATGGACCATTTTTAAGGTCACTGTGTGGCTATATAAGCTCAGGGGAGACTTGTAGAGAGTAACAGCTCCGCTGAGAACTTTTGATGTGGTGTATATTTTTGAGGGAGTGGGTAAGAGAAAGGAGAGGAGGGGAAGAGAAAAAGAGAGAGAGGGTGAGTGAGAGAGAGAGAGAGAGAGAGAGAGAGCTGTTCTGTACCACAAAGACTCTCACCTTGTTCTGCACCATGCACACACAGCACCCCAGCTGACATCCAGCTTCGCTTTCTTTCTCCATCAGGGCCGGTGGGGACATGCATCATTCATGAGCAGGGACTTATTTGGCTGCGTCATCTCCTCACATAACTGTCAATAACTTTCCCCGGCTCTGACTTTACCTCTGCTCAGGCAGCGGGGTGCATTGGATGCGCAGCATAACTTAAATGATAAATAGCATTTTTCTCCACGACACAAAGAAAACTGCTGGATTCTGCTTTAATATTGAGTGGTTGGTGACAAATTTCTTTTCAGCAAGACTAGCTTAAACTAGATCGAGCGGCTCAGAGTCGTCACACCAACAAAATGATTGATATGGAGAAGTTTTCAAAGGAAAGATTATATGCTTGTCAAAATGAAAATATATCCAAAAACTGAGTTCAGAGGCACTGGATGGATGCAGATATGTTTTTTTCCTCTTTTAAATCAAAACATAGCCTTTGGGAAAAGAACACCTTCATATTCATCATAGCTGTTGCATTAGAGAGAGTAACCTCATGTAAAGAGTGTAATATGAAAGGGTAATTATTGAAGAACTGCTGTGTCCTGCCCCCAGCATCCTTTTTGCCCAGCCTGTCCTCTTCCCTGAGTGCCTGTGTCGCAGCCTGCTGTGAGGCTGCCTGCTGTGAAGGTCACCCTCCCTGCAGCTATGGATTACACAAGTGCGCACAGCCATGCAGAATACGATATTGCCCTTGAGGGGAGGTCTGAGGCTCAAGCTGGCAGAGACGAGCCCTCTGGAACTTCTGGACCCCTCCGGGACCAGCCAGTTTGATAACATAGCAACCTCTGGTCAAGTGCTGAAAGGTAGACTGTAGAGGGCTTAAAGGCACAGCAACAGGACATATAAAGATGTCAAAGTCACTGGGATCCTCGTCTATCTGAATGTTTGTCCGTCTATCTCATACAGATAAAAAGAAAAGCATCACATGCCTCAACTAACTGTCTGTGGCTGCTGCATATTCACCCCTAAAGTGTGTAAAAAGAAATCCCCAGGTATCAGAACAGCATTGATGGGCCCCAGCAGCCCCAGATGAGACACAACACTCCCAGCAGGCACAAGAGGCAATGAATCCTATAGTCTTTATCAGGTGATATCAAAGAACCTTCAAAAGAGCATTCATCGCTCTGTTTTCTAGCCTGAATTCAAAGGGAGGGGATGACACCTTTTATCCTGCAAAAAACGGTGCAATGAGGGTCAGTTTTCCTCTGAGTGGGACAGAAGCCATTTGACAACAGCTCTCTCTGGAGCCGTGCCACTGTTTAGAGGTCGGAAGAGACAAAAACATATATGCACGCACGTACACACAGATACACTTGGCAGATCGTGTCGTCCTTTGCTGGCTCTGCTCTCCCTGCTGCGACCTTAATTTGTTCTGTCTTGAGTATGAGTGCCCACTGGGCAGCTGATGCGCCTCAAGGGTACAAACTGACAGGACGCGTGAACATAATGTACATGTGGGTTTAGGCATATGTAGGAGAAAGACAGACGGACATAGAATGGAAGGTTAAAGGCTGAGGCAAACAGAAAGGCACAAAGGAAAAGTGTATGTATAGGTGTGCATGTGGTGTGTATGTGTGTTAGTAAGCGTGCGTTTCTCAGGTGAGCTGCAGCCATGTTCACAGGTCTAAGTAGAGGAGACAGGAAGGCGAGACGGAGAGGCTGAAAGCATTGGACGCAGGGCCACCAATAAAAGCAAAAGAACACAAGCTGTCTCCCTGCCGGCTAATCCTCTAATGAAGATTTGTGGCAGTGGCTAGCTGGTGATTATTGGCCCAGCACACAGACAAAAACCATCCTAGGTGCTACTGTAAATACAATCTCTCACATTTACCCAAGCTTTCAGAGGCACAAATGAGAAAATGTAGGATGGAGACAGAAACACTGCTGTTACGATGTATATGGGCTGGCTACTGCTGCGCTCTGACATGCTGTCAAACCCCTGATGCTAAATTAATGAGCATTACAAGCCCAGACATTAACCAGCATTATTCAGATGTGAAGAATAAAATGTGAAGTCGCTTATGTTTATGCTGTTATTCCTGTCTCATCGGGCCAATTGTGCCGATCCTGGCTATGCTAATTTTATGGAAATGCTTGTTTCCATCGTTCCACACTGCCTCCCATTTGTTGCATTTCATCAGTGCTCCCTTGAACCACAATAACAGTCACTGTCTGAGTTCCAGTGTTGCCCGAGAGTTGTGTCGAACATATAAGCTCGAATTCATCCATCCGTGCATCCCATAAAAGAGACTGCCACTGCATCAGGAGAAGATGACAGTGAGAGATTCAGTCCAAGCAACAGTCTCTACACTTACTGCAAAGATCTGTGCTTGGATCTTCATATACCAGGAAATCTTTCTACTAAATGTGTGAAAGAACTGACCCCCGAGGAAAACTAGAGCCTAGACTACAGGCTGTGACTAACACTAGCAACAAGATAAACAAATATAGTAACATTCTGTAAATGAATGACCTAAGACACCACATTACCTGTGTGTCCCTTACAGCCTTCTAATCCACACCTCTGGCACCTCACCCTCTTGATCCTCCCTTTCTCCTCCCCCACTCCCTCCAGGCAGGGGCAGGGAGCTGTGGTGCAGGTCCTGGCAGAGCCCCTTCTTTTCCTCCTCCTCTCTCTCTCTCTCTCTCTCTCTCTCGCTCTCTCTCTCGGAGGGGTAGGGCTGCTTGTTCAGGGAAGAACTTGTGTGGAGACAGGTGTGCATACCAGACGCCAGCACTAAGCCCTGTGCCACGCGGATCCCATAACTACCTGCTAGCAAGCCTTTTCGAACTCCTATCCAACGCTGAGCTAACCCCTTTTGCTTCTGCAAGCTGTGGCCACAGGAGCCGCCAATGGGCAGGACGCCACAGAGGGCAGGTCTGCGCTCGACCCATTGCCACCTTTTTATCACCATGCCTGTCTGCATCCCATCAGTCATTACACACACCATTAAAACACATTGGAACAGGCTTACTTGGCAGGAGGGGAGGCGTTAGGGGTGGAGATTTAGACTATTTTGAGCTGTTCATGTAACATTAAGGATTAAAAGCTAGCTCAAGGCTTCTTGGAAGCAAAACCTGGTACTACTCATTCAGTCTGTGTGCTTGACTACCCCTGAGGTAGTAAAGTCAGAGCTGCTTAGATGAGGTCACAAAGTGTGGAGATGTCTTTATTGCAACAAGTAAAGCTCATGCGGGGCGGTGACATTCCCAAAAGTGCGTGAAGTACACGGTTCACATTTCCACCTTGCATGAGTCCAATGATACAGATACAGCTCAATGCATGTTGCTGGAAGGAAGCATCTCTTACTCCCTGTGGAGTTTTTACAAATATGTATTTTTTTGGCGCTTTGAGCATGAAAAGACAAGTGTCATCTAGTTTCATTACATTCCAGAGAGGAAGGTAATCTCTGCAGCTAATAACCCCAAAACTCACAAACTCACATCATATCAGTAAAGGTGGCTAAATAGCACTAAAGGTTTCGAGAAAAAAAATCTGTATTGTTTAAACTTGTGAGTGAATTATCTCTTCAACAAAAAATTGTTACTCTACCTCAAATCCAGTCTTTTATCATCTTGCTGTTATTTCCTATCTGCCTTTATCCCTTTAATGCTCCCCGAAGTCTCTCCCCTCCTACACTATTCGCTCAATCATGTTCTTCCATTCTTTGGTTGCTTCATCAACATCCTCCTCCCCTTTAGCTTCCTTCTCTCTAGCCATGCCCCTATGATTTGACCTTGCTGCATCTCAAGGAGAATTGATTTCTCTTTTGGTCTTTGTGTGAAACCCTATCTCAACAGCACTCAGAGGAATTTCCTCTTCTCCCCAGAGCTGGATGGAGCTAATTCTCTTTCATGAGGACACTTTTCACTCCATTTTATCTGTCTGATTTTTTTCCACTCTCTCTCTCTCTTTCTCCTCCTCTTCTACCCCGCTTCTCCTCTGAGCACACAGAAATAGAGCAGGCATGATTAATGCAACATCTATCGCCGCCAAACGTTAGCTTTGCTCAACCTTTTTATGCTTGGCTGCTGTTTGGGAAATTGTTATTCATGCACCTTCCAACACTGTTACTGAATTATCACATCAGTAGATCAATAAAACAGTTTGACTTTTTACATCTGATGAGCGGGATTCCTAAACGAAAACACAAGGGTGCAAATAGACATTGATCAAACAGGCACTTCTTCCGTTTTCATATATCTGACATGTAGCACGGTGTAACATTTTACTATTTCAAGCACTGTTGAAGGTTGCTCTGAAATAAAAAAAAGTAAAATGTAACTAGGAAAAAAAAACACTAAAAAACATTTAAAAGTGGCCATGCACTGGGTACTTTGAATCGAGTGTAAACTTTTTAATATCGTACACTTTTTGTCAACATGTACAACTGTACAACATGAGCAATACTAAACCTGATTATGTCAGTATCAGTTGTTGGTTTCTGGTCTTTGAGTGCATCAGGATTTAAGTGGTACTTCAATACCAAAGCTAGCTAATTAGCAATGCATCAAAAGTCAATTGCAACATGCAGAGTAAAAGACTGGCCCTTTAACAAAGTTCATGACGGCTCTGTCTTAACTATTTTTATCCAAAGTGAGGAGAAAGAATAGAAAGTGGATTACAATATATGCTCAGTGTAAAAAAAAGGCAACAGTGCCTCTTTGCAAACACTAGAGAGCTGCAATGTGAAGAATCATCTGTGTCTCTTTCCACTTTGTGATCAGAGTGCCTGTTGAAGCATACAGAACATTTTCCAGGCTTCAACTCCCAGGTGTCTTGTAGCCCCAGGATTCCCAGTAAGTAGTCAGCTAGACTGCCTTGGTGAATGCACTAATGTGACACCATAATCATGCACAGGTGCATTTTTTTGCTTCAGAGAGCAACAGCACCAGGCTGCTGCTGGTGGTGGCAGGTGCCGGCGCTGGTGTGTGTCGCTGTAAACTGTACATTATATTCAAGAGCATGCAAGTGCAACAAGGCTGCATTATGTTTACATTCAGTGTGTGTTTTGAGTCAGAAAGAGCTTATCACTTTAATTCATAAAATGAAATCATGCGTGCCCTCGCGGTGTTCTGGCCTTTACTTTTAGTGAATGTTCTTTGATGGAGGGCACTGCAGTGAGGCCAGTGAAGCAGTGGGAGTCAGGGGAGCAGACACCTCCACCTCCCTCTGCTTTGCAGTGCTACACACACCGATGGGCCACACACACACACACACACACAAACACGAATGCACTCACAGACACAATGGGTTGCCTTCCCACCAGTCCAATAACAGGCCTATTCATTAGAGTCTCTTACAGACAGTATTGACAACCTGCTGACACGCAGTCACTCCAGCATAAACAAATGGAGCTATAGAGAAGAGCAAGAGAGGGAGGAGAAGAAAGGAAGGGACCTGTTATAGTGGCTTTTTGACTGAGGAGTCCTCACCACAAATCAGAAGCTAGTCAGACTTAGATGAAGAAGAGAAACAGCGCTACCACTTCTACCCATCAAACATGTAGCCACATCATCTCACAAACACACAGAATACAACCTCCTTTCAGATGAGTGTCACATAAATCTTACATCCTAGGTCACTCCTGAAATATGGGGTCTATTCTAATTACAATTATTGGGAGAAGTCATTACATGGAGTGCCTGCCACACAGAGGAGCTATTGAAAGGTGAACTGGGTCAAGTGCAGTGAACTATCTCATCACACAGCACTATGTCACAGCCATCCCCCCGCTTGTTGGACAAAATATATTCCAACTGAAAGGAAACAGGATATTCTGCAAAACAACATGGTGGAATGTGAAGCCGGTCCACTTGCAAGAAAAATGTCAAGATTGTCTTTTAGCCAAAAGTAACTGGTCCGCCAATTCAGCCATGTGGTTGCAGAGTGATTTAGTGAGATTCAGTATCTGCAGGTGCTGACCACTTATGAAAGTTTATATCTCTTCTATTGCCAAATCGTTTAAAAGTAGCCATGTGTGATTTGTTCAGCATGTTTTTGCTGCAGAATTCTCAAGTTTCAGCTGCACTAAAGCGTTCCAGTTATATCTTGGATATGCAAAGAAGCCTAAAGGAACAAACTGTGCCATGCATACTAAATATCTGGCTCATTAAGGAGTTATAATTACTGTGTCACTTTGACATAAACAAAGAGAGCAGATCAGTCATGGAGAAAATGGGGGTGAAAAACTGCTGATCAGCTTAAAGACATCTTCTCTTGTGTCTCTTTGAGTTGACCTCTGGAACCAGGTGAGTGTGTAGAGAGCTCAAGGTGTGTGTAGAGCTCGTAGAATGGAATGAGCAATAACTATGCAGTCAGGTAAACAGAGAGACAGATTTTATGGAGACAGATGATCCCAGAGTGGGCACACAAACGCGAAGACAAAGAGATGGATGGAGTTTATGGCTCTGAGCTCAGGAGGTCAGCTTTGACTCAAACAGTCAAGACAAATGAGTCATAAAACAACATCTAAACATGAACTAATCAGGGCCGAGCGTCCTCCAAAAAACTTTGAGCTGAAGCAAACCAGGTCGTAGGAAAGCTTATCAGACAGTTTTTATGTGGCATTTTGGGCGACAGTGAGAAGACGCCAAAGACTTTTCTTATCTAAATGCTGATTGCATATAAGTAGGTCCCTCCAGGCAAAAGCAAGCTCAGTGTAAGAGGTTTGTTAAGACAACATGGCGGCTGATCACAATAACACCACAGTCAATCGAGAGGATCGACGTCAACAGTAGCCTGGTGATCATGTTCTCTATTAGCTTTCCATTGTTCTCTCGCTGCTTCGCTTTGTTCTCTGCCAAGATGATACAGACACACTTAAATACACAAACACACACAGCATCAGCAGCAGCCTCATACCCCTGGCTTGGTGCAGAGCCCATGTCAGGCAGAGCTAAGCTGGCTTTGTGTGGAGCACACAGTACAGCACAACCACACGTCCATTGCCATTATCAGCATCAGAACTGTCATCGCTATCACAGTAGCCAAAGACCTCTGCCAGGGCTCCAGATTGCCGATGACGATAGTTATCACGGACTTGTGATTTCGACATCAAGGACACAGCAGCACTGGTAGATGTTGCTTTCTCAAGGTCATTTTAAAAGCAAAGAATAGGAACAGACTCATAACCACACAGCTGGTGATGCATGTGTTTTTTTTTGAGGCGTGCACACATCACGCACACATCACACGTTTTTTTTAAAGCAAATTGTCAGAAAAATGATGTATTTTGCCATTTGCTGGTGATATGTTATCACAACTGTGCAGATTGATATCAGTGAGCTGAATCAGGAAATTTGCTGATTGGAGGTCCAGATGAGCCAGCATCAGAATTGTAAAGGTCATTACAATGACATTACCCTTTTCAGCGGAGGAAAGCCAGAAATGTCAAATGGCTCAGCAGCCACATCATCAAGCAAATGGAGCAGAATGTTAGGCACTGGAAAAAATCTGAATATTCTGACAGAAATATTGGAAGATACCTATCTGAGTGACGATTTACTTGAAGTCTAGGTCAGTTTTTTTGGCAGGAGTGATGGGGAAATATTTTACATACCATTAATAGAAGTGATGGAAAACAGATTTTGTATCTCTTAACTGTAGGTCATTATTTCTGTTTAAACACCATTCATTCTGCTGCGGAATATCTACTGGAAATGCAGCGGTAAATACTGGCAGCATTCAGTGTTCCTGCAAAAGCAAAATTCATGGTACTGCACAACAGACGTCACACAAAGTCAAATTCCATGTTTTATTACTCCTTCCTCAACTGCAGCATTAAACAGATGAACAGACACACTATAATAACTACCCTAAGCTCAAAACATCACTTTGATGGGCAAGTTCACCTACTTTTTGTTGCTGTGAGACAGCTGTGGTAGTGGGTTAATGCATGTTATGGCCAAAAATCATTTATGAGACCTGCTACCACCTGCAACTTGATCAAGACGGTGCTTGTCTAACTTACGAGACTCAAGTTGAGTAATTATTCACTTTTGACCAGCACAGAAACTGGAAATGTAGTCCGTCCAAAAAGCCACACAAATCTCCAAGTAAAACAAACAAAAGAAAAACTTGGGAGAGAAAGTTAGTCAACCATCAAACAGCCATTCTCATAGATGTGAACTTTACTGCATTACATAGAGCCTGAAGCTTACGAGAAAACATACTCCTCAACGCGCACTCTTCAAAACTCACGCACCTCAAACTACATGACTCCCTATAATCATTAGAGATGTCTGCTTGAAAAACATGCCTGCCGGGAGAGCAGATGAGCAGAGCTGTGCCTGAATCAGCCCAGGCATGCGTTAAAACAAAGTGGCCTCTCCGGCAGTGAGCATAGCAACACACACACACACATACACATACACATACACATACACATACTCACATAAAAAGAACGTACACACAATGACCTCACACAGTTTCACAGAGACAACCATATACAATTTAGAAGACTGTAAAACACTTTCACAAGCTTACATGTAATGCGTTGCTCGTTAAACACACACAAACACACATTCTTCTTATGCTATCCACACAGCAGCACATCAAGGATCAGACATATCACTGGACTTACAGTGGCAGGCTCTCATCCTCTGTATGGATGTACAAGCTGAGTATGTAGAGCACACAGACCACACAGAATCCCCTCTCTCAGACATGGCCACTATGAGACCAGAATACTAAAACAGAAAGCACTGGCTGACTCAGAACAGAACAGAACAACCCTGTTTAATAACTAAAGGCTACACTGTTTCTGTAAGCAAAAGCCTGGATATTTAATGTTTTTCTTCAAATGACGTGTAATGAACCATGTGTTCATCATAGGTTTGTAGGTTTTTAAAGAAAGGTTTAGAAGAAAGTAGGTCTTAATGTCATAAATCCTGTAATGAAATGCATTGTGAGTTCTGGATTTGTGTAAATTTGCATTTCATTAGTTATCAGTAGGTCGCTATGAAACTGCCTTTGTCCCAGTACCTCTTCTGGCAGGACATGAGAACGATGGAGCCTGGTCATGTGACCAAACAGCTCCACAACGATACAGTCCAGCTCAAAACACTTTGACCTTCCTTGTCATCACTCACACCTGCCATATTAATGGCGTGCTATTATCATAATTACAAGCACTAACCATGATTTAAAGGTTCATCCCAGAGCTCAACACTGACAGATGCCAGTGTAGAATGGAAACCAAGCAGAGCAGACTATTAATAAAGAGCTGCTGGTGGCCAAGTTTAAGTAGGGATTAGTGATTCAACAACATGATTGACCTCTCCTAAAATCCCATGAACCAAAAAGACGACAAACTCACCCAAAATCATGCTGTGCGTTGCCTTTGGTGTCCCTGGCTTGACAAGTGCTCCCTCAGTGCCCCTGTCTCTCCTGCTTTCGCCAAGGGACAATGGCTCCAAAATCTCTTTTCAGAGTTCCTCTCCACTCTCCAGAAAGAGGCAACTCAAAGAGGCAGCGCTAGATGTGAGGAGAGACTGCTGCTGCTGCACATGCCATCTCTTGCGCCTGCCCTCTCCAGGTGAAAAACTGAGTATGTGTGTGAGTGTGTGTGTGTGCGTGTGTATAAGAGAGAGAGAGAGTGAGTGAGTGAGTGAGTGGAGGAGGGGGTCCAGTGTTTCTGCAGTTGTGGCTCAGGTAAGCCTGAGGACAGTATGGAGGGGGTTAGTAGCAGGGAGGAGGGAGAGAGAGAGACAGAGACAGAGAGAGAGAGAGAGGAGAGGGGAGTCAGAGAGAGGAGGGGGGAGCCTAAAGTGTGACAGCCAATCACAGAAGGAGGCTACAGAGCCAAGATCTTCTTCTCCACAGCAGCCAGGAGGAATTGCAGTGGTCTCCAACAAACAGCTGACAAGCAATTTCCTCTTAACTGTGTCATTTCACAGGGGGCTTCAGAGGGAAGGTCTTCAGTGCACCGGGAAGTCGCTGTCTGCTTTGCTCCCTCTGTCTCTCTCTCTCTGTAAAACACACACTCCCTCTCCCACTCTGGCTTTCTCTCCCTCTCCCTGCTTCATGTTTTTTGGGGTTGGGTATAACCTAAAGGCACCTTACATGCCTCTGCTCTGATTGGTGGCAGCTTCGACCAATGGGAACAGCTGCAGACGCCTGTCATCATGCAGAGTGGAAGTCATGAAGAAGAGACGGAGCTTGACTGAAAATGCCGTATCCACCAACTACTGTTCTCCCCTTTCATTTCCCATATTTCTCTCACCCGTCTACTCCCCCCCCCTTCAGTAGGGGCTTGATTGTCAGATCTCTTTATTGTGTTTCCTGTTTATTACCTCGTCCCTCTGTCCCTTGACTCCATGTGTACGTGGAGTTGTTAAAGGATTAACCTTTCATCTGTGTGGCTCTGTCCTTTAGCCTCTTTCTCCCTCCATCTCTTAACCTGCCCAGGCAAGGTTACGCATTTTATCAACCTCTGTGTTTTCGTCAAAGGGATGGAATTTAGACTGGGAGTGGGGTGGAGGGGGTGGCAAGCAAAAAAAAAAAAAAAGGACAGATGAAATAGAAAGCGACAGAGCGGAGGAAGCAGAAGAAGGAGGGGCAGAGATTAAACTAAATACAAACTGACAGAGGGATGAAGAGATGTGGAGTGACACGAAGAGAGACGACCGGGAGGATGGAGTATAGAGACAAAGACGGACAGAGAGGGACACAGGAGAAGGGCTGCAGAGAATTAAACTGTGGACCATAGAAATGCAGTCACTAATTGAAGAGGCGCTTCACAGCCAGCTTCTTATGGTCCACTTCCTCCACACCAAGAAGCCACTCATACAACGTCTGCTGTCGTGTCCGAGCGCCACTGTCTGTCCCTCTGTCTCTGTCTCTGTCTCTCTCTTTCTCTCTCACTTCCAGGACAGTGAGAGAGAGAGACTTTTGAAAATCACACAGCTATGATGTTATTGAGAAGCTCTGCGCTTAAGAGAAGGCTTAACAAAGCTGTCAAAAAAATAATCCCCTTGGGCGGGCATGCTTGCAAACACACAGATACAAACACGTGAGCCGGGGGCTACAGAAAATGCTGCCTGATGTTCATAGTGCCTCTTCTTGTCCTGGTCTCTCTTTCTTTTCTATCTCTACCCCCCCCCCCTTCTCACGCTCTCAGGCTGAGGCTGTGAGTCACAGGGTGTTGGAGTGAATACTAAGGAGGATGGCTGACACCTCCAATACCTCTCTGCACAGCAGCTCCACTGCACACATTTAAGCCATTGTATGTAAACACTGGCAGACTGAGGGGCCACAAACACCCACACAAATTCTTGCAGATTGCAAAATTTGGCGAAATTCCATTGACTAAAAGCTGCTGGTATAATGGAGCATATGGCAGCTCTTAACAAAAGTGCACAAAAATCCCACTTTCACAACTGCTGCTAAGATATAACACCTGCAACGGCAGTAAAAATAGGCAGTTATACACACAAAATAACGAGCTGACAGATGTGGAACAAATAACATTTTTAGTGCAAAAGGACAAATGTTGATTGGAAAAGGAATCTGAGCCTGTGGGTCCTTGGAGCAAACACATAAACACACATCATATCTACAGGAAATGGACTGAGCACCGAGTTTATTAGTTTTTGAAAATGGGACACAAGCAGCTGGAACAGTAGTTATCATCGATACAGCTTTGCATGCAAATCCTTCCGTGAGCACCTGTGTGCGTGTGTGTGTGTGTGTGTGCGTGTAAGCAAAAGAACTGAGATCAGGTTTCCTCATTAGTTGTGTTGGTATCAATAATTTAGAGCTGGTCCTTGTTGGCGTTCAATGGGCCGAGTGCTAATGTGCTGTCGGGCCAACGGGGGCCCAGGGCCCAGCGCCACTTTAATGGATGTCATGATGAGAGGGTGAAATGTGAGCATGGAGATCCTGTGTCATCCATAGGTAAGAATAGGGTGGACAGGGCAGAGGAGAGGAGGGAGGAGACAGACGGCCACAGGGGGGAGGACAGATGGCATTACAGGACAGGTATGTGAGCAGAGAGATGATGGAGAGAAACAGGGGGAAGAGGGAGGAAAGAAGAGAGGTACTGGGTCTCTTTAACTGACAATGGCTACAGATCAATCATTATGAAGATGATGCGCTGACCTCCATCACCTTTTGACAAGTCACCATCATGGGACGCAGGTGCACTGGGCTACTAATGGAATATTTAAAATGAATAATGAAGTGACTTTTTGGCAGTCGCCATTTACTTGACATGTTAGAGGTGCTTAACTCACAAAGGAATGAGAGAAATAATATATACAGCAACACTTTATTTTACAGATCCAAAAGTTCCAAATAATTGGACCAAGGAAAACAGTTTTAACAATTTTAACTAACCCCTCTGGCTAACTTGTGTTTTTTCTCCATATTCGATTCACACACACACAAAATTAACCAAGAAGAGTAATTGTACTTTGTAGTAACAGATTCCTGTGTGACAAAGGGTGTGTTGTGTGCATATCTACATGATAATAAATATACAGCACCCTGAGGAGAAAAACACAGAAACACAACACAAACCAGAATAACAAAGTGAATGGACAGATGATTTCATCAGCAGAAGTTCTCCAGCTGTGGATAATGTAACATTGTCCACAGGCAAAATGAAGAATGTTTACTTCCTGTTGTGTTTTCTGAATGTTGTTATACTTTTTGGAATGTTGTTGTGTTATTTCCAATATTGCTGTGTTTTGCATGTCAGAAAAAGATGATGGTGAAATTCAGGAAGATGTGGATCTAAGAAACACACAAGATATTGTCCCTCTGCAGCAATTACATGACCTGTCAATCATCTTTACACACACACAGACACAAACTGACACACAAAAACACACAGACATACAGACTTGCTTTTGTTACTTGTTAGGTCATTATAGTGCCTCACATTCATCTCCTGCAGGCTAATCACAACCTTGACCTAAAGTGGAGATGTAATGTGACCTCATATGTGGTTAATAGAAATGTACACATACACATATGGTGAAACAAAAAGAGAGAGAGGTCAATATTCTCAACATCACCGCAGAGGTTTGACAGTGATTAGCAGTTAAGCTATGCTGCCCTCTAATGGTACAGGCATGTTAACACCAGATTAATTCCCTGTTAACAGACTCTTGGAATTTGTCTGAGTATTTCTGCTCTGGTAGGAAACAACAGGCTGGAAAAGTCCCAGAATGAAAATCGATCCTCTGTAAACTGAGATGGTTATATGTTCAAAGAGCCGTGTCAACACACAGGGTTAAATAAGGGAACCCCACAGACACGAGGCACAGCTGGTAGGGTATTGATGACCTGTCAGACTGAATCAGAAACACCTTACTCAAGCAGAAAACTATCCATACACCAGTTCAGACAAAGCTGCTGAGGCAAGTGTCCCTACTGGAACTGATTTTATCTTCAGAATGGTGGATTAGACAAAAACAAAGGAATGACTGAAGGACTTAAAAGAACTTAGCCAGCCAATGTGGAGCAACAGCCTATGAGACATATATCAAACCTGAGGGAAAGACCATCAAACTACTTCACTCATACAATGCTATGATCTGTCTTCCTCATTCTTTCCTGCAGGGGGAAACTAGTAAATCTACACTCAGTGAGATCTGCCAGGCACACTGTAATTCACTTTCTTACAACAGCTCAAACGCAGTGTCACAATGCAACTTCTGTTGATCATAAATTCTAGTCATTTTTCATGAGTCTGGGCCTGCAGGCGCTGTGTGACTTTCCAGAAACGCTAGTTTGCCCTTTTTTTTCTTCTTCGAGTGTTTGCTCGCATGCTGTAATGAAAAGGATTTCTGTTTATACAGAGTCCGCACCTAGGTCATATATCATGCTTCGTTCGGATGTCTCCTGGCACTGTGGTGGTGAATTTAGAGACTGCCTATGAAGGTCAGAGGTGAGGGGGCCAAGTAAGCACCAGGCATCAGCATACTTGCACCTCCCCTCATTATACGGCAAAGCATCTGCTAAAACTACAAGATGATGAATCACAGTTTATTAGACTGTAAAATCTTAGGGAACTTTACAGGAAAGCAGTAATCCCTCTCTTCAAAAATTGAGCCCACCACGTCAAACGCTCTACCTAATGGCTTTATTAAGATCATGCAGCACATAGCAAGAGAAGCCAGTTGAGTATGAATGAAAGGACCTATGCAGTCCCCTTGAACTGGCCTGAGTCTGCAAGTCTGACAGTTAAGCATATCAGTTTGCAGCTGTGAGGGATAATCGTCCCACTAAATTTAGACTATTGATCAGGTGTGGATATGTGCAGGAAGTGTTGCCAGCTGTACAGTATATTTCCTGTGCATCCAGTTTCCCCCCCAGGAAAAACTTAAATAAATTGAGACATGCACGTTTTGAGTGTCATTAATAAAGTGGATTAACTTCATACACTAACTGAGGACATTTCAAACCCCCAAGTATTGTAGCAACCACACACTGTGTGAGAAGGAAACAGTTTAAAAACTTGAGTATTATCACCTGGTAATTTTTTTAGTTATTAATCTATCGACTAACTTGCTGTTTAAACAGGTCTGACAGTATTGTATAAAAATAAAACTTTCTTCAAGTTTAAGCAGAATATTCAGTATAAAACACCTTTATGTATGACTTTTTGTTTTTTATGGCACAACACAGAAATTTCTGTTTCTCATCATCTTTAACTCTCGTCAGATACAAATAGTTTAATTTTTTAATTTACATAAAAAACTCTTGTATTAAGTTATGACATAAGCTGCAATGAATGGTTGATTAGTCAATAAAGAGGATATTCATTGGTATCTGTTTAAGTTAAATGTCTCAGGTTTTGACTGTTCAGATAGATCAAGAGATTTGTCATGTGCTCCAGAAGACTGTGGCCGACATTTTGAATTGCTTCTTTACATAATGTAGATCTAACCAATAAAACAAGAAATGAATCAGCAGTTTAACTGGTAATGAAATGAATCTTTAGTTGCTACTGTAATTATATATATGATTTAGTTTATGTTTGTCTCTTTTTGTGCTGTAGGAACATGTTTTTAGGAGAGAAAAGACATAAATTGTAGGTTTTTGAGGATTCATGGTTGTGTGTACACAGGTGGGTGTGCCTGTCCTGTGAATCTACGCTTGCCTAAAGAGATGGAGAATGTCGATGTTGACTGTCACACTCTCACACGCCCATGACGGTTTTACACCAGCACCAAAGCCCAGGACGTCTCTCTTTTCAGCCACATACAGATCATTTGCCCCCACAGTTCATGCTTGTTAAGACTTCTCTACAATAATTCCTGTTATGTTGCCCTCACTAGAAACAAAACAAGGCTGACACGGTCCAAGTCATTCTCACGCAGTGCAGTGTGTGTTTTAGAAGACAGCAATTTGAGGCAATTATCTTCTGCACAGTCTAATTCTACGGCTCAGATCAGCTCAGACATTCCTCAGCCGAGAGTGATGTGGCAGATGAAAAACAATCTCCATGGAGGTCAGGGGTCAACTGCATCCCTGCTGCAAAATTTCAGACACACATCTCATTCACACACACGCATCAGGCACTCTGTTTTTTTGGCTTGTTTTGTGATGCTTACAAACTGCATATGGAGCGTGCACAAACATGAACAAGCCTCATGATAAAAAATATTCCTTAGTAGCGCATATTGTGTACTGATTAGATCAGCTTTGCCTAAAGGTGCTGGGGTTCAGTCTGGGTGAGAGGGCAGCAGAAGACAGGTGGAGCTGTCAGGACATGCAGCTTCAGGGGACATGTATATATTTGAGGCAAGAATGAAGATTCAGTCTGGAAATCAATCACTTACGCTCACGCACACACATACACACAGACACACACACACACACACACACACACTTGCCTAATGATTTATTGAATCCAGTTTTTTTATGTTGAATCAAAACATTTTTAAAGCACCAAAAACTCACCCGGTATTCAGCTTATCATACATACACACTAGACAATAATTAAAAAGATATATTTCTTGCTCCCCACAGAAACAGTTCTGCATCTATTTAAATGAATGTAGATACAGTAGAAAATGGTAATAGCCTTTTCTCTTACCTGTGCTCCACATTGATTGCACCTCTGGTCCTCCTGCTGTGCTTACAGACTGAATCCAAACCTACACAGACACTGTGAGAAACAACTATTTCCTTTGTGAAATCCTTCCCAGCATGAAACTGGTCAGAACTCTTCAAGTCGAAGGAAAAATAATCGGAAAGATCCTCAACTGTAATTCGATAAAGATTCCAAGAGCTGCGTACACAAACAACATAACCTCACGCCCACAATGGCAATGTAGAGGACATGTGGAACTGGAGACCGCAAGCACGCTGCCTCTATCACCTCCCCTCCACCTCTCTACATCCTATCTCCTCCCTCCCTCTCTCTTACTCTCAGCCCTGTGTGAAAACAAAGCTAGAGCAGGAGATTCCAGCAGCTAATCACTGCAGACTTTACAGTAATAAGTCAGGGCCGCTGTTTTAGAAAGAGAGAGCAGAAAGTTGAAGGCAGCAGCAGAGAAGCTATGAGGGAAGGAAGAATCAAATGTCAATGAGGGCATGAGGAGGAAAAGTGAGATACAGTGCACACACATGGAAGAGAAATATCAAGCCAGTCAAAACAGTTTCAGTACTCTCTTTCATTAAGGACCACCTAATAGGAAAGGGAGAGTAACAAAAGGATTTTTCAAACCTATATAAACAACCAATTTGGGTTTTTTTGGCCTTTTATCTCTAAAGCTCTTCACCACATCAGCATTTTCAAGGGTGAAAAATATCAGATGAGCGATTTCAAGGGCAAAACTTAGGAATGGAGGAAGGCAAGCTGATAAACCTTACACCTCTGGTTCTGGTATGTTTACAGACACAGCAAAAGTTGACATAAATAGTGAAAGATTTGAATGTACAGAAAAATGCTGAGCGCCAGCAGTAACACACACATGCGTAAATTCAGAGGTAGATGTTATTCTGCACTGTCTGCAGTTGGCAACCAAGCTTAAAGCCCACATGGAGCTCCAGTTATATGACGGTTAAAATGCACTAAATGTCCTATTCACTAAGACTGTTTGATAGGCCTTTACATTGCATCACCTTTCAGAGTGTGATACACAGCTTTTTAAGCAGGCACACTGTTTGAGCGCTAGCAGGGCGCTCTGCTGGAAGATAAGGTTAGAAGGGGAAAGGGACAGCAGTTTACAGTTGTAAGCACATTTCAGCACCCTGGAGCCGGGGGGGGTAGTGTTACAAGGACACAGTGCACACCAGGACTGTGCCTGTCTCTCACAGTAATAAACAGGCTGGTTTACACCACACAACTATTAATTTCAATGTTTGACTTTTTAGCCATAATGTCTGTTTACTTTTTAAATTCTTAAAAGTACTCAGGTGTAAACTGTAATTCAAGACTGATCATTTCTGTTTTAGTCATATTTTAATATACTTAAAGACATCTGTAACTGAGGAGAAAATGTGATGTGACACACAGCTTTAAAAAATAAGTTTTTACAGAGACAGTTTTTACTGAAAAGCAAAATAATAGCATATAAGAAGTCTCTGCAGACTTAAACTGAGCTTCTTTTGAAAAGTTCATTATTTGTGATAATAGTTTGAGATGGGAGGAGAAAAGAGGAGGTATTCATCATGACAGAAAACAGCATCCTTAATTTTCTCTCATTTGCCACCAGGGGGAGTAATTTCCCTTCACTTTTCAGGGAAGCCAATATACCAATATATTTTCATTAGTTCACAAAATCAGTGCTTCAGGGGATTAAGTCAGCTGATCGATTCTTCTTTCCAGGCTGAATCTTGAGAGGATATATTCACATTATCACATTATCTTCAGCTTAACATTGGTTTCTAGGTTTTACTGAGAAAGGTTATATTGTCATTACATGAGCAACTTTGGATTGACAAAATATCTGTTGTATCAAATTATTTGTGCTCTCCCAAATAACAGGTGGATTCAAGACAGGTTTTTCTACATGAAAAACACACAGGTGTAGTGCAGCACTACAGCAGACTGACCTGTAGCTGTCACACATGTAGAATAACCCCACCCACCTTGAACCTGAGTTTAATTGGCCAAAACTGAAAACAGCTGCAGAGGTGCATCAGCCATCAGCACATGAACACATCGCCTACCACACTGTGCACTGAATTGCAAGCAAACTGAATTGTGTTTTTGCTTAAAAAAATATGGCCAGCATAGATGTATTGACGACAAGGTTTTACTCATATGACAAAATGTACATGCAGGACCTACGAGAGCAAAGCTTTGTAGACTGGCCATTCAGAGAGGAATGTAACTGCACACCTGAAAAGGTAAGATGGCTGCTGAGCTGCAGCAGAGAACTTGTGAAGTCTTAAAAATCTATTTGTTGAATTATCAAACACTTTCAATAATATTTTATGATTGACTGATCATTCAGGAGGGCAATGTAATTTGGAACCAAGGTACTTCCTGCTTTAGAGGCAAGACAGCGCCAGCAGGAGGTCAGACTGGGCACGTGTGGGATGTGTCAGACAGCTCTTATGCTCTTTGAAATACAGTCTAATTTGCAATAACCTACATTAACATGACTGTGGCTGATGAAAATAATTATTGGTATACCCAACCTTGTTTGCACAGCTATTTGATGCCACAGCCTTTTATCGGAGGCTGGGACAGCTTGTGATATGGTTAAACAGGTGCCAGATTCAGTTTCATTGCATCAGGTATCCAGTGCACAGACCCCTTCGCCCACCCTGGTCTTGTCATGATGGACGGGCTGTTGACACCTGCCTTGATGAGCAACACACTCTGTGCCATGTTACAAACTCTTAACCTCTCCAAGAGCCAAAAGAAGATCCTTCTCTGGTTTCAGTGTCACTGACCTTAATCCTCCTATAGCTAGCTGTCTTTTGTTCTTGAATTGCACTTGTCATCTCGGGTAATGAGTTGTCAGCTCATAAATGACTTATCAGCTCATAAAATTTCTTAATTTGGTTTGTAGTTTTTGTTTTACAGTGCTAAAGTAGACACATTTATAGACATTGAGGCATTTGTTGCTGTTTTGTTTGTCTTTGCAGATGGCCAAGGCCGGCTTTGTCCACTGCCCCAGTCAGAACGAGCCTGATGTTGCCTGCTGTTTCTTTTGTCTGATCGAGCTTGAGGGCTGGGAGCCGGACGACGATCCCTGGTGAGAAAAGCATGTAAACCTCCTCAGGCCTTCACTCCTATCACAGCCAACTTCATGTAGGATTTGAGTCACTGAAGAATACTATTCAATGTAAGTAGTGTAAGGGTTTACATTAATGCCAGGCATGCAAGTCTTTTTTTCCAAGTTGTTCTAATCTGAGAGTTCCCCTAAGCCAGTATGAGACAGTATTAATGTACAGTACATCATCATATAGAAAAGGATACATGCCCGCCACATTAAGTCGATCCTATTACAAAACCCCACTTGGATGCAAATAGCACAGCTGTTTTTTAATCTGGATCAGCATGATGCCAACTCAAAATCTTTTTGATGCTTTTACAGAAGATTGAACCCTGATTGAGCTGGATTTACATAAGGATAACAAAGCATTCCTGTAAGTTCCACGATCAGATATTCAATCTATCATAACATTGTCTCTGCCCAGGTCTGAACACATAAAACGCTCCCCTAACTGTGGATTCTTAACCATGAAGAAAGACTTCACTCAGCTAACTGTGGCTGAATTCTATCACATGGAAAAGGAGAGGCTTAAAGTCTACCATGTAAGTGATCCTACTGTCTGTGTCGATCATGTGCAGTGATGTGAGGGTTTGGTTGAACACTTATGCCAGGGCTGTCCCACATTCTGCTTTTTTTTCCTAGAGAAAGGTTTGTCATAAGAAGATGGCATATTTTCGGGATGACATAGACCAAATACTTGAGACCCTTAAATCTCAGTTGGACTCTTTAAGCCATTGAGTGAATCAAAATTCCTGATTTATACTGTCACACTGATTCTAAGAGTTTTGCATGAGCCTGAAGTTTTGTCTCAATAGTTTGCTGTAACTTTTTAAAATATCAATAAAGTTTTGAGGAATCATACCTCTTGCTTCGTAGTATTTTCTTTAACCACAAGATGGTGCTTTTGCACTTAAACTGCAATTTCCCCACGTCAAAGAACTCACTTTTTGGAGTTTTCAGTCTCAAAAGCTTCACAAAGGCGATCTGAAATGAAAGCTCACATTGAGCAGGATTACAATGTGGGCTACATTCCCTCTTTTCAACCAAATACTTACCATTTTCCTGAACGTGCCACCATCTCTGCCACCCCCTTTTCAAACCTTGACCCTGGACAGATGGCCTGAAGCCCCTCCCTTTCAATACCAACTGTTGCCCCAGTAACATCTGTTACATATAGGGGGACAGTGTGCACTGAGAGGGCTCGCCAGGACACTTGGTAACCTTGTGAGTAGGACTGAGATTTAAGAAACAGTGAAGGATGCTGCGGTGGACAATGGAAACTGTGAAAAAGTGGCTCATGCATAAACACTCCATGAGAGATCTAACATTTCTCTGCTCTCATTTAGCATGTTGAGAATTTAAAAAAATGTAATATTATTTGCCAAAGTTGGTGTGATATCTCTTCTGTTTGTGTGTGTGTGTGTGTGTGTGTGTGTGTGTGTGTAGCAGAGACAGGTTGCTGAGCTCAGTGTGTGTGTGTCTGATGGGAGGGTTGGGTGGATGGAGTGCAGGATTAAAAAATGCTATCCCCTCTCCAACCTTCCACTGTTCTGGATTAATGTCATATGTAACACTCTGGCCACTGAGCCCAGATCAACTGCTTAATTCTCCTTTATCTGCTCGCTGCAGAGCAAATTGAAGAGGGAATATTTTTAGCCCAAAAAGTAAAATACTCATAGGTGATGTAACCTTTCCAATGAAACTATTATACCTCTGTTTCTTTCAGGGTTTTTATGCTCCTAAATCAACACTTTTGCCAGATACTCCTTTAGTCATTCATTTTTGTTGTTATGACTACAAAGTATTTATTTCAAATACATTTAGTTGTCTTGGTTGAACAGGAGCCTCCAATAAATATACCAGATGAAAAACTAATTAATTTAAAAAAAAGGCTCACAAATGAGATGTTGGTTTTGACATTTGGTTAGGTAAGTAGTGTGGCATTTGCATAAGTATAGAGATTATAAGGAGCCTGTTTACAGTAATTGCTAATGTAACTCTAATCAGGGTTTTATACCCACAGCCCGTGTAAATCCACTTATTAATGTGTGCTCCAGAAAATGAACAAAGAGAATGGCATGGCGTGACTTCTGTCCCCGAGCGGCACAGATGTGATAGATGAGCTTATCTGTGGGAATGGTGCAAAACTGTTGATTTGATTGGACCATAACAGAGGTGGGGGCTGGGCTTCATATGGGTCCTCCCACCCCATTTTTGTGGCAATTATAAGCATGATAACTAAAAACCCATCAATATATATTTAAACTGAGTCTTTAAGTTACCAGAAATCTGTACTGAACTAAGATTCTCCTCTGATCTAACGATGCTCTGTGACAACGGGTGCAGCATTCGTACCCACCGAAGTTTTTTAATTAATGAGTTTCTGCTAAACAAACAGTAAACACTGAGTGTAGCAGATGGACAAACGGACAGATGTTACCAACAGAAAGTTTACAACCTGAGCTTTCCATCAGGCCCCATCTGTTGCTCCTGCGCCCGGTACCTCCCTCTACCCTCCTCCACTGCTCCTCCTCGCTTCTCCTCATCAGCATCTATCACTGAACCCTCTCCCCTGACGCCCCAGACACTGAACTGCCCCAAATGAATGACATCAGCATTTACCCTCTCGCCTGACCTGGTTTAACCCATAATAAACAAAGGCTAAATGAACAGCACATCACATCTGAGCACCAAGGGTTTAAACATCCATGAGCTCTGCTGGCTCGTTCTGCTCTGAAAAGTAAAAATAAGAAAACCAAAAGTAGAATAAAATCCTATAAAGACTGGCATGTATACAGGCCCCCTCGACCTCTAATGTTCTCCCACGTCTCTGGCAGTGGGGCATGCTGGCTGCTCGCTCTCTCAGACACCGTGGCCCTCCTACCTTGGCTGTTTTTTTTTTGTGCCCTCTTCGAAAGGGACCTCCATCTGTCCCTACACTCAGCCTATTGTGGTGTCCAAAAGCCCAGCAACTTCCACAATGCAGGGGGCGTGCAGTGAAGGGGGGGGCAGGGTAAACACGACAGCATCCAGATCCCATTAGAAGCTCTTTAACTCCTACACCCTAATACTCTCAGAGAACTCTGGGAGGAGAAAGCCCACCCACCCCTTATACCTCATGCACACAATGTCACCTTTTACATCCACAGCCATAGGTAATGAGGCTGTGAGCCGCTCTCTGTCCTGCCATGTTATCATAATCCCTAGCATTATTTCTCTGACCATGACATAGTTATTTGAACATTTCTTCTATACTTAAAAGAGGGATAAGTGGTGTTTTTCAGAGATGTCGATGTAACAAACTATCTTTAATATTTATTAAGTCAGAATTTGTTTTATTAAAGTCTCTCTAAAGTTCACTTTAGATGTGATGGGTCAGGAAAGTTTTATTTATTTGTATATTTTTACTCATATTTCCATATCTTTTCCATCTAACATGTTTTGGAAGTCCAAATAAATTATTTTCATTCCCCCAACCTCCAATCCCTTCATGTTTTCATAATGCCAGCCTCTCCATC